>JAABNY020000063.1:27868599-27879217 GCA_015164015.2 Brevimyrus niger | reverse complement strand
GACAGCTACAATGCATGATATAAGCAAGTTTAAATGTGATGTGATTGTTGGTACCAGGCATAGTTCCTGCATGAAACCTGCCCCCCAATGTCAGAACTGAGGGGCAGATCACACAGAGCTTCGGCCATTTAAAAATAATCTTGCGCTGGAGGGGAGGGTTTTCAAGATGTTGGGGCCACGCCCTTGGAATATTATAGCGTTTCAGTGCATATGGCCCACTGATTCTGGTTCTGCTGAATTGTGCATTTTTCACTTTGCATACTCCTTCCCCAATCATGGATCATATCAATGTTTTCGATTTAAGGACCTTTAAATTGACGTGCATCCATCTCTGATCTTACTGCACGCATTCGTTAAGGTCTGATCAGAGCTGATCGGGATGATCCTCCCCTGCCCCCCCATGTCTTACATCTTCAAAGAAGCTACACCCCCCCCCCCCTTCAGCCGAGCGATACCAAAGCTACCTGCCCATCCTGGTTGACAAGTGTATAGAAGTGTATTGAAGGGTTTCCGGAGACCTGTTTGAGTAACATCAAAGACATGCAAACTGCATCTGTTATTCACATTTTTACAGACATCCATCCAAGATTGAGAACATGTCTCACATTGTCTCTAAAAGCAGCAGACTATACACCAGGTGCCAGGATACAGGTTCGAGTGCCTCATCAGGACCGACCTCTTGTTACGCGTAGATACCCAACATGTCCGCTTCCTGTTAATACTGTCAGTGTCACCCAGTCCCAGCTGGCATGTCACCATTTGGTGCCTTCCTGCCCAGAATAAAAGGCTAGAGTTTGAGCTACAACCATAGCAATCTCTCCCATATGGTGTGTCCTCCACTTAACGTAAAGTAGCGATTAAATGATGAAACAGTGTACCGCCGATTGGATGTGTCTACAGGGGGTGGCACACATCTGTGTCTGTGTTCGTGCTTGTGGGAGACAGCTAAGTACACCATGTGAAGCACGTTTACTTTGAACATGTTTCTTAAAGCGAACCGTCATTCAGATATTTAATTGTCCATCCATCGGTTTTCCATTCTGTTGATCCTGTTGAACCTGAGGTCCTTGAAATGATTTATTCTGTATTGTCCCTAGACAGTACCAAATACCGGCTGCTTCTCATTTTAAGAATGACACCTAAATTGTGGCCTTCATCAACACTGTGATGATGGAATAGAACCGTCTGGTGTTCATCGACTTGTCCATCCATCACCCATTCATTTTCTAACCACTTGTATTGATCAGGCAGATTTGGAGCTTATTCCAGGCAGCATAGAGCACAAGGCTGGGATACATTATTATTAGTATTCTTTTTTATGTCTGTTTTATGAAGATTTTCAAACACTGAGGTATCAGGTCTATTGAGGTGCGTAGAATTCAGCTGGCATGTCATCATTTTCTAAAAAAAAACAACTAACATGAACAGTGTGAGCTCCTTATGAACAGTGTGAGCTCCTTAAAGAGGTCTTGTCAGATAGAGAAGGAATGCAATGTGGGCGACTCCAGGAGGACCCAGTCCTATGGAAGATGAGAAAAGCTGAGATTTTGAGGAGTTTCTCAAATATCGTGACTAATTGTGAGTTATCAGTTCTAAGTTGTTTGAGAAATCCCCCCAAAAAAAGGATTTATTTTCACCACATGTCCATTGTGCTATCGAGCTAAAGGCAAGTGAGTTCTTAATAATAATTAATGAATAAACACTCTCTTTAAAAAACATTTGTAAACATAGTTTATTTAACTTGAAACTTATGGGGTGCCTTGAAACTGCAATCATCGCGATTGCATCATTGGCCTAACAGCTGAGCAATAATATGTCACAGGTGAAAGGAATTCAGATGGTGGGAGAAATTTGGAAAGAGAGAAGCACAGGGTAGAAGAGAGGGGACCAGCCTAGGTGGAATGTCAGTCCGTTGCAGGGTGGGCGCACATACACTTCAGGGGTTTTAAAGACAATAAATTAACTACCCAGAGTGCTTCATAGAAGCCTAACATAACACTGGGCTTCCAATTCTACTAGGCAGAAGCAACCATGCAGGTGCAAAGCTACAGCACGGGCCTATCCTGGCTATTCTTTTAATGGAAAGCCAAATAAACCCTGGATGTCAATTCGACAAACGGCAGCCGTCTTGGTTACGGGATCTGTCCCACGTCGCACAAAGGGAATCCGTGCTCCACACTCTCCCGTGGATGCTAGGGCAGAGCTCCCACGGCGGCCCCACACCCCAGCCTGCTTCCTCCATTTCCTGGAATCCCGGCACGGCCGCGGAGGTCCGGAAGGCCTGCCACGTCCTGGCCATCGCCATCCAAGGCGTAGTCATGAAATTGACTGTATCCTGCCTGCCTGCCTGCAGCAGCCTGCTAATGCCTTTCATTTAAGAACCGGGAAGCACGAAATTCCTTGGCAGTTCCAGAAAATCTGGGCCTCCTGCATGTACCTCCTCAGCTGCCTTTATCCTCCGTGCTGCCTTAATTCTCAAGAATCTAGCAGTCTGTGCATTTTCCAGATGCTCCCTGCCATCCCGGCCAGGGCCTTTAACTGCACTGGGCTCTCTGAACATTGTAGAGTGTCCTTTTCATCCAGCTGCACTCAGTGCACTGGGAACTTGACAACACAAAAGTAATTTCTATTAGTTTCTGTTTTTACCCTCTCTGGGTGTCCCTTTGGTTTAAGTTTGGGGAAATTAGTGGGCGAGAGGGGTAGATGAACTGGTTTTATTATGACTTGTTGATTGCTGAGATTGAATAAGATGGCCAAAGTGGATGAGGAGCACTCTGAATATTGATTTAAGGCAACATCTGTTGCATATTGTGTGCCATTGTGTGTAAATGATTCTCTTTATGTTAAAGAGGAAAATTCCCGTTTTAATACACAGGCTATTTCCATGAGTCACCCATGTGGGGATGGCATATTTACCCCTAAATAACTTAGTTACTGATTGACTGGCCTTTAATAAATCCATCTCGACCCCCAGGACAACCTTATTTTTCCCATTCCTAGTTGAATGTGTTGTGTGTGATGGGTTCAAAATAGCTTAACATCCATTATATTTAATCCATCTGTAAGTGCACTCACACAATGAAACCTTCTTTTTAAAACTGTCAGTGCAGATTTTTCATGTCTGCGCTATTGTTTCCAATGAGGGCAAAAGAATGCTGAGGCCAAACGGAGAAGGCTAATTCAAGCAAGACGAGATGAGTGTGGGGGGTTCACGTCGCTCGCTGCCCCCCTCGTGCGGGCGCGCGAGCGTCAGCTGGCTCACTGCTGTCTGGATGCGTGTGGGAAACTTAGTCAGGATGTCGAAACGGAGACTACCGGGCAAAAATGCCGCGTACCTGGGAGTCGACGATGTCGCCCAGCTCAACAGTATTTTTCTGAGGGGGGGATTAGCATACGTCCTATGCAGCGCGGGACACGCAGCCAAAACCAGCAGGTTTAGGAGCGAGTCGAGGTCTGCTTCGAGTTTTCGGGGATTCTTATAATTACCTTGTCTCGTCTAGGAGGGGACTCTTTAAAGCGATCCAGAGCGCCGCCGAATTAACGTTACAGACTGAGAAAATGCTTTAAAAGAGAGCGGTTCTTCGCTCCCGCAATCAAGAAAGACCAGAGAATGTTTACGAGGCCTGCAGTAGCCACACTGACTCTCGACCCCGAGAAGCCAGTGACGACGTCTCCCCAAACCCAGAGCCCGGGCTTTACTGCGACGGCTTAAAAATAGACGTTTCTTAAAACTGCGGCTTTTAATAACAGCGGGTAAAAATGTGCTGCGAGTTAACTGTCCCATCAAGGAAAACCAAGAGAAACACAGAGAGAGTCCCAAAACAAATTGGGAGGGCAAATAAAGAGATTTTGCTCTTTTTCGGGGTGCGAGCCTAAGTGAAGCGGGACAAAGGCGGACCACACGTCTGGGCTGAGCTCGCGCGGCGGGGAGCCCGGGCATTTTAACGGCGAGCCTTCGGTCAGCCCCGGCATGACGTCATTCCGCCAGTGCGTGGGAACGAGGAAACGCCGTCCACCCTTTTGCTGGGAGCGAAGGTTCGAGCGCGGCGTTCTCACCCATACCTGCCAATTATCCACTTTGCCTGTGATTGACACAGATGGTAACATGGTAGACTTACCGGGTTTTACCGACTAACGGTGATACTATTTTCTTTCCGTACACATTGTTTTTTTTGTGTCATGCATATATATTTTGTGTGCCTTCATATGTACTTATTTGTATATATCTGTATTTGTATTAGTATATTCTCGTACCTACGTAACTACTTCCAGAAGTAAAAGCAGGTTCATCAGGTAGTATTGTTGAGTCGATGCACTGTGTTAAACTATTTAGCTTTGTTTTTGACCTTACAAATCATGCACAGTAGGGAGATGTGTGTCGAGTTTTTTTTGTTTTACTTTGTTTCTGGTTATTCGTTTGCTTATACCGACTTTTTTTTGTTGTTCAGAAAATGGTAACCTGCATCAGTGTGTAGAGCTGAAGGTTGTTGCTTGCAAAGAAGTCTGAAGTTTTTTGTAATGACATTTTTCACTATTTTATGTCTTTTAGGTGCTTGTGAGGATGGATGATGATGATTTTGGGGGATTTGAGGTAGGTATTACATACCTTTTAATGATATAAAATAGGCTGCATGCACACTAGGTATCACAATAAGCTCCAATGGTTTACAGCTCATTCGAGGCAGATTTTGTTTCTTTGGCATTAACCTACACATGCACATTATTCTTTGACTTTTGTAACTTAAGTGAGGCTCCAGTCACCACTGACAGTGCACTAAATGCGCCCCCTCGATACAGCATCTCTGTATCAGTTTCATGGAATGAGTAGTGTGTGTATTTTTTACGCTATGAAAAATAATACCTTTGGGATTTCTAAATACTGAGGGATGTCACAACACTGTCATACACCCCATGCCTAACTCCAAAACTTATAAAGCATTACTCACTAGATATAAAATGACCATGGGATCGTTCTGGTTTTGAGATCTCCACTGTTGAGTTTTCGTGGAGGGTCTTCTTGGCATCCCCACTGGCCATTTACAAATGCCTGAAGACCCATCTGTTCCAGGAACTCCTCTAGTAGCTGTGTACCTTTCTGTGTTCTCCGAATGTTCTTAATGTTGCACTTCTGGTCATTGAATTGTCCCACTGGTTCATGCTTTGTTGGAAGGTGACGTATAGCTCCTGCCCCTCCGCTACCACTTGCATTTGTGACTGGACATTTCGTTGAATGCTCAGCTTAGCCGCACTAATGCCTAGTCAACACCTTAGCAGCACGTTAGTTTGTAATGTTTGTAATGGCTGCTCTTCCTTCACTCTGGTGAAAGTCCTCCAAAACCATTTCTACTGTTTTTAGATCAGATAGCGAGGTCATGTAATGTAACTGGCTCTCCTTTGTAGGTAGCTTGGTGTGTCCAGACTTGTAACTAGTTCTGTATAGTCTAATTTTACATACACCAGACCCCACAATGTCTAACACAGTGTTTCTGGGTCCAGCATTTATGTATTTAGTTATTATGAATGCTTTTAGCAGAATATTTTTATGATTAAATTCTGTTCTTGGTCCTGCTGGAACTGCAGTTGATTCTTATGAAACCAGGGTTCAGAGATGATGTAAATTATAAGCACATGAACTTGAGATTTCTATTAATAAACCAAATACAATTGCACTTACATGATAGCAGCTTTGGTGGAAAAAAATATTTTTTTTATTCCCCGAACACAAGTATTTCTAGCTTGAAAACACTTTCTTTTCTCAGTTTCTGAAGAACGGCTTCTGTTTCACATGGGGTTTGCCAGCATTGTTGTTCAGTGGCCTGAGTATCTCCCTTTCGGATGTTGTGGCATTTCACTCCACTGGAGCGCATCAGATGAAATGAATCATCTGCTCCATGTTTTGTTCAATGTTCCATCAAAGCATGTAAACATCTGTTCCCACACGCATCGTACGTGTGGAAATAACTAAACAGTGAGAGGGTGTGGAGATTTCAAGGGAACCCTCCCCCCATACCTGTGACTGATTGTATTTTGAATTTGAAGCAAGTTTGATGTGTCTGTTATAAAGAGAAGGAGAAAGCGTGCTTTATTTGTGGTATAGCACATATCCCGTCTTGCTTTCCTTTTTGAGCTATACACACATACAGGTGAGAGCAAAGCCTGGGGTCCAAGCGCATAGTCAGCCATGTATCCCGTACCTTTGGAGCCTGTTTTGGTGGGTTAAGGCTTTGCTCAAGGGCCCAACGGGGCCGTCAGTCTGCCATTCTTGTGATTTGATCCAGCGACCTGATGCCGGGCTTGTCTTAGCATGCTGAGCCACTCCACCCCCATAAATCAGAAATGCTATTGAAATAGTCTTGTCGCTCCCTCCTGTCCCATCATTTGTTATCTTTGTGCCTTCATGCTGAGTGAGTCAGAAATAAATCAACATTCATTCCCATTATCATGACAGGCATAGTAGCCCATAGATATTTACCAGCATGCCTCATTACAGATGCAGTCCCTTGCCATAGAGGTGAGTGGAATTGTCAGGAATGCGATTATGCTGTATAATTTCCCTCAAATTAGTAATGAGCTGTTCCTGTTACTCCACATCACTTGCACCCACCCCCCATTGTGAAGTACCAGCATGTGTCCTCATATTTGTATCAGCTAAGCTCTTCCATGGAAGTATGAAGTATTTCCTCCTTCCCAGATTGTGCAACCTGAATGAATTTTGTTTGCTATATTTATATAGCGCTTTTAACCAAAGTGCTTTACAAGTATGCCTCACATTCACCCATTTATACATGGCCTACCAGCTTACTGGGAGCAATTTGGGTTTCAGTGTCTTGCACAAGGATGGGGTGGGGTGAGGAGGACCCGGGGCTCAAACTTGCAACCCCCTGGTTGCCAAACGTTAGCACTACCTCCTGCACCACCATTGCCCTCCTGTTCATCTATTGATGACTAATTAGGAATGAGAACCTTCAGAAATTTTTCGCCATGAAGGGCAAGATCTAAATGCTTGCTGAGAAAGTGTGTCATGTATCAACAGAAAAGCTGGGTGAGCAAATCATCAGGATATTCTAAGGGCAAATTGCTCATCTGGTGGGTTGCAAAAATGTTTCCTCATCTTGCATCAAGTTAATTCCGCCTGTTTTCATACCTTTTGTGAGAGATAACAGCAGCTCCTTTTATATTTCACTAGAGCAGCCCCCATAGCCGTAATCACGCATTTCTCAATATTGACTCTGTTTCCGGTTCTGATGTAATTGTCCCAGCAGCAGAAACTCTTGCTCCACATGTGGTGACACACCTTTCCAGGGGGGACTGGGCCAGTCCCTGCTCGGGGGTCTCGCAGAGGGTTTGCCATGGTGCCTCGGGGGGGAGGTTTGGCTACAGGGGGCATGGAGGACACTGTAAAATACAAACAAACAAACAACAAAGGCAGAGTTAGTCTGTACCCATCCTATAGCTACATTATTAGGTCTGATATTTGGTTTCATGCTGTTTTTGAGAAGCATGTTAAGGTGATTCCGGTATTTTCTCTCTTCTAATCGAATGCTTCATGGAGTTAAGGTGCAAAATAACCCCTTTGTTAGCAGTCAGGAGAGGTGTTAGCCGACAGTAATTTGTTTTTGCATCTAGGTTGTGAAGATTTTGCTCAAAAGTAAAGTCACTGATGCTTTTGCTGTCTGCTGTTAAGGCCTCGTCTGGCTTTATCTTAGAAAACTGAAATGGGACTGTGGACTGACTATAGATCTAGATAATTCCTCCTCTACTGGGCTTGTCTTTTCAAAAGGGTCTGTAACTGGCAGTAATGGCCGTTTGTTTGGATGTTTTCATCATTACCAGATCCGTGCTATTTCTAATAGCTGTTCCTGCAGTCATAATCTACAAAAAAGATTAATAAAAACTGGATTCATATTATTATGCAAGGTTTCATATGGCATCTGGATGCTGTTTGAGATCCTACAAATGATCCTGAGCTTTGCACTGAATGTTTACGTAGTCTACGCCCCTTAATGTTGCTGTCTCTTTGGCAGTCACCGCCTAATGTTAATGTCTTGCATGTTGATTTATTTTCGCATGTTTTTTTTCCCCGATTTTTTATAACTCGGGCTCGCAGGCCAAATGTGAAGGAAACTTTTCAGCATTTCAGGGGATAACTGGGATACACAAAGCAGATGACCCTAAAGAGTGCCATGTGAAGGGTGGTCTTCAGAAACGTGGCCCCGGGCTGTTTTGGAGAGTCACTGTTGCTCCCAACAACAATTTCCTCCCCGGAAAAAAAACAAGAATAAATTGCTGTGACTTGATTGTTCCAATAAGCTGGGAAGAAGTGAATTGCAGTTGGGAATCGGAGGATCTGGATGATCCCTGTGTCCATATCGCCCACGTGCTCGCCTCATTGGAGGAGAGCGGGTCCCTTTGTGCATTTGTTTTTTTGTTTGGAGGGTTTCTTTGTATCCAAGATTCACCTTTTTCCCCCAAATGATACATTTCACCAAAATGGAGAACATCCCACTGCAATCAGAGCATCTAAACAGTGGACCTTCCTTGACGTTTTTCTTGCAGTATGTGTGTGGTGTTTAATGTGTGCACCCCATATGAATATTGTTTTTGAGTTCATGCAGCTTTTTGTTTTATCTATAACATGAAAAGGACTTTGAGATGAATGATTACCTGGAGTTATTTTTAGGTATGTCTGCATTTTTCAGACAGCTTGATTTTTGAAAAAAATCAGCTTGATTTCTAACGTTTCAGACAGCTTGGTTGATTTCTTGGTTCTACCTGTGTTTGGCTGTGATGTAATAATCTCCCTGCAACGACTGACCTTCTGCAGGCTGCCGAGACATTTGACTGCGAGGATACTGCTGCTCAAATCCCTGTGTCCCCTGCCATCCCTTGGGCGGCCTTCTCTTCAGGTACGCACTGCTCCTGTCTGGCTGCAGATTAGGATACTGCCTCCTCTGATCTGTATGTCAAATGACGCATAATCTAGCATATTAGAATTGTAATGTTGTTTGTTGTAGTAACCACAGTATGTGACGTATTCATATGCTTTTACTTTAACTGTTTTAATGGCCTTTTTTTCTTTGATTAGAATTGTAGAAATCCAGACCTTTTTAATTAGAAAGGGACTTAAAAAGTCCCAAGCGTCACAAGGATAAGCTCGTTGAAGGTGGGTGGAAGTTTGCCTTCATTGATTAATTCATATTATACAGCTTAAATTAAAGGTTATTTATATGTGGCTGCTTTGCGGTGGGGGATCTGATGGCCTGGAACCACTCATTTGATCCCCTGAACAGGATCAGACACATCTCCTAAATTATAGAGGTACGATATTATTATATGCAGCGTCTGTAACATTTAGCCTGAAAAAAGATTCATAGTGCAACTTTACGGTAGGGATCTCGGACTCCACAACAAGTGCTGGAGCACAAACACATGTACTTTTTTTTAAGATTTAATTTTATTTATAGGCATGCATGAGCGCATAGTGTCTAACTTGGGTGGGTCATGGACGCCACTGTAGGCTGGTTCTCAGACAATCACCAGCCACAAAAGCTCAGACCCCCTCATTGTTTCTCTGAGCAGAGACCCAATAGGCTTCGAGGCTCTTTTTGGGTTGTACAGCAGAGCATCTGGTGCAAGTGTGTGTGTGTGTGTTGCCGGGTATTTATAGATGCTGAAGGACTCACTCTTAATTCACAGTGCAGTGTTATTGTGGGGCTGTTTTGATCTGAGGTTCATGGACGTTGCCAAAGAAGAACTCTGGCTGGAAAGAAACATATCGCTGCCCACTAACTGCAAATTACAATAAATAAGGGATTACGGAATCGTACCACCCTCTCCGCCGAGGTAAATATACAAATTTGCTCATTTGCTTTGTAGCAGCGAGTAAATTAGACGGATTCTTCACCACTGGCATGGAATGAGTCGGCCCTGAGGATAATCCAAATACATCTGGGTGCCAGGAGACGTTTTCTGTGAGATTGTGGTTTTCCAATAGTCTAAACCGATCATGCAAATGCATTACCAACAACCAGCCAGAGTTTTTATACCCCACATAAAGCCAGGAGAGGAAGAGAAGGCGAGTTGCTGTTTATTCTGTGCTGCCCACGGTCCCAGGCTGCTTTGGTTAGGCTGGCCTGCTGGACCAAACTCCTCTGTTACTTGACATGAAATTAGAGGGAGAGTAAAGGTGCTTCTAGGAAAGCTGGCTAAGTGAAAAGCAATTTGGAGATGCACAACATAGTAGTTATATCCTGGTGGAGGGGTTTGCGTGCCTCTGTGAACCTGGGGGCTATGTTGTTGGGGGCAATTGCCCCTGGCAGGTTCTCCCAAGGCATAAAGGTCCCGGGGGAGGGGCCAAACAAAGAGCAATCCAAAAGAACCCCATGATAATCAATTATAGCGAACTCTCGTTACCCTCGCTCGGACTAGGGTCACCAGGGCCCCACCCTGGAGCCAGGCCTGGGGGAGGGGCCCGTTGGCGAGCGCCTGGTGGCTGGGCCTTAGCCCTGGAGTCCAGGTGGGCCCACGGTGCATTGTGGATCGGGTGGCAGCCAAGGGAAGCCCTGGCGTTCCAATCCTCGGCTAACAAAACTGGCTCTCGGGACATGGAATGTCACCT
>JAABNY020000063.1:27840250-27860945 GCA_015164015.2 Brevimyrus niger | reverse complement strand
GCGCCCTTTCTTTCTGTCTTCTGTGGTGCAGCTCTGCCCCCCCCCCCCCCCCCCCCCCCCCCCCCCCCCCCGCACTCCCCCTCAGCCCCCCTCCTCTATTATCCTGAGGGTCAAAGAGGCCCCCGTCTCCCCCCGCTGCTGCGACGTGGACACGCTACTCTGATGCGTCACTCAGACTGTTTCATACTGTGTGCTCGGCGTGTTCCTGCGCCCGGGTTCGAGGGCATGCGGTGTCCTGTCGGGGAACCGGCCCCCGGAATGTTCCGGATCCGAACGGTTTCCTGTGCCATGAGTTAAGCAGCTTTCTTTTTTATCTCCTTCCAGTTGGTCGGTGCCTCGAATGTAGAAATGCACGGCCGGCAGCAGGGTTGACGCCGCCCCCTTCTGACACATCCTAACATGTCTTGTTCCCTATACCGCATATATTTGCGCTGTGGGGCATGCTGGAACTCACTGAAATACCGGCGGACGGGTCTGCCAGGCCCCAAACGGGCCTGTCTGCGGCCTCTTGGTGCTGGGGGAGGGACCTAGCAGTTGGAGGATCCCGCAGGGAGGGGGGAAGAGATTGCGGTCAGAGGGTACTGCAGGGGAGGTGGGGGGAGCAAAAAAGAGAGGAGAAGGGTGGCATTCCAGTCTTTATCTTCTCCATCCCCCCCCCACAGCCTCCTCCCCCCAACCCAAACAAAAGCTCCATCACCATTGTTGTGTGCTTGGGAGGGCTAGAAATGAAAGGATGGCTGACTTGTGGTATTAGCTCGGCGCTAATCGCACGGGAGGGCAGACTGGGCTTCCGTCTGCGCCCCCCAGCCGGCCCCACGGGCTGGGACTGCTCATCGCCGCCCGTTCCCAGGCACTGCCGCGTCTTCGGTTACACAAAATGTCCGCCCGGGCTCCTCTGTTGCCGAGGCTATTATTAGCAACTGTCAGTCAGTTATCCGAGAGCGGTGCTCTTAGCTGCCGTTTAAGTGGCCGACCTGCAGGTTTTGCAGGCAGATTAAATGAAATTTTAGGCGGCTTTCGGCCCGGGCCTGGGGGCACACAAAGGCAGCAGCTGTTGTGGAAACGTAATCTAGCACCGACTAGGAAGGGGTGCCACGGCGATGCCACCGGGCCCCGCCCCCAGGCCCCGCCCCCAGGCCCAGCCTCCAGCTGTGTCTCCTTTTTGCCCTCTCTCCCTTCAAAACATCTCACTGTCACTCGTTTATTTTCTCTGCCGCTGTCTTGGTAGCCCTATGAGGGGAAAACAAATTTTAAAAAAAATGTATGCTGTTTTCTTCACCTTTTCTGCTATTACGGAAAAAGCTCCCCACCGAAGCGCGGTCTTCATTTTCTTCCCCCGTTTAAAGATATTTCATCTCTCGCAAACTCTTAACCCATCCCATCATATCACGAGCGTGGAAGGAATTATTCTGTCATTGCTGGTTTAAGGACTAGTCAGCCCCGCGACGCTTCCTGCTGCCTGCCCCGTATGCAGAGTTACTTTATTTAACTCGGTGCCGCCGCTACGTTCCTGTCTTCCTGCTGACACGGCAGAGCCAGCTCCTGACCTCCGCGCGTTCCCACTTTCCTGTCGAGCTGTCATCCCTCTTTCCTCCTGGTTTGTGTCCATGGGAGCCTCGCACCCGCGTCCGCCTCGCACCCGCGTCCGCCGCTGGCCACATTCGAGTCGCTCCTGAGCCGCTGCAGACGGGCATTTGCCCCTGCTCGGACCGCTAAACCTCCTGAACCCGTAGGAGCTTGCTGACCTCTCCAGCAGGCAGATCTTGGTTTAACCAAAGCATGAGTGGAGTTGCCGGTGGTAGACATTTGACTTCCTCTTTCTCTGCCGGCTGCTGCTTTTGCAGCCTGGAATTTGGCTTTTTCTCGTGTTGGATGGTCTGCCTCTTTTGATGTGCTGTGTGTGGTATGCCTGTGTTTTGTTTTTTTTTTTCCCCCATTTGGCTGAAAGTAACTATTTCATTAGCCTTGAGACTGTGAGAGACAGCATGTTCAAACACCCTCTTGTGTCATAGAATAACGGTGGACATACAAATAAGCAAGATTCCCTGCCTGGACCCGAAGGCCAGGCTGAGAATTTGTCCAGTGGGGGGGCGGGGTCAACGATATCGTGGAGCACAACCTTTCCTCCTGTAGATGCCGAGCTAAATCATTACGAGTCGAATTGCAAATGAAGCCGCATCCCTGGGTTGGGCTGGAGCCGTTTCAAACGGCTTCCTGTCAGAGGTGGAGAGTCGAGTGAAATTTCCTGAGGGCGAGTTGACAAGCCACAGCCTTATGATCAGAATACCCATCAGACTCCAGCCCCACCTCTTCATTCCATTATTGTTATTTTTCGAAAGCAGCATTTTTAACGGAGCATATTTCTGCTGTCTCATGACTGCTGCTGTTTTTGCTGCGAGGTTGAACTATATTGCACCTTGACGGCCAGTTTGTAAAAAAAAGACTCCCTTCTGTCCAGTGGACTTCTATTAAACCTGCCGGCATCTCTGATTCTGCTGTTTGGGATGTCCTCCCCAATCTTAGAGTGGCTGGCAATGAACTCATCTTTACATTAATCCAAACTTAATTATATTTCAGCATTAAGACAGCCCTAATTTGTTTGATTAAGTGTTATTAAGCTAACGTGCATCATTGGACTGTGTAGAAAGACACTATGCTGTTTGCCAGGGTCCCTATTCATAATGCTAATATTCTCTCAAAATCGGGCTCATGACTGCCCCCTATCCTCCATGCCTCGCATTGCGTGGCTCATCCTATCCATGCGCCTTATCTATGCGGCTTAAGATGCACATTTTTGGCGTCGCAGCTCCAGTGGGCTTTAGGGTCTCTGACGCTGATTTATTTGGCTTGGCCACCTGGATGAAGTCTCCAGCAGGCCGACTCACTCATATTTTATATTTTCTTTATCGCAGCTGTGGATTCTACTTGGGGGGGGGGGGGGGTTTAGACAGACAGGTGCATCTGAGCAAAGACTGTGCTGCAACTTTCTGGAATTTAATTTCACGTATCACTTTAACACTTCACCAGCCAGTGAGCGTCTTGAACACATTTTATATGATCGTAAAATGGGAAACGGACATGAATGTGAACGTCAAAAAAAAAAAATATGGGCCGTGTCTCGATGTTTCTGTCAGCACGTGTTTCCCTGGGATTACCAACGACGGCCAGTAACAGTCTAGAACTTTCCGCGGGAACGTGTAAAGGTGGTCTGAGGACAGGATTCCTGCGTTGAATTATAGCTTGCAGGAGGGGCTCCGAGACGACATCCGCCGGGGACTCGCATGCATCGCAGCGTTTATCCTGCGGCTTGTTATCGATAGTGAATGTTATCCCCAGGCATCATGAAGCTGCCACTCTGACGTCTGTCCTGGCCTCGCTTCAGCTTCCTCCGCACCTCGGCTCTCCTGCCGGAAGGCTGTCCATCACAGTCATCGCTTTTTCCTGTTGTTTTGTCCTGGCTTATTAATAATGGGTCTGACCCGCTGGGTAGGTTACTGGGTCAATTTAAAAAATCATATTATAACTGTGTTATATCGGTGCAGTACGGGTCATACATTATACTCACTGTGTACTCTATGAACACTGTGCAGTCAGTAGCTACTCTAGACAATTTTATAATGCATAGGCTATATACTAAATACAGTTTATGCTCTAGACAGCAGTTTTTAGTGTCTATAATCCTTATACTGCAATACTTTATACTCTAGATGCAATCATTTTTATGTCTATACTCCTTATACTACAGTAATACTTTATACTCTAGATGCAATCAGTTTAATGGCTGTACTCCTTATAATGTAGCTATAGTTAATATATATATATTGTATATATACACACACACATATATAGTCTTATACTATAGCTCATACTCTAGACACTTATGCTGTCTGCTATGTCAACTGGAGCAGCATAATCTTCTTAACCCTGTAGACCCAGTACAGTTTTCCAGTCCCTCTCTGTAGCTGTACCTTATATTCCGTAGCTGCCGCTATCCTGTTTGAACTGTGTTTTAGATGTGCAGTGTTTAAGACTATGTTTAAATATATAGGCCTGGGTCTTGAGGTTCTTGTTTATATAAACTATGGTGCAGAGTAGGAATGGCATTAGGTGGGAAGGAGTGACTGGCGATCCCGGGGCAGCAATAAAGACGTTATCCTTGGCTTCAGGGACTGCGGGCTCCCTGAGACGCTCTTTTATTTTGATCCTCTCAGTATTTGCCGGCTATTTCCTCTCGATCTCCCTCCAGGTCGGTCCGTCACCGCAGAGAGATCACCTCCTTAGCCGAAAGTATGCAGCAGATTTACAGCACCCCAGATCGCCCGCTGGCGCTCGGCCGGCGTTTAGATTAATGCGGCTTTTTGGACTGCGTTGTCACATTCCTGCTAAGTTTTATGCTAAGATAGGGGTGGGGGGGGAGGGGGCAACTCCAGAAATATTTGGTCAAGTAAGCAGGGTGCTATATGGTGTTGGTGTGCAGATGGAGGCCCTTTGTGGCCAGGAAGCTTCCGGAAAGAGAGTCTTTTTTTCCCCCCACAAGCTCACCTTCACTTGCCTTCTTTGGTCGCATTTTGCTCAGCATTCTGGGAAAACCAAAAAAATGGAGTTTGAGATGTTTCCAGCGGGGACCATGGAGTGAGGAAACTGGGTTCACGGCTGTTTAACGTCCCGTCAAGTTAGGGTGGCTCCTTAAGGGCGTGTCACAAACGGCGGGGGCTGTAAAGGTCACCATATCGCTGTCTCCCCGGGCAGCGCTCGCTAGCTTGCCTGGTGTTGATGGTTTTCCTGTTGGCTTCAAGCGTTTCCCCGGGAAGCTTTACAAAAACCCGGAATTACAAAAAAACGGGCTGTAGAGAAATGTGTTTCTCACCTGCGGGGGGGGAAAAAAACCGACGTCCAAGGCTGCCGGTTTTCCCCCCGAATGCTCCGGCTCGGCATTGAAATGCCGGTCTGAATGGAGCCCAGCAGAAGGCTCGCTCCCCGCTCCCCGCTCCCCGCTCCCCGCAGCCCGCCCCCCCCCCCCCCCCCCCCCTCCTTAATAGATACTTCCTTCCCGTCAGACGGGGCCAAACACCTCCATGCTCACGAAAGGGATGACGTGGCCTGCCTGGCGGCTTCACCAGGACAGGGTGGGCAGATGAAAAGGTGAAGAGGGCTCTAGGTGTGCGACCCAAGGCGCGCCAAGGGGAAGTGCGTCTGCGAGGGTCTGTGGCCTCTCTGGCTGTCGTCCCAGGTCCCATCCCATTGGCTGATGTGCTTCTGTCTGCGTTTTTTTTTTTTTTGTTCTTGCCTGCTGTCTGGCTAATCTTAGGAGGCTTGTCTGCACTTCCTCACGCACGATTGGGCAATTCAGATGCATAGTGTCAAGGTGACCAGTGAGTCTGTGGAAGTTCCCATAGGGCGCGCCAGCTCACCATCGAGACTGATGTGAAAAGCAGAAATCGAATGAAAGGACCACTGGAAGTCTGCTTTGATATGCAATGTAGGATTTACTGTAGGCATGCTGAATGCATTTTTAACTTCACCCTAACAGATCTTTTTGCTTTAAGTGAAAATGGAGTACAAGTTTAAGATGAATTGAAAATAAGTATACATGTTGATACACTCAGAGTGGTTCAGGGAGCATAAGGAATCATTTTCATGTATGACTTGGTCACCAAAGAGTTGAAGGTGTTTGGGATGAAGGAGGATTTATGGAGTTGTTCAAATCTCTTGTCAATACAAGATCTCAGTGAGAAAATAAATTATGAAAATAAAAAATAGAGGAAAATAAAGGGTGAGATACTGCATAGGCCTGTGGTAACAATGCTATGCGTGACAAATGTGCACCGTAATCAAAGCTAAAGGCAATGAATTCAAGTCCAACGAAAAATTCTAATGGAAATTTCTTTTTTTGGCAAGGAAGTGTATATAGTGTAAAAATATATATTATAAGGTAGTAAAACTGTTCTTTCAGTTTCTTTATCTTTATCTTTATCTTTTCTTTATGTGTCTTGTTATTCACTATGAGGTCCAGCGTCGTCTTGAAAAATTGCATCTAAATTTGTTCTGTTTGTTTTGCAGCTTGATTAAGAAACATTTAAACAGATTGTAATTGCAGATTAAGAGGTCAGGCTTGAATGTTTTCCATCTACAGTGAATGCATAGTAACAGAGGATTAATTTTAAAAACTCCTGCGTGACTAGGCAGACTTCCACCAACCAGAGGATTTTTTCTTTTTAAACACATGGAATGTTATTTGCCACTTAAATGTAACCGCTGCCACAGGGAAGAGCTCTTTTCATGTTTTTAAAAATGTAAAACTGACCAATATCAGACCTTGGCGATCGGTGAGGAATTCGCCGTCACTGCGTTTAATCGGTGACTGAATATTTGCTTATCCGCAGTCCTGATTCCCGAAGAGCCAGGTGGAATCATTGCCCAGCTTAAAATGATTCGTTTAACGGAATGCTGAGAAGTTTTGGCCACATTATTAAAGCGACGATTCTTAGACCAAAGTAAATGCGATCTTGGTGATTAGTGTGATTATATCGACACAAGCTTAAAGTAAATTTCTGCATGAAAAGTTGATTCTGAATGAAAATAATAATGCAAAACATGCATCTTGGCTGGCATGGTGACTCTTGGGGAACCACTGTACTGCTTGTACCCCCAGTATTTGGGTTTGAATCCCGTTTGGGGGCATGGAGTTTGCATGCTCTGCTGATTGTGTGGGCTTCCTCTGACATGCAGCAAAGTCAACTGACATCTCTAAACTGCTCAGAGTGTATCCATACGCCCTCTAAAACCTGTCTGTTTACTGGCCTATGTAATCATTAAAAAAACGTTTTATGTTCGAACCTATGGAGATGAGCGGATTTTTGCACACTACTTTTTCTTTGAATTAATAATAAATATTTAAGTTGAAAAATGCACTGGTTCTGTTGATAGCTGTATGTATTTTCAGAAAAGGGAAAGGATAATCTGTTAGTGTGTAAAGTGTGTTTGTTGGAAAAAAAGTAAAGTTTCTTAGCTTTCATGGAACATGAAATCAATGATTAAAAAAAAAAAGCTCTCAGATTTGGCCCTGTGCCTAGGCTCCATGCTAACCCGACACTGTTTACTGGGTGAATGACTGGCATGTGAATGGATGAGCATATTAATGCTTAATGTATGCAATCTTAAATTTAAAAATAGTATGCAATATTAAGAGATTAAAACTTTCTCAGGAAAAATTAATCACAATTTCTATTTTAAACCAGTAATAATTCAGAGCAATGCCAACCATCCCATCTACTATGGCCCTTGTTCACTTAAAGTACAAGGTCACACATTGATATGTTTTTTTATATATATACTTTTTTTTTTCTTTCACATTTTTAAGGGTGTGACGTCTGGTTTGCTGTGGTGCATGATGCTCAATTAACTTGAAAGCACTGTTGATTATTAAAAGCGGAAACACCAAGCATGGGATTAATGCGCAATATTTCTCACGAGTGGGCGCATATGTTACTTATCGCTTGTATAATCAACCTTTTTCCACCATACCGCCCAAATGTGTCAGTGTAATGGACGCTGTTAGTAAGGCTCCTGACTCAGTCGCACTGTGGTGGTGTTTTGAAACGATGGTGTGATGCTGTCTTCCAGGTCAGCGCTGAGATAGACGCGTACGGCAGCTGCTGCCCACAGCGCAGGACTGATTAAAGCTATAGATACGGCAGCTCCTCAGAGGCCAGAAAGGCTCTGTCTCATGGGTACGCAGGACTAGTCTGTCTATGTAGATGTGAACCAAAGGGTAACTAAACGTTAAGGACCGTTTCACATTGGCATAAGATTAAAATGAATACTTCAGTGCAATGCAGACTGAAGAAACAAAGGGGTAGGCTTAGGGTCACATCAATTCATAGAATTTTATGTTACCAAAAGCAGAACAATACAAACAGAATAAAAAGGTGAATACTTTTACGGCACCATTACCAGACTTTTTGGTACTTCAAGGTGTTGGTTTTCCACTGGCTTAAAAACTGGTACCAGCACTGAATGACATCACAACTAGGGATGGGAATTGGTATGATTTTATTAACACCAGTGACATTATCAATTTTGCTTAGGGATCTAGTTCTATATCGATTACCTTATTGGTTTTTGATATAATTTTCTACGAGGAAACAAGTACACGTGCACAGGTTTTCAGTGTCAGCGCAGCTGCTTTTCTATCTATAATCCCTAACAGAATACTGCCAACGGGTTAGTAACATCAGTGCAGTAAGACCAGCAGCCACACACCTGTGACGACCACGTCTAAATCTGTCTGCTGTTCTGTCGCTGCATATTATATTATAATGCACCTTTTCTTAAACTCTTAAAACAATTTGGAAAAAATACAGTGAAATAACTCTTTAGGGGGAAAAAGGTATGGATGCTTTTGAAAACTACTTTTTTGAGCATCTTATTTGTATACAGGGCAAAAGTATGTAACCCAACCTACTGGAAATGTGGTTGTATTAACAAATGAACTTTGTAACAGCATGGCGACACTTGTTCACCCTTTCCTACCTCATCACTTTCCCTGCCGTTGCAGCCAGTGTAAAGAGGTTTAGCCTGCAAGTCAAGCGCTCATGCATACATTATTATTAGTTTTTTTTTTATATACTTTTTTCTTGTTTTCTGAGCTTTTAATTTCTTTCAATATGCTGGTTGTATTGTATTTCAGAGGCAGGCTGTTTGCATGATCTGTTGACAATGAACATGTTTGCAAGTCCCACCCCAAAGTATCAGAGTACCAAAAAAAATCCCCAGCTAGTCTGGTGCTTTGGGTACTGGGCATTTTCATACTTTACTCAATTGGAAGTCAATGGAAAAGGGGAAGCACCTAAAGTACCGTACCAAAATTACAGTGCCTGGTGCAGTGGATAAGAGCCCAAACATTCAGGACTGTGAAATTCACAATAACATTAATGGAAAAAGTCAAATACGCACAGCTGAACACTGAACTGGGTAAATAAATACTGAAGGCGCCCCCACCCATTCTAATCTTGTTGTGGAGTTTTCAGCCAGTTATACTGGGTCAACCACTTGAAGGTGGGGGTTTTGAAAGCCCGAAGTTGGGGGTGGTAGCTGGTGTCGACAACCCATTGCCCCTGGGGTGGTGGTCTGTGTGTGTTGGGAGACCACAGTGGCCCCTCTAACTCGACCGCTTCAAAGTTTGCATTTGTCTCTGTCCATTTTGTGGCCTGGAAGTTTAATCGACTAGTTTGTCCTTGCCAACAGGCATCCCCATGCTAGAGTAGGAAGGCTATTCCTTGTTTGGGTCACGATTTCCAAACGTGTCCGTAATGGAATAATTGGGGAGGGTTTCTTTGTGGTCAATCTACACCACCCTCTGCTGGGAATTTGATGATTTTGTAGATAATGAGGTCTTTGGTTATTCCTTGTGTCACCATCCTTAGTATCTGCCCTAAAATATACCTCAAGTAAATTAGTGTGATGCACGGCACTAATTTGTACCAGTAGCTATCTGGTAGTTTGTGACTTTTGTTGAACAGCCGATATGAACACGAACCTGTATTGAAACGTGCCCCCAGATTGGAGCAGAAGGGCTACTCCGGTCACAGCTGTCTGTAGTGCCACAGTGATCTCCTGGTCGTCCCCATCCAGCCCGCAGCTGCACAGAGATTAGCAGGCTGTCCTCTTACACACGCACAGATGGGTCCCACCAACGTGGCGAGCAGGTCTGTTCCCAACCATCCAGGATGAATGGAGCGTGTCTGACGCCCCCTCCTGTTGGTATGTGAACTCAGCCACCACCACCCCCCCCCACCACCACCCATACCCTCCTTTCATGTTAAACATTATTAAATGCTTAAGAGTACTAGTTGTTTGAAAGTAGCATGAATTATATTTGGAAGAGGGCAGAGAACCATCCCAAAACTGCAAAGGCAAGGTAATTGCTCTATACATTTAAAACAAGGATTCTATCATCCTCCTTTTCTCCCTCTAATCCTTCACGAAGTCTTTTCCAGCATAAACAGGCACATTTGTCTTCTGAAGGACGTCAGGATGGTCCCTTGACACATAAGGGCCGTAAGACCATGTTTTCGGGAGTCCTGCCACCGGGCGGCAAAGGGGTCCAATGCCACGTTGCACACGCGCAAACACAGCAGAAACTAACTCCATCACCACACGATACGTTTACAAGAGGGAACTGCTGCAAAATCAACTCAGACACAGGCACTGTGTGGTCCTCCTAGAATGGACCTCTATGGAGGAGGACAGTGTGGCCTGGCACCCAAAAAGAAATGGCACAGAATCGAGGGAGTGGGGGAGGGACAACATGATTCATCTGCTTCCTGTCTAACAACCCCCCCCCCCCCGCAGCGACTTCTTGGAAGAAGACAAAAGTCCTGCAAAGCCAGACCTCACAGAAGGCCAAGCGAGGGAGTGCTCCCAAACCGGCAGCAAAACAGGGGCTGACCTGAGCGACCTTGGGAACAACAGCGCCTGACTGTGAGGTCACGACCTGGAAATAGGACTCACAGTGACACATCCCGCACATGTTCTTTCACTGCCTCGGCTCTCATCTGGAGCTCTAATTTTGGGCTTTATTGACATCACAGCTGAGAACTACCATCAAAGGCCTTTGTGTCACATTTCGGAAAGATAAAACAAATATCCGTTTTCTGTGGATCCGAGCACCGCCTCTTCCCAGAGGTTGTTGGATTAAGCCACATATCTGGAAAACCCCTCACTTATGTGGCAGCAGTTCTGCTGTGACTGGGACACTGTCCTCAGTTTCTGCTGGGGGGTGGAACTATCGATCTACTTTTCCAGCATTTCTGTGGGGCCTCAGTTTGACATGCAGGTTTTGTTTGAGCTTCTGCTTGAAGAGGTGCATCATGGGAAGATGGTTGATGGTATTGGATGGTCTAATGGGGCATCGTGTGAACTGTTATGACATTGAGGACCCCCACTGAGTGCTTGGGGCCAGTGGGTGCAAATATGGAACCAATTAATTTCTGATATGACATTAAGCAATGGTATAGAAGTAGG
The DNA here is from genome assembly GCA_015164015.2 of Brevimyrus niger. Taxonomy (NCBI): domain Eukaryota; kingdom Metazoa; phylum Chordata; class Actinopteri; order Osteoglossiformes; family Mormyridae; genus Brevimyrus; species Brevimyrus niger. The sequence goes on along the minus strand of JAABNY020000063.1, from coordinate 27,849,920 downwards.
AATGTCTTTGGGGGCGGCAAAAGGAGCCACACACAGACTGAACCTGTTTGGTATTTACAAGGGTGGGGGCATGCTGGCTCACTGTCAAAGGTTTTAGATCCCTGAGTACAGCATTTCAAGCCCCACTGCCAGGAAGTAGACCTTAGGTTGACAGCTGACTGACAAGTTCCAGAATTTAATTTCTTTCTCCCCCGTTTTGACCAATAAACCATGACCGGATCTCTCTATTAGTAAACCTGATCTTCTGATTTTATTGTGGGATCGGATGTATTTGATTCAGTCAGGAGTTGCAGCAACATTTTCAAATTTGTATGTCGGATTTGAATGAATGTTTATAAAGGTTTCGTTATACGTTTGTTTGTTTAAAACAACAGAAGTTGAACCCAAAGTGCCATACAGACCATATATTATTAAAAACGACACAAATGACAAAGCAATGTAAGAAGAGGAGTTTAATAAAAAATAACTGAAAAACACTAAGAGACGTAAAAACAGTGACAGTTGATAGTCGGAATATTGTAGACATGACTAAGCGATGTGTCTGCTGTTTTAGTAAAGTATACTTCCACAGTAGGTAAACAGATTATCCTTCCATCCATACTGCTTATTCTGTGTAAGGTTACTGGTATACTTATTTTGAGTGGTTTACAGGTGCCAAGTAGCCTAACTGCATGTCTTTGGACTGCTAAGAAAGCCCATTAAAGGAGGGGAGAACGTGCAAACTGACACGGTTGGGCTGTACACAGGAGGTGGGTTGGGGGAATCAAGCCCATAACCCTAAAGCCAAGCTTCATATTATCAAAATGGCACAAAAATCACATAATCATGGGTTAATGTTTTTCATGTTTTATTGTGGTTTTCATGGTCCGTGATTGTGTTGTGTTCACGTGTGACACCACTGGTTGTGTATTTCATGCCCTGTGAACTGATGAGTGATTTTCTGCATGGACAGTCATCCAGCATGAACGAGGAGGCCGGGAGGAAGAAAAACAGGCTACTTTGATCCTTAATTTGTTACCAACTGGTAAATGAGGAAAGTGCTGGAGGAAATTGAGATTTATTTCAGCGGTGGAGCTGGCTGTGTGTTTTGGAATGCGTTGCTGTTTTCTAAACACGGACGATGCGTGTTGGTCAGTGGGGAGGTGAGCTAAGTGTGTTTGGGCTTGTGGTTTACAAAATCTCCCCCCCACCCCTCATGCTGGAGATCCTGCAGAATGGTGGCAGGGGTACATAAACATCCCCAAAATTAAAGAGATGCTCAAAACCAAGCTTGCCGCGAGTTTCTGGTGTCCTTTGCTCATACTCGGGAACTGTGGAAGCATTTACAGACTGTCCCCGACTTAAGAATGGGCTCCATTCTGAAAGGCAGGTTACACATCAAAATGGATATGTGTTGGAATTGGATAATCTCACTGACTTTGAGGTTTGACAATGAGGCTGGCATGGTTGCACTGCCATAAAATACATTTTTAAAATGTATAGATCCCAAAGCAGCTATCGTACAGTGTAAACCAGGGCACGCTAGGTAGCTTAGCTCTGCCGGGTGTATGGCCACACCAAATTTATTTTTACATGTATTTGCTTTTAAAAAAATTAAAACTTTGATCATATGTATGAGTCATAGTATGTTGCAAGTTGGGAACAGTCCATATTCATTTTTTAATTGTATATTTTTAAGCCTCTTTAATTCAAGTTGTTGCACAGTACAGAAGAGAAAAATGCAGCTTGTAGGTTTATCTCGCGTACATGTGAAAGCATTTTGAATACTGTGAACAAAAAACCAGCAAGTTTATGGCAAGACCAAAACATATGGTTTCATTTCCCAGGGTGCATTTGCATCTGTCATATGTTTCATCCTTGGAGGAATAGTACTCGGCTAGCTTTGCTTTGCTTAACCTTGCTTTGCTTAAGCAAAAACGATGGAGGACTTTTGAATTGTATTAAGGTTAGACATGCACAAGAGGTATCAACCCTATGTCAACCCACCTTTCATTTTTCATCAGACAGCTCTGCCCCAATTTGCACTTCCCATCTAGAGCACAACGTGTCACATGATGTCTTGCCATGAGTGTTTTGAGTATGCAGGAAGTGAAGCTGTTTGTGGGTAGAGGTGTACACGTGAGTTTGTTTAGTCCCGTTTAGGGAAAGCAGAGCTTTGGGCTTCAATGAAATGCTCAGTTTGTAAATATATAAATAAGTGGGATTGTGTCTCTCAGAACTTGTATCTAATAGCAAGTTGTTCAGATCTGGCAAATCTACAGTGGTCACAGCCTTGGGATGCTTGCTTAATTCAGTAAAAATGTATATTGATTTCATAACAGAAGTATATTCACAAACAGTGTTTAACATCTGCACCTATCCTTTGCACCGACATTTTGTTTTTATTGTCAGAATTTTTTTTGACTGACTCATTCACTTCTGTTCTTGCCATTTTGATATTAATTTCAATTATCGTCATTGGCTCCCAAAGGCTTACTAAGCACAAATGTTTAGTGTTTTCTGTTATTGCAAAAGTGTTACTAATTAAAGTGTTGCATCACTGTTTAATATAGAGAGAAGAGGAATTTTCTTTTACAGGAACTGAATCCAGGGTCTAGTTAAGAAGGGAGAAGTAGGTGTTTTTGCGAATAAAGAAACTTTGGTTAGTTTAAAATGTTGGCAGATTTGAGTCCAGATATTAAATGTAGATATATTGGCTGGATGTGTTTTATGATGAATGTAACAAAAGGGTAGGTACTGTAAAGCATTCACTAGTCAATCAGGTAGTGCTTCTTCCATGAAAATGAATGAGTTTTGCCAAACCACCCTGTAAATTGAAAATTTGTACCCCGGCAGTTGGAGGTTAAGGACCTCCATCTAGGGCAGATGGATGTGAATATTTTGCTAAGGCTGTGCTCAAACTAGCAACCTTCCAATTTCAGGCACAGAGGCTTAGCCTGCTGAGCTATGCACAGTCCCCATAGATTTTATTGGGAGGAGGAGACGCAGGACCTGTCCTCTTTGTGACACCGCATAAGATCCGGTGAATGATCCCAGTAAATAACTTTCTACATGTTAGCTGCCCAATAATGCTACATCATGTTTGGAGGACCAGTCCACTTTGCAGTCTGTTTCTCTGGAGCAGAGTACTGCATACTCTCGGGGTTTGGCCTGCCTGTAGGAGGAGGAAATGATCTTATCTAATGAACAATAGAATTGGGGGCGAGAAAACTGGAATGCACTGGAATAAGTTGGCACAACATTCATCTTTACACAGCTAACCCTACCTGCTAGGGAAGGGTGTGGTGTTTTTAACGATGGGAGTAAAATTTTCATTCATGTAATGAGGAAGAGGATCAAGTAATATAAACACTAAGGTATTTAAAACCAGGCTTTGACATAGTAAATGTTTGTGGAGACTTGTAATGCCAGTTCATTTATCGGAAACATGTACTAACATCTATGTTAGTTTAGACTCTGGACTAGTGCCAAAATATGAAGTAAGTTTATAGTTATTAAATAAGATGTTTTGGGACCTGAGACATGCAGTAATATATCGTCTGTGTAGAGAGAGACCTGATTATCCTGCCCGTGTCTGTGAATCCCCTGTAATGAGAGTGTGGCCTTAAGCTTGACAGGCAAGGGTTCCTTAACCAGACTAAATAACAGGGGACTTAGTGGGCAACCCTGTCGAATGCCCTTGGTTAGTGTAAGGTACTGAGACCAGAGCAAGTTTGTAAGAACAGATGCCTTTGGTAAGGAGTACAAAAGCTGAATCTGTGAGATAAAGTAGTTGCCAAAACCAAACCACTCCAAGACAGAGAATAAATATTCTTATTGAACACTATTGAATGTCTTTTCTGCACCCAGGGAGATTACCTCTTTAGGGATGTCTGGGAAGGCAGAGAAATTAATGATGATGAGAAGATGTCTGATGTTTCATAAAACCAGCTTGGTTTGATGAGAAAATCCTTGGTGTAGATGACACAAAAAGCATGGCTGACCGTTTAGCTAGTATCGTAGCATCACAATTTAAAAGCTAAATTGGGCAGTATCCGCTACATTCCAAAACATCCTTACCCGGTAATGTAAATACGAAAAGCAAGCTTCTATGAGTCAATGAGGGAGTGCACTGTGGCCAATCATTAAACCTATCAAAGAGTAAAAGGGCAATTGTGATAATTTTTTTTTTTATTCAACAGGGTAGCCACCAAAGATGTGTCACTTTGCACTGAATTAATTACATGCATGATTTTTGTAAGTTGCCATGATTTATTCATTTCAGATTTTTGATTTGGAATTATTGCGTGAATCTCAATACAGCCTATCCCAGATTTGAGAAGTACTCTTGCATTACGCAGCTGTCTTTAGGTGAATCAGATGTGAACAAATCTGAACAGTAAGATTGAAATATCGTGTTAATTTCCTTGGGGTTTACAGTGAGCTGCTAGGAAATAGATGGTAGATTTGTAGAATAAATCATTTTATCTGGTGAGCTAAAATGCGACATGCTTTATCTCCATGCTCGTAAACAAATCCATGTGAGTGAAGATGATGCTGTTCAATTTTGACAATTGAGAGTGAATTATATTCATGTTTAAAGGACCAATCTGTCTTTATATAGAATGGAGTGTAATGGAGTAACTGAGTATTTTAAGTCTATTTCTTTAATTGCATCCACAAGTTGTTGTTGTTGTTTGATCTCTTTTTGTTTATTGTGGTAGGCAGAGTAAGAGATTATGTCCCCTCTAATTACCATGTTGAGAGTCTCCCAAAATGTGGATGGAGAAATTGTGTCAGACCCTTTGGATTCAAGAAAGTTACCAATTCTGGTTGAAATTTTAGTGCAAAACATACTGTCAGGCAATAAATCTATGTTGAACCTCCAAAGAGGGGGCTCTGTATAACCAAGTGCAAATTAAATATTTAGAAGTACAGGAGCATGAATGAAAACTCGTTTTTATTAGGAAAGACGCCGCCATGGATCAAAGCCTCCAGCTCGCTTCATAAACAAAGATAACATGATTGTTGGGGATGCAACCTTGGAGCTTTGGATCTATTACACATTTCAAATTCCCCCCAAATGTTAAATAACGCAAGTGTAATTTGGGGAGTATGGAGATAATATTGTTAAAGAAAGCAGTATTGTCCCAGTTTGGGGCACACACGTTGGTCAGTGATACAGGGGTATGAAAGAGAAGCCCAAATAGAATTTTGAATCAGCCCAGCATAAAACTCCCTACTTATTCTGTAAGCAGAGAAACAGGATGATCACAGGTCTGGGTGTCTTGTGCACTCTGGGTTTTGCGGCAGGTGAGCGATAAGCTCTCTGACTTTCTGGTGGTTCATTAAAAATACAGCTACTCATAGCATGTTTGCCATAAACTTTGTTACATTAGTTTCACACTCCTCTTTAGATATGCCTATAATGCGCAAGTTTAAGCAGTGCGATCGGTTCTCCAGATCATCCTGTATTCATCGGCATTATAATGTCAGCTTTCTGGCTCTCTATGACTCCTATGGCTTTTGCGATTCTGTCGGAGCTGTCATTCCATTGTAAGAAATTTTCCAAATGTGTTGGTAGTCTCACAAACTGCCTCAGTGGATGTTAAAATTGAAACTGTGTCCTCATTAATACTGACTCATTGCTTAGCAAGCTCAATGACAGTTCTTTGGTATCAGCTTTGGCCATAACTGCTAGCTTGCTACTTATGCTGGCTCTGTGTAAAGTAGTATGTTCAGTTGCCTTTTTTGACTCTGGACCAGGCATTTTATGTTGTAAGATGGTTCAGTGAGTAAGCACAAAGTATTTAGAATTTAAATAGGTGATGCAAGAAAATAAATAAATGTAAAAAAGTCAGTTGCTAATCAGAGACCCGCTCTCCTGCTTCTATGTCTTACACCAGTGTTTCCCATCTTGGTTCTTGGGGTCCTTCAAGCTCCCTGCCAGTGAGTCTCCATTTTTGCTCCTTACTGGGAGCTGAGGCAGAGCAAAAACATGGACTGTCTGGGGTTTCCTGAGGGCCGGGCTGGGAAACAGTTTCTCACGCTGCCGTTACGCTTAGTCTCCAGTCACATTTTTGAGTATTTATCTCTATTTGAAATAGATGGCAGTGGCCTTTGTTTAATTTTCTTTCATTCTGATAAAGTTAAATAACGGTCTTTGATTTTGAGTATGAGTGGTGTCCCATCCAGATTGTCCCCTGCGTTTTGCACTGTGGTTCCTGGGATAGGCTGTATTGAATAAGCGGATATGAATAAATGGTTAGATGGGTGGGGTTGCTACGATGCTACCTGTATTAGCTCCTGCCAGATCTCTGTGCAGCACCCAAGCAACAAGATGTAAGATGGTGGCTGTTAGCAACTGAATGAGGTATGGGTGTCCCTGAGTCCCAGTCCACAGCATCCTCCTGTGGACATGTCAGTCAGCAAAGGGAGGAGTTTCAAATGCTGCACAAACTTCCAAAGTTGTGCTTCCAATCTGCAATTTTTACGTCGAGAACCTCTGCCATGACCTTTAGACTGGCGCCGAGATGCGGGAGGACGTGAGGCTCGGGCCCCCGGCAACCACTGGGGAAATACCACCGTAAAAACAGCCAGGTTTTAGCATGCCTTTCCTGCTTGCTGGGCCCTGTCTGTCCCCTGGCGGGGAGCCGGACGGCCCATCGCCATGAAGCAGAGGCCGGCCCGCCTGGCCGCTTCCTGCCTACCTGTAGGTCTTCGAGCCGGGGGCCTCTCTTCCGTTCCCATGGAGCCGCCCGGGGCGGATGCCTTTAGCAGCAGGCGAGAGCGCAGCATTTTTCATCCCCCCTCCGTTCTGATGACAAGCTCGGGCTCACTGAATGCACTGTAAGTGTTTTAATGCAAGCCATATGGCTTACATGCCCAGAAGAGAGGAGATTTTGTGTGGGGCATGAAGTCCATACTTATTCTAAGATCATACTAAAAAATGAGCCATGAAGCATTCCATTTTTTTTGTGAAATGGTGGTAATTCTAGTAATAAGATCAGCTACAACAGCTATAATGAGTAAGTTAAAGAATCCATTGTGTTGTGGAAGGTTGTGTTGATTAGAAGTGCACCTTAAAAGGGAAAACACTGCTTCAAACTCATAGTATTATACATATTTTTGCACAATACTTTATATAGGATTATTAGGGACTGAAATGAATGCTTAGAAGTAGAGACGATAGCAGGCATTTTGTTTGACGACGATTATGATTATCTAGAAATAAAAAGGATGTCATCTCCCAGGACACCCCTTTGTGTCATGGTCAGACCTGCACCATGATTCTGAATCCTTGCTCTCAGTCATCTCACCATTTGTCAGACCCCTGGAGTTGGCTGCCAGTTGGATGGGGTTCGGTTTCAGATATTTTATTGATAGTCAGGAAAATGCACTTGAAGTTCTTTACTCCACCCAAAAAACTGGATCTTCTACACCTGCAAATTCCATGTTGTTAGAGTTTTGCTGTAATAAAAATGGTTTGTAGAGGAGCTGTGAACTTTCGGAGAGAATAAATATAATAAATCATTTTTATTATTGATTGTTTTTTTTCTGTTTACTGCTGAAAATCACCCTCCCCTTTTGTCTTGTACTCATTCATGCGTCTTTTTTGCCTGCAGGAAAAGCACAACAGAGCCCTCGAGGATGTGAGGAAAGCAGGACACGAGTCTTTGGCCATAATCGTGGAGGAATTTAAGGTGCGTTCATTTGCCCGTCGTCTAACAGCAGATTCGTGGAAAGCATAAAAATATGTATGAGCCCCTCTGCCCAGGAAAGACCCTGCTCAATTACGCCTCAGACGGACAATGACCGAGGAACGAGAGGCACACACCCCCGCCAGGGCCCTGAGGTGCGGTTTCCCACCCCCTGCTCAGACCATTTGTCTTAGCGTGGGATAGCATAGACAGCTAAGTGAGTGTTGACAGCTCAGTGTTTCTGCCGTGAATGGGGGGCCTTTTCTGTCCCGGAAGCTATGCTGGAGTCGGTGAGCTTTCTTGATGGCCTGCGATACCTGCTGATATCTTTTGACAGTTTTATAATCAAAGCTGCAGGGATATTGGCCTTGGAACAGGCCAGGAAAATAACATGTTCTATTGAAAAGGCTAGAAGTGGAGCTGTAGCCTCATGGTCTTTATCAGTGTGGGCAATGATTTATTGCTCCCTTGTTATGGAGGGGAAACTTACGCTAATAATAATAATTGCGGTCATGATTTTGGGACCCGGTGAGCGGTTTTCTGCAGATGGATGGCTTGGACTTCCCCCTTCTGAAAAACCTGCTCGGTAACGTTAAGGACTAAGTAATCGGTGGAAATGTGAGCCTATTTTGTGGCTTCTTTGCATATTTTGCCTGATTTTTGCTCATACGGGTTCAGTCTAGGTCTGTATTCTCTGGGTTGATGACATGTTGCCCTTCTTGGTAGCGTTGCAGACCAGACCAATAATTTCATTAAGGAATGGAAGATGATCTCTGTAGCACAGGAAGGTTTAAGGTGGTCCCTCCTTGACCTTGTCCCAGTGCCTGTCATCCTTCTGTCAATTTTTCTGTTGTTCTAACTGCTTATCCAGGTGTGGACTGTGTTATGCTATTTTATTTATTTAAGTATTTGGCCATCTACATTCTCTTAAAAACAACAGTAGCCACAGAAAGAGGTTGTTTCAGTTAATCCTTTGGCTGATTGGCTTTCAAAGCTCCGTAAGTCTGTATGTTTTTAGCCATACTTCTGTTGGACTGGCTCCGGCTCCTTGTCGAACAGCAAATGGCAGACTCGCCCTCGCTGTGTTATTTTCATTGTGACTGACACTCCTGCCTGCAGGTGGCTGATAAATTGCAGGCGGGTTTGCCAGATCCATGTCCATGTGATATCCCCTGTCAGAGATGTTCTCAGGCTTCTCATTGCACTAGAAGCCTTCAGAGCGATTCGGTACCGCAGTCAGGTAAGCGGAACCTGTGATTTCTGTCGATACCTTGGGGAGGGGGAATGGCCGGTGAAAGGCTGTGGTAAAATATTGCGTTATTACATTACCAGGTTTGTGTGTTCAGCGTGTGCTTTTATCAGAAGCAATTTGGTTCGTTTACAGTTCTGCGCTTAACCTATTTATACAGCTGCACTTCCATTGACGTAACTTGGTGCGTTCAGACACCTGGCTCAAGAGTAAGATGGCAAAGCCAACCTGCGACAATGTAATCGCATCTTTGACTCCACGAAGATTTCTCTCAATGCACATTTGAGGACAGAATCAAAATCAGGCTGAATTCATGGCATGCTCCATGTAATGATACATAACTGTATATTCAATTTTCATGTAAGTTTACAGGACTTAAATAATCATGCTATACTGTTTCACTTATTTTGCCAGTGTAAATGCAGACTTTTAATTTAGCTTGAAAAAGATGCATGTGGTATACCATTTTTAATTGCTAGGTTGGATGCAAAAGTATAACTGACGATATATATACGTGAGTGTGGCGTTCACAGAATCTTGAAGGTTCTCTCATGTCTGGGATTATAATTTGCAGTCAGTGTTTGAGAGTTGTACGACTGAGGGATGCTGTAGACCACAAAAACTTTTCCTGTTATCAGGGCTCTACATATGTTTATGTATTGTGTACAGCCTGCACAGTGGTAACAAGGCATGATGGATCCATGTTCTCATTCTGTTTACGCCAAATTCTGACTCTACCATT
>JAABNY020000063.1:27828761-27840150 GCA_015164015.2 Brevimyrus niger | reverse complement strand
GCAGATTGTGAAATACTCAGACCGGCCCGTCTGGCACCAACAACCATGCCACGCTCATAATTGCTTAAATCACCTTTATTTCCTATTCTGACATTCAGTTTGGAGTTCAGGAGATTGTCTTGACCAGGTTGATTAGATAATTGCATTAATGAGAAATTGAACAGGTGTTCCTAATAATCCTTTAGGTGAGTGTATATTTTGAATGATGTCTTCTGATTTCTAGAATTAATTTTATATTTTTTAAAATAGATCCAGAAAAGTTAGGTAATTTGTTTAAGGTAATTTGTAATAGTGTTAAACAAAACCTGAGGAAGTGTCTGCAGGCTTTGAAAAACGCATCTATTTGAGATTCTCCTGTGTTGTCTTCTGTGTCTGGTTTACTTTTTAACTTTTCCTGCCCATCACAATTGCCATTCTTGGAATAACAGATCCCTCACGTGCACATAAGAGACAGGGCACTCAAAAAGAGCGGCTGTTTGGCTAGACCATGCAGAGGCGTAAGTAGGGAAGAACCTGTCAGATTGTTTGCCAATTATCAGGATCTCCCCCCACAGCTGTTCATTGTGATGGAAATGGAGTTCTAAAAACTGGTACAGCAGATGTAGATTCTGCATCCCCAAGATATGATTATTGCAGCTGCAGATGGATAGCAAAGTCCTGGTTTACAAAATTACCCTAAATCTGATGTGATGTATTCGATTTTTCTGCCCATGTAGAGAGTTATGGGAAATTAGCAAAACAAAATTTGAGGCACTGCAGAGCAGCTATGAATCTTGTAGTAATGGGAAGAGGCTGTTGGATGACACTGGGAAAATCTGTCGGAAGAGTGCAGAAATATCTCAATGAAAGAAATTTTTATTTGCTCAAATGGACAAGCTCAAATTGGAATAGCAAAATTTGACCTCATTACCCCTTTGAATATGTCTGTTTAATATTTATTGCACTCACACTTGCTTTCAGCACCATGAGGTTTATTTTCATTGAAATGTTCCCAGCGTCTATCAGGATGTACCAAGAACTTGGTTTCCATCCAGGCAAGAAAGCTGACCTCTTTAGTATGATTGAAAGGGACATCCTCACAATTACTTTAGTACACTAGACCACTGTGCTATTAATGATGGAATCGTCGCTTTCTTTACTGTGAATAAGAACTCTTATTCTTCATCTACAGATTTCGTATGGTTTCTGTCTAAGGTTTTTACAATTTTTTTTAACTGTCCTGTTTCTGTCTTAGTTCATCCACAGTTAACATTAAGTGAGTTTCTCTGGCTATAGGCCCATCTTTATGGGAAAATCTCTGCAATTATGGCTTCTGGAAGGTCTCTTTGCCTCTAGCTAATGTCTGAAATCATGTTTATAAAGATAGGATTTGCACGCACTTGACTCAGTTCCATAGGTAATTAACAACAGACATTTCTTTAAATATTTCTGGAGGTTTTCATTTATTTTTTTAAAGAAGTGTCTTCATCAAATCAAGTATCTCTTAAACCTTTAGCATTCTGAAATTACAGTGAATTCCAGAATTTGAATGGCAGCGATGCTAGGAACATTTAAAGATTTTTATGTGGAAATGTTTAATTCTTTTTTACTTCCCCAGCTTGAAAACCAGAAAATAATTTCAGATGTAGGTGGCCAGCTTCCGGCAGCTCTGCCTGTTGCATTAGCCCAAGACACGCTGTTGAAGGAAACTACAAGGGTCTTGATGTGTAGACTGGAAAGAAAATGCATTTGTGTGCTTTGATTGGCAGTCAAAATGCTTTGTATTCAAATGCTTTCTGAAATCACTTGTGTAGTGTATTATGTCATACTTTCCTTTGCCATCATTATGGAAATATATTGTTACCATAGTTGCCTTTAAGCACTTTTTTTGTTTTCATTTTCTCTGTTTCATTTTTTTTTTTTTTGGTCTTGCACTGATGCTGTTGTCTCTTGAAGTTTCTCTCAGACTTTCACCCTTTTTTTCATGTTCTCAGAATAGAGTGAGCAGTTGGTCACTCTTCTCCAGATGTTTTTACGGTCTTGTACAGTTTTTTGACTGTATATCTGGAGGACCATTGCCTTCATAGGACTCTGCCCTTGCAAATCCTCTTTCAGCTGTATCCATAAACCATTAAAGATGGGGACAGCCAGCCAAAGGCGACCCTGTACCCTCTCTGAAAAGCTGTCCTGTGATGCTACAGCCTATGTTTACTTTACATAAGTCAAATTTTCAGAATCCAACACAGTTTCTAGGTATCGCTGTTCAAACAATCCTACTAAACCTGGTAATCAGCTAAGATGTGTTTGAACAGGGAAATCTGCAAACTGTGTTTTATTTTGGCCCTCCAGGACCAGAATTGATGAACCATGATGCACTACCCCAGAGAGAGCCCCCCCAGCTAACTGAAAATCGTGTTAGTGATCCTTTGTTGAGCAGGATGGTCCACAAGAACACCCAGTGGTTGGTTTCTTAGAATAGATACCTCCTGAAGGTCAGGTTCTACAGTGGCTGGGCGAAAGCTTTACCAGCTACCAGTCCTTGGACAGGAAAGCCTGACTGGCAACCTTCTAAACACTCTGCAGCTGTTTGTTGATGGAACAAGTTGAAAGTCTTCTCAGTGTCGTGGGATGTGAAGGTATGGTAGCATGCCATGAAGTGGTGAAGTCTCAATGCTACTTTTTAATAGCTTGCGGGCTGCCGTCGGACCTATCCCGCGTGCCAGTTCTGCCATTTTGTTTGGTGTGTGCTTAGGCAGAGGTGCGATAAACATTGTGGCGGCTCCTGTCTGCAGATACGCTTGGGCCGGCGAGCCGGTGCCAATGACAGGGCGGACGTGAGTGTGTGTGGTAGTGCCCGCATGTGCCTGCACTCAGTGGAATGTTTCACTTTATGGGACATTTTAAAAGAGTCCGGTAGCCAAGGTTCCTTTTGATCCCTCATTTCCAGGAGAAGATTTACACTCTGGCCTTTATTATTGGGAATTCCTCTGCTCAGTATGACTTCTGCAAAATAAACAGGCAGGGAGCTGGTGAAAAGTCCCTCCAGAATGGCTGGGGTTGGAGGGGAGACCCTCCAATAACGAATGCAAGCTGCTGCACCTTGATGAGAATGGCGTAAAACAAGTAAACACTTAGGTCATCTAACCAGGAGAACATTTTGTGTTGCTGGGAGGATGTCACACTGGAACGACACCCTTTAAGGTCCCAAGACTTCGTTCAACATCCTTCAGTTTTTAATACACGGATCCTCTGCATCTAAGATTCGAAAAGGAGGTAAAAACTCTAAAAACACGGAGATTGACAGCGTTGAAAACATAATGCATGCCGTCATCCATGTTGACAACTCATACTTGGGGTATGTAATAGTGCATTGACCTGAATCCATACATACAGTGAAAGTAATTGATTAATTTTCATCGATACTATGCACAGTACCAAGCAAAACTTTGGACACACCAAACCCATCTACAAAGGATGATCGTGTTGCATCCCGTGACCTGGCTGCCTGACCTAAACCCAGCAGAGATGGTTTTGGAGGAGTTTGCCCAGAGAGTGAAGGAAAAGCAGCCAGTGAGTACTCAGCATATATATGGGACCTTACAGGATGGCTGGAAAAGCATCCCAGGTGACGACCTCATGAAATTGGCATAGAGGTGCATGCAACAGGAGAGCCATAGCTGGAGGAGCCATGTGCCAGACCCCAATTGCCTGCCTGGGCCTAACCCCAGCCGGTTTGCTGCACTCTGAGGACACTGTTTATGTGGCCCTTAAGCTGCTTTAGCTGTGGACAGTTCTTAGGGGTGAAACAACTGACTGAGGCGAGTCTTTTTGTTTTACCAAATACTTTTTGCAATATAAATGACGATCAAATTGTGTTTTCCACCCTAATGCAGCACTTTTCATGCTGGAGTTTGATTATTCTTCAAGAGCCCACAACTTTTTTGTTTTGCTAGTTTATTGTTCAAAGTAGCATCCATTGAGAGAAACTAAACAAAGTTAGCTGCAATATAGTTATTGAAAGTGGATAAGGAAAGCAAACTGCACAGCCATAATGATTATCTGGATCAATGGGTTTAAGTTAGGACTGATATGTTTAAGTTAGGCCTGATAGGTTTAAGTTAGGACTTATGGTCTTAAGGTATGGACTCCATGGGCCTGTTTCCCGAACAAGGATTAAGACTAGTTTTGGACTAAATTCAAATGGAGATTCAACATTGTAACTCAAAACTAGTCTAGGCTTAGGCTTAATCCTTGACTGGGAAACTGGCCATATGGGTTTAAGTTAGACCTGATGGGTTTAACTTGGGCAGATTGTACAGATTAAGGTGTCATGATGGGGGGTGGGTGGAGATTATTGGTTGATTTCCACAGGGCACCAGAGGGTGTGCCTGTGAGTCTCGGCCGCCTGCCTCTTGGCCCAGGCTCGTGAGCAAATGGCGGGCCTGTGTCTGGCATGTCGCATCCTGAACCCCGATGCTGCACGGTGCTCCCTGGCTACCTTCATTCGCAAGCGTCCTCAGACTGCTGGACATCTGGCTCTTTCCTGGCTTCCTTTTATTTCCTGCTGAGATGTCGACATTTTTAAAACCATAGGTCATTTTGGAGAATGAGCTGAGGAGGGAGAAGGATCTGCAGTGGAGCCGCCGTAGAAAGGGCGTTCCAGATGTAGCTTCCACGTCAAAATCCATACGTGGATCAAAATAAAATGCTAACTTGTATGGAGATCTATTTCATTGATAGTTATGATAATACTTCGCATTAATGCAGCAGCTTTACTTTTTTAAACCAAATCCTATAGCTCTGAATGAACAGGCATTACACAGTGTTTTGGCAGCAATATATAATCTCTACAAAATGCAGTTTGTGGTGTCCAGCTGTGATTCTTGAAGTGCGCCTTTTCACATGTACTATTTATTCTGCTGTGGGACAGGGGTTTATGGGAGTTGGAAGGAGAAACAAAAAGCATATTATGGTGCATTCGGCCCACAAAGTAGCACTTCCTCCTCTAAAGAGACTGACGCTGAACCTCATTAATAACACTGTGGTGGAGCGGTGGGAGGTTCAGGGTCACCGTTTATCGCTGGGCAGGAAGGGTCTGGTCAGCAGGGCCTTCCAGGGGAAGCCAGTGACTGCGCTCCACCGGGGTAGTGACACACCTTTTCTACAGTACAGTCACCCACAAACATTCACCAGGCCCCACAGCGTCTCCTGGGGGCTGAAGAGTGGGACGCCTGCAGGAGAAGCTTTGGGTGCAAACGCTAACATGCTGTCCGTAGATTCTGTTGACCCTCTGGTCTTGAGTGTTTTTTGGCAGGAATTTGGGAGAATCAGACCATCCATTTATGAGTTCTTGTGATGCTTGTAGTTGTAAGGATTAGCATTTAAAAGAAGCGGAATAATGTGACAGCTAAACTAATAAACGAGAAGCTTTTGAAAAAGTAAATATATAAACTGGTGTAATGTATAAATAACTATACATCGCATAACTTTATATGTTGCATAAATTGATTTCCAGACATGTTATGCTGTTTTCTTTTTTGTTTTTCATTTTACACAAGGTTAATATTTTGTGTGTGTTTCATTATTAGCATTATATGCACTTTGCATGGGTTACTTTAATGTAAAATCAGATTGGTGCTTTTCGTCTAGTTATCACTGAGATCATGCTTTGTTAGGTATATGCTCTGTGGCCTAAATGTCTCTCTGCACAGCAGAGTTCCTAAAATCAGTGGGTTCAAGGAGACGTCCTTCAATCTGCTATTCTGATGCTGTTTGTATCCCATGATTGACCATGATGAAAGTCAACTTGAAGAGCAAATATCTGCCATTTACTGGAAATGGGCCTTGAATTGGGCTTGTAGAATCAAAGGACCATTCTGTCAATTCTGTCTTCTTAGTTTTAGACGTGGACATTTAACTTCCCTAGAAATGTATTCCTCTCAATTCAGAAAGCTCTCCATTTTCATTCTCTCTCCATATGTACTTTGATGATGGCTGGCATATGCTGTTATTTGTTTATTTGGGGCCCGTGTTTCATTTTGATGTCACTTTATTGATTTTAACCCAGTTTCTTTCCATTGAAGTTGTTTTCTCAGTTGTGCACAGTGCAGCTTTCCTGCCTTTGCTTGCCAAGAACTAGTTCTTGATGACTCTGATTGGTACATCTGACAGCCAATAGCAAGAAGCTTTGAGCCCCCCAATTTATCAGGTTAATATGAGCATCCATGACAAAGTTGCTGGTAGCTGGTCTGTTTTCCAGCAGAGCTGTGAGATGGTCAGTTTTTTCCTCCTGTTCATCTCATCTGGTTGGCATACAGGGTCTCTCAGGCCATCCCTAACACGTCCCTGTCCTCTACGTCGGCCTGTCCCTCACACGTCCCTGTCCTACATGTTGGCCTGTCCCTCACACGTCCCTATCCGCCTGTCCCTCACACGTCCCTGTCCTCCACGTCGGCCTGTCCCTCACACGTCCCTGTCCGCCTGTCCCTCACACGTCCCTGTCCTCCATGTCGGCCTGTCCCTCACACGTCCCTGTCCGCCTGTCCCTCACATGTCCCTGTCCTCCACGTCGGCCTGTCCCGCACACATCCCTGTTCTCCACATTGGCCTGTCCCTCACACGTCCCAGTCGGCCTGTCCCTCATACGTCAGCCTGTCCCTCACACGTCCTTGTCCTCCACGTCGGCCAGTCCTTAACACGTCCATGTCGGCCTGTCCCTCACACGTCCCTGTCCTCCATGTCGGCCTGTCCCTCACACGTCCCTGTCTTCCACGTCAGCCTGTCCTGCCCCACAAGAGCATATATACCCCACCCCTTGAAATCTCGAGGAGACATCATACCAGCAAAGCCCCTCACACGCCACCATCGCTGACACCACCCGATGTTTTCTGTCAGCAGATGAGAGACAGTTTGCACACTCCAAGCCTGTGTGGTCCGCCCGCCCGCCTGGGCGACGTAATGCTGGTCCCATTCCAGCCACTGCTTGTCACCTCACGAGCGGCTCGTCTGTCTGGATGCTCCGTGACGGCTGAGTGCCCAGAGCTCTCGCCTGCTTTTTCCACCGAGGAGGAGCAGGATGCGTGGAAATGTTCCCTCCTGTCCCCTATTCTTTGTGTAAACAGCAGTTTTAAAATGAACAAGCGCATCAGCAAAAATATTTAAGTGTGAATTATTGACCTAGACTGGGAATCTAAAATTATGTTAGTCAAGTATTATGGTGTATTTTTTTATATTTGTATATTCCAGTGACTTTTTTCTCTGTTATTGTGTGAGCAGATTTCAAGTGAATTTGGAATTCCTGGAGTCCATTTTAGAGGCATTAGGCAGAAGATTAACATACCTGTCAATTATGAGAGACAAACTAGATCTTACCTAGTTCTTGATTATGAAGTACTGTACTTAGTCTTGTTCAGGTTTTCATAGTAATTAATCTCATGTGTTCCAAGCCATGATTTTTTTTCCCTGATGCAGAAAATATGTGGAGACTTTGTGTCTTAAACTGCTGCTGAATTTAATGTTCAATCTTCTCTTACTTTTATTCCCTCCGTTGCCACTTTCTTTCATGCAAGCCCCCCCCCCCTTCCCTCTTCCTCATTGGTTTTCATTTTGGGGGCTGTGTTTTTTTTTTGGGGGGGGGTGTGTCCCTGGTTGTGTGTTGGAGCAGGCTGATTCAATGGAGGGCTGCGCCCACACACGACGGCCACTCCCGTCAGCGCTGCGGAGGCAGGGACCCGGCAGGGCGATTAATTAGGAGCCGCACGGAAAACGGGGGTAACGTGCAGGAGGGCCTGCAGAATGGCGATGAATGCACACTTTGAGACTGTCATAAAGGCTTCAGTGATTCGGGGAAGTGGAAGCCGGGGGCCCCCTGAGCTGGGGGCGGGGCTGTATTCTCACAAGTGTTATTTCGGGGGTGACATCAGCATCTGGCCCCCACCTCACCATTACAAGGTGACGCACAAGAACAGTTAATGCATTGACAAATACGAGTGTAGCACGACCTTGAGGGAGTTGGACACCCACTTGTCCCACAGGGTTGCGTGCGCTGCCCGTCCTTATCATGACTAGTGACACTGGGGTTGACATTGGGAATTGCATCTATCCATTCATCGGTCAGTCATCCAACTCTCCATTCACCCTCCATCTGTCATCCCTTTATCCAGTCATCACTCAACCGTGCATCATCCATTCATCCATCTATCATCTCTTGACCCCTTCATCCATCCATCATCATTTATTAATTCATCCATCTGTCATCTATCCATCCATCATCCATTTTCATCCCTCTACCCATTCATCTATCACCTATCATTCATCCATCCAACATCCACCTGTTCATCCATCAATTGTCATCCCTCAACCATTTTATTTTCATGTCTTCAAAATATCATTCATCCATCTGTAATCCATCAATGCACTTATCCCCCCATCTCGCTTCAATACTGTTTCTTGCATAGCTGGTTACACAAAAGGTTACAAATACGTTTTATCAGAACCACATAGTGAACAGATATTACCGTTTACAATAATAATAGTAAAGTGATTGTACATTTTGGCATTATCTTGCTTATAGTAATTTCCATCTATCTTCTGAAACCACTTGTCCTATTCACGGTTGTATGGGGATCTGGAGCCTACAGAACAATCCAGGATGGGGCACCAACCCCTTGGAGGCCACACTAACCCATGCACATCTGCATGCAGTTTTATGAATCCAGTTAGCCTCAGCATGTTTTTGGACTGTGGGGAGGGGGAGAACTGGAGCAGCACACTCCACGACAACATGGGGAGAACATGCAAACTCCACGACAACATGGGGAGAACATGCAAACTCCACGACAACATGGGGAGAACATGCAAACTCCACAGCAACGTGAGGAGAACTTGTAAACTCCACGACAACATGGGGAGAGCATGCAAACTCCACGACAACATGGGGAGAACATGCAAACTTCACGACAACATGGAGAGAGCATGCAAACTCCACAACAACATGAGGAGGACATGCAAACTCCACAACAACGTGGGGAGAACATGCAAACTCCACACACATGGAATCATGGTGGAGACTTGAACTTGGGTTCCAGAGGTGTATAGTAGTATAATATGTACAGCACGTTTCTCCAGCCATCTCCTATAACTGTTTAGATGCTTTCACACCACAGGAACTTCTTTCTGGAACCAAAACCTTTTTCACTGAACTTTTGAATTTTTGCTGTGTTCACAACACAGGAAATCAGCTCAATTGCTGTTATGGGTCTCCAGACCTAGGTACTAAGGGCTTATAGTGACAACTCTCTGATTGATTGACCACTTGGAAGTTACATGGAAGTGCAGGGAAAAGAGATACAAGTAGTGGAGTAAAAATTGAGGAGATGGATTTTTTTGTAACTCAATTACATTTAATGCATTAATTATTTTTTTGCTTGCATTTCCATCAGAAAATTTGATCGGTAACCAATATATCTTTGTTTAATTAGCAGGATAATACTACATCGCTTTTTTTTTGTTCTGTGGAAAGCAAAAGATCAATCTGCTGACCAGATTTACTCATAATAAGAATCATTAACATTCCCCCAGTCGTATAAATAAAATGTAAATGAAAGGCTTTGTTTCCCCAATCCTCCCAATAACTAAAAATAACTTTTTTATTCTTCACCGGGGTGCCGGTGTAGTTTCATATAAAATCACATGTGAAGTTTAACATACAAACCTTTTGCATCTCCCAGTTCCTGTTGTGCAGTGCAAAAGCGAAACACTAAAGTCGCCGGTTCCAGGTTCAGGAACTTTGGTGTCAAAGCACCTTTTATTCAGGAGAGAGTATCCATTAGTATGTGTAATGCTTGTAGATACGTTTTCCTCCACTGGTCAGTGAGCGCACAGGGTATACAATGGTGTCTCCGAGCCAACCTTTTCTTTTCTCTCACTCCATGTCTCTCCGAATTGATGTTCTTCACATGGGAGGTCAGCGAAAAGCCCCTGTATGGAAGTTGTTCATTGATAATTATGCAGAACGGGTCCAGGTTAGGCATTACATCAAACTGATCCTTGGCACCTTAAGCCTTATACGGCTTCAGCGTGTGTTGACTGAAGTCTCTCTTGAATCAGTTTTTGCTGATTAAAGTTCTTGGCAGATGCCATGACACAGATCACCTGACTTAATACCTGCTTACAATTGGCCGCCTGTTCTGGGGCCTCATTGTATAAAGTGCCAGAAATATCAGAAAGTCACTGTTAGGGGCAGCACTGTGCAGTTTCCCTTGAAACATGTCTCTGTCCATCTCCACTACAGGCACTGACCAAGTCAGCAGTCCTGCAGCAGCAGGAAGTCAGCGAGAAGCACCTTGAAGTGGCCGTGCAGAAGCAGCAGGAGAAGTGCGAGGGGCTCCTCGACGCACAGGTAACAGAGCAGGGCCTCGCGGCCACCGGGGGAACACAGGGCCCCCGCTTCAGCATAGGGAGCCTCTTTGCGGGGCGAAGGAGCCAGAGTTCCCAAAAAAAGCAAACATGTCATTTTGCATTAAATCACATATTTATCCAAAGATTTGACGAAGTTTAATCAGGTCAGTAAGTCCCCCCCCCTTTCCATTCAAATGACACACTGAATTTATGGCTTTTGTAAATAATTTCTTTCCACGGTTAAGATAATATGAGTTGACTATTCTGTTCAAATTCTCTCTGGACAGAAGTTACACAACAAGACAGTTTTTAAAGTGTATACTTTTCACTCCATACAAATGGTAAAAATTACAAGTTATATAAATGAAATAACGTCATACTTGACATGCATGAAATTGACATTTCAATCTCATATTTTTGATTCAGATTTATTGTTTAAGCGATCATTACACAGGTGCCAAAAGCCTATCGTTTTTGTCTGCCTTGCCCTTAAATATGTTTTTAAATCCTTCCTCAGTTCTTCCCAAATTTGTTGCTCCCTAAGGGGGAACGTTCTGTACTCTCAGCTCGTTTCCTTAAAGTTTTAAATTTGTTGTAGATTTAAAGTTTTCAAAGTGCTTCCATGTGCCACAAAGCGTGGTTGAGGCACGCACTTGGCCCAATGCACTTAGCGAGAGGGTTGGGATTGCTTCCCCTGACAGGTAGCATCTGTTTCGACAGCCCCCATTCTGGCATGTGTCATCCCGTGCCAGGCTCTCAGAACAACGCCCCAGGAACCCACCCAGGCACCTCTTTCTTATGCCCTAAATGCAGCTGATTGTCCGCTACCCCCCCCCCCCCCTTCCCCCATTTCTGGAAACTTCCCTGAAGATGTTTGGTTATTCAATCAGGACTTAATCGCGCCATCCAAAGCATCCCATTGCTCACCAGCAAACAGAAATTTCATTGTGTTCTCTGTATACCCCCATACCTAACGGAGAGGAGATGTGGGAAGCATATTGGTGCAGGGGTC
>JAABNY020000063.1:27798875-27816121 GCA_015164015.2 Brevimyrus niger | reverse complement strand
GTGATTGGTTGATTAGATAATTGCATTAATGAGAAATTGAACAGGTGTTCCTAATAATCCTTTAGGTGAGTGTAAATTGTCTTTATGGTTTACAGGGTCTCAGAGAATCCTGTTATACAAGCCTATATCTGTGTATCCACAGGCTATGATTGATCTGACTATGCCTTACTTAAGGTGATCCAGCAGAAGAACCAGGAGAAGTTTCTCAGAAAGGGTTCAGAGCAGTTCAAGAGATTAGAGGTACTCATGTTATCAGGCATAGGCCAGCCAGCGGAACTGCTCTTATTTTGGGCTGGAGTGGAGGGAACATAAGGGTTAGAGCCTCAGGTATTCATGTCGCCATGGTAACATGTAATCACCCCCCACCCCACTCTCAAGGATCTGTTCTCAGGCTCTTGGGGAACTTGCAAAAGCCCATCATGTTGAAGAGCTGAGCCAAGCTGTGACAATGAATGACAGTGGAATCTGCAGTGGAAAAGCCTGCAGAGATAAATACCAAGTTACTTTGGTCTCATCATGTTCACCACTGATGGTCAAGTGGTTAGCAGTTCAGTGTTGTGGTACGTGAAGCAAACGCATAAGACTATGTATAGGCCAAATGAGAAGCTAAAATGTCCTACAGATTGTAATGTAATAATTTATTGTGGATTACATCATAATTTTAGAGATATGATTAGGTGTGTTCTCCACTGGATTGTAATTGACTTCCTAATTGTTAATGACGTGTCATTTCCCCCCCTCAAATATTTAAAATATTATGTTTAATCAGTTTATAAACAGGTGATTTTAGTTATTGAACTATTGTTCTTGTACATACCACGTTTGAAAGCAGTTACTCAGTTGAGGAACCATTGGCATTGAATGTCATCTTGTTTCTTCCAGAAGTGAATCACATGGTCTGGACCATATCAGTTATGTACATTGCCCTTTGCCATCACAGTACCCCTAAAATACTCTGGAGTTGACTGTTTAAACAGCACCCTGTGCTGATCCATTTCATTTATCTGTTGCATGTTTCTCATGCTATTTAGCAAACAGCAAAGCAGAATAGTTGTCATCTTGTCCTTAATTTTGCTTCAGCAGAGGAATGCTGAAGCAGAGTCAGGCTGAGGTTTCTCCACGTCCCTAAGTGTTGATGTTCCAAAGTTCCAAAACAACTATGAAATTGTTTTTAAAGAGCTGAACTTTCTGACCTCTGGAATTAGTTACAGTCAGTGGAGCTCCTTGAATGCGCTCGTACAGTGTGGGATCAGTGATGATGCGTTTCATGTTAACCCTACAGCTAATCTTTGGCTAAGACCTGTAACATTTGCCCTCCGCTCATTTTACCTGCTCCTCACATTGAATTTGGCGATTCATGTTTCTTGACCACATCAGGTCTTAGAAGCCGTTTCTTTTCCAGTCATCATTCCTGACAACCTTTGATCGTACTGTCTTTTATTTGTGTGAATCTTTTGTCTGTGTGAAGCAGCTCTCTGTCACTGTAAAAAGGTCAGCCTTGAGCCCCACATCAGTCCTTTGTCAGGTCAATCAACAAAAGTGCCGTATACAGTGTTTATAGTGTTATTTTTGTGTCTGCCTATCATACAGAGTATCTCAGCAACAAGGAAGAAATCTGATGATGTTTAAACAGCTTTGTGAATTGGCACAGAATATTTCTTATTGAATCCGAATAAAATATCTGTCAACATGAGGTCCCTTTGATTTGTTCATTTCCAAATGCACAAGTGACCTTTGAGTACAGAATGAACAGTTTGTTTTGAATTGAAAATGTAGCTGAAATCAACCAGGAAAAAATGCTTTAATTAACATAAAATGAGCACAACACAGATATTGAAATAATATAAAAATTACGGATCAGCTAAAGTATATTTGAAATGCTCAGCTCTAGACCATCTTAATTTACAGAAGACTTTAAAAAGCCATTAAGGCGACTGTTAGCTCTGATGTTCGTTACCATTTGGAAATGGCCTCCTTGTTTGGTGAGATCATTCTGGCTCTGCAGCCCCGTATCACCTTGCATGCTCCTCTGTAATACTTTTGTAAACTAAATACAAATACTGTAAATCTTTATATGAACTTGGACTGGCAGTCCTGAGTATATTCACTCAAATTGCCTTGTTAAATCTCTCTTGTATTTATATTTAAATCATGTTTAAAAAAAAATGAATCCCAATGTAAACGGATATAAATTAGACAATAAACATTATTAAAAGTAACAATAAAAATAATTAATAATTAATATTAATTGTTGGCATAAAACCAGTGCAAATACGCAAAAATCAAACAAAACTATATTTAATATTCTTTTGTCTTTTTTTACCTTTTCAATAATCGCTAGGCTTGGAGGTCTAGCCAGATTTTCAAATCTAGACATTTATACCACTGCAGAATGGTATTTCCTATGTTGAGTCAGGGGCTCTGCGCTAGCTGGCATTACTCACTGGGTCATGACTGCCGTCGTCACGAACAAATGTTACGGAGAGGATAACTAATTTAGTTAAGACTACACAATATGGCTGTCAGGTGAAAGCTCTTTTACCAAAGCAGTCACACTGGGGAGGAGCATGTGACTCAGTCACATTTATGCATGTCTCCACAAAGATGTTGATTGGAAGACTGCAGTATCATTACTCAATGCACAATAACTGAATGAGCTAATTAATAATGGGCATTTCTGATTTATTTCTTACCTCAATGGCTATAATTTTGAATATTTAATATCTGAATTAAGGGGCAGACTCATTTCGCCAATGTTAAATAGCTGTCACTGCTAAATAGGTGTAGTTTAATGCTTCTGAAAAATTTTCCACTCATACATTATTGTTTTTTTTATCCAGTCTTTATTGCATATGTATATGTGATGAGAATAACAGTGGTACTCAGTAAATTATATCGACGTGTGAATCTGGCTTTTGTCGCGTTCAAGAGTTTTGAGAGTCTGGCTTATTTTGTCAGAAGTCGCACAGCTTGTAACATTCTAAAAAGTCATATTCATGGATGATTGTTTAGCTATAATTTAAGCTGCCATGAAGATATGCCTGTGATATCATAACGTCAGCGCCCGATTTTACTGGGACAGTAAATAATCAGCTGCA
This sequence comes from Brevimyrus niger, assembly GCA_015164015.2. NCBI lineage: Eukaryota > Metazoa > Chordata > Actinopteri > Osteoglossiformes > Mormyridae > Brevimyrus > Brevimyrus niger. The sequence goes on along the minus strand of JAABNY020000063.1, from coordinate 27,813,023 downwards.
GTCATCGCATGGCTTTTTCAATCACTGAGCCATGAAAGCAGTTCTTATATAAATGTCAGTCATTTTAATTTCCTTTAAAATATTCTCCGCTCTAACGAAGACCAAAACGTAGCCAGGGCTGTGGAATTTTGAACCTCACCATGCGAAAAATCAATGACTTATGTTTTCTTGTGCTTAGCAAGCTTAGCAACCTCCGTTTGACAACAGGTATCAAACAAAACGGCAGTTTATTCCTGAAGACGGGTTCGTCCTGATGAACAACCCCTTTTCCATAACTGCTTTTCCAGTATAGGGTTGTGGTGAACCTGGACTGCCAGGAAGCAGAGGGCACAAGGCAACGGGCACTCGTTATGGAATGTCAGTCCGCTGGATGTAAATTTTGTATTTCTTTAAAGGAAGCAGATCTGTCCGGCACATTTGAACTTCCCTAAAAGTTTATTACTCTTCATGTTTGTTATACCTTTGATTTGTGTTGCAGTTGGTCGAGGTAGCATTCAGGGATAGCTGGCATAAAGCAGTTGGTAGGTTAGCAGTTTCTCCTTTTGACACTCAATGAATGTGCTGTTGTAGCCCAGTCGCAAGAATGAAAAGAGCACTTTTCAAAGTAGCATGTAGACGGTGAGATCTTCCAGATGTTTGGGTGCATTAGCCAGGCCGCTCCTCGCATCCTGACTGCGTGACAGAGTGTTGCAGCTCGCGAGATGTAAAAAGGCCGCTTTGCACTCTCTGCGGGACTGACCACTAACACATGGGCTCCATTTAATTTAATGGCTGTTTCAAAGACAACGGGGCTTTAAACGTACACAGTGTTTCGGAAGATGATCATTACGACTGTCAGCAAGGGTCCCAAACACTCTCATTTCTTTATAACCAGGTGCAAGCATTCACTTTAAAGCGATGGTTACTTTGGACACACTTCAGGACTGCTATATTATATTCGTAATTAGTGTTGCGTGGCAAAATTGCTAATCATATTTAAAAATTTCGAAGTAGTGTGGCATGAAGGCATCATCCAAAAACATGTTCAGTGAGCCGGTGTTTCAAAATTTCCCATCAGTTTCATAAACAAGAGCTTAAAACAGAGCATTTCCTGACCTCACTGGTCAAAATTGACTGTACAGAGTATCTATTGACAGCGCTAACACAAATCCATATGGTGATTTTAGTTCCTGCCGATTCCCAGAACTCCCCCATCCCTACTAAGGGTTATGCACTAAACAGGCTTCAGGGTTGCAGTGAGTATATAAAAAAGGAATGTCATTCTTGTGTTATGCTAACCAGCGACACTCAATGGAGTGTGATGTAATGATCATGGCTATTTAGGTATGGAGTATTCCTATTGGACAATCATGACTTCTTGCGTAAATTAACCCAGCATACTGAGGAATCCTGCTTCATGGAACACCCCCTTCATATGTATTGCCTTTTATGTACATAGACAAGACTTTTATAGGCTAGATGAATATTGTTTTGCTAACAGGGGCATTGCTAAAGATTTCGGGCCCCATGAAAGCATATCATATTGGGGCTCCCAATCCAGGTATTTTCCAAATTTTTAAAGGCCTGCCCCTGTCACTTTGTGGCCCTTGGAATTGTCCTTACTCCCACACCTTTACGGCGCCCCTGCTTGCAAAAGTTGGTGCTAGAGAGGAATAATTTAATTGAGTAGATGTGTATTTAAACATTTATTTCTGCATTTATGACATGACATGTATATGTTCTTCAAGCAACAAAGATTTAGCAGACACATTACAAGTAGATTAAAATCAGTTCAAAATTTATGAACTAATGTAGTGTAGGTGTGGAAAATTAAAGACAAAAAACAACAAAGGTAAAGAACAAAAGAAACTTTTAGGAGAGAAATAAATTCTCAAAAGGCATTAGACATAGGAGAACATGGATGTTCTGGGGGTCAGGTAACATCATTGGGCACAGCCCACCTCATCTGCACTCAGGTGTTAATTGCCAGTTATGTAAAGCAGTCTCTGTTGGCTGGAGAGAGGCTGAGTGTAAGTCCTAACCCTGGCCTTCCGGCTCTTGCATTTACACTGTACGTTGGCCCTTTTCTTCAAGCCAAAACAGCCGCTTTGGCTGCTTGTTCTGCTCTCCCCATTTATTAAATCCCAGCAGTTCCAATCAAGTCCGCCGCTGGCTGTCCAGGCGGAAGCCTTTACCGGAGCATAGACAGATGGTCGGTTTTCGAGGCCTGCTGACATCATACGCATATCTTGTGATTTTGGAAGGTTTAGATGGACCTGTTTAATGCTAAGAGGGAAGGGGGAATCTCCCGGGGCCACAACCTTAAAGCGACCGCAAGGAACTGAATGCATAAGAGCGTCCCCCTGTGTGTGTGTGTGTATGTGTGTGTCACCGAGGTACTCTGCGAGACCACCCCGCTCAGTGAGGGGGCGAGAGGGAGCTGGAAGGGAACAGGGAGCACCGTCTCCACGGTAACACAAGAGGGAGAACATCAGAGATGGGCCTGGCAGAGGAGGAGGCTGGAGAAGCCATTATAAGCCAAGACGAGGAAAGTTGGAGCGCCGCGGTGGAGCCCTGAGAGGACAGGACATCCGACACCGCTCCCGTGTGAGGGTGCGCGGACGCTTGTTCTCAAGCATTTAATAACGAGGTTCTCCTGCAGAACCCGAGCTCTGCAGCCCAGCGGGGAAGTGCAAGGTCAGCGGTGAAGGCTTCGTTCTGCAACGTGACACAATGCCACTTGGATCCTGTGCTTTAATTACTGACTAATTACTGAGGCTAAATCAGATCCTTCATTTTATGCTGTGAAATGAGCATATTAATGCTGCTTTAATGCACAAAATGCTCCTAAAATGAGCTATGAGACCCAATGGTCAATAAGATGTGATACAATCTGTAACTAGCACACTGGAGGTCTGGTTGCTGTAACATAGGTGAGCAGGCCCTTCATCAGGTTAGATGGAGGTAATTAAATAACCAAATGTAGCTGAATGGAGCTGGACGTGAGGCTCAGTGACGGCAGTGAAGACGTTTAACAAATGTGTTACCGCATACGCAGTCTGACTGGCCCTAGGACGTTCCCCCTACACTGGCCACGGCAAACTCCACTCTGTCAGATTAAGCAGTTTCAACTGAATGTTTTGACTCAAGATCTAGCATACCATGCTTGCCTAATCAATACCTCATTTTTTAAACGAATTAAGTTAATTAATGGAGCTAGCGGTGAACTTCAATGAAATCATGGAATGGCTGGGGTAAGAAATTTGGGAACCGCAATAACCATCCAATAATATGTCAGTAATGTTTTGGAGAACGGAACAAATCCTTAGTTTTTATTGTTAATTTAAACAAATAAGCACTTGCTTGAAACATTTTCTTTGAATGGCTAAAACTTTTACACCATACTATATACAGGCAGTCCCTGAGTTAAGAATGTCCAACTTACAGACCATTTGTACCATATTACCATGAACTACCATAAAGTCATTATATAAAAAAATTTGGGTCAAATACAGTTTCTCATAATAATAAACACACAAATGCCTCTTTGCGACGCTCATGAAAACATTGAGTGGCTTCAGCTGTTCATCAGCTCGTGATGCAGTACAGTGCCATATGTAGATACTGTTATTACTCTATAACTATTATTTTTATGTTGTGTATTAATATTTTTCTGACTTCACTACAAATTAGACTTAGACAGACTTAAGGAACAGATCTTGTTCATAACCTGGGGACAGCCTGTATAGTACAAAACTACAACTAATTCTGTAGAAGACACCAAAGCATCATGAGGTGAACCAGACAAATTTTCAGTTAAGATGTTTTAAGATACGGGGAAGACAGGTGTAGAGTCTGCACAATGTGCATGGTACACATGGAGGCACCTGCAGGTCTACCTGGATGAGACCTCATTGGAAGTTTAAGGACACAGGCACAGCAAACATGGCCTTATGAAATGTTATCCTACGTCATCAGAAGAGGTTCCCCTAGGAGTAAAATTCCATGCTGGGGACAGGCATGAAGCCTCATGAGAACACATGAAGTCTGGTTTTACTCGCTCAGAAATCAATACAAAACTTTGCAGAATAAAATTTTATGTATATCAAAGCCCTCTGTCTGGGTTTGAAGGTCCATCAAAAAACTGGGATGGGGTGGGGTGTCGGTGACCACCGTGTCCCAGGAGCCGACCTGGCATTTCAGACAGGTAGTCTAGGAAGATCCAATCGATGGTTTTATAAGTAGATCATACTGCCTGGATTTCAGTCCCAACAGGGGCTGGGTATCCCATAGAAAGGCAATGGCCTCTGGAAGAACCAAGCGGGAAGTGGATTGACGGGAGGAGGAGAGCTGGATGGGTAACTGAATCTGCCAGAGCATCAGGTTTAGTTAAAAAAACAAATCTAACGGGTCTGTGTCATGATGATAGTGCGATTAGCAAAGGAACAATGATGTGAAAAAGCAACCTTAGACCAGCACGCATCTCGGTTTTACGCTGGCATAGTTTAAATGAGGAAATCAGACAATATGTACATCTCATAACGGCACGTTCTCTCCCCAAGGCGGTTGATGGTTGTGGTTACACTTTATACGTGCAGAAGCAGTCAAAATTATATGCACTAGTGGTCTTGAGCACAGTATGTCTGTGAAGGTTTTCAGTCACCCCGGTCATGGTATGATTTAGAGGAGTATGTCAAAAACAGCTGGACTCGCTGTTGGATCTTGAATATATTTCACCACTCATCCAAGAGCCTTCATCGTCTCATCTGAATGTGGGAAATTCCTTGAAATTTCAGCCTCCTTCGGTGATCCAACACCATGATGTCACTAAGACTCCTTAGATCACATGGCAATTATGTGAGGGTCGTTGGAGTCTGGAGGTGTGAATAAGTGTGAAACTTATGATACCATCTTTGACTTACTCCCAGATATTCTTCAATACCACTTTTCTCCTCAGATTCTCCTCCTCCATTTCTCAGATTACTCAGATGTGATATCGTTCTCATCAACTCAGCGGTACTAAAAAAGTAAATCTTTTAGTGGTAACTTGAAGTAGAATTTAAATCTAAGTGACGTTTATCCCGAAAGCCCTCAGCGGTTATAGCTTAATCAGGACCACGGAGTCCCAGCTGCCTCATTGTGCTACTCGACTACCTATTTGCAAAAGTAGTTTCGTTGCCATGGTTCTAACGTGTTTTAAATACACATTAAGGTGCTTTTCCAGCAGTCCCTGAAGAGAGCCGCAGCTGTGTCCTATGGGGGCAACACCGGCCTTTAACGAAAGCCAGACAGGCTGCAGGAAACCAGGAAGTTAACCCGCCACACCGCAGTGGGACGTACAGAAACTTGGGCTGTTGAATGCCAGAAAGACTCGGGTCACATATGGCCAGAACATACCTCCCATTGCATGATGTAGCTGAGGATGCTTGATATTGTGCAAATATTTTAATTTATCTTACTCAGTGAACTGCGTGTGAGGAGGAGGAGAAGGGAAGTGGCCGATTATTGGAAAAGTTATTGGACCAGTAAAAGGGGACACTGTCTAGATTTCTCTAAGGCAACTATATAAGTAAGTTACCTATTTTTGGATTTTCTGGCATGAGCTTTGAAGAATGCAAACCTGAAATGAAGAATTGATCATCACCCGACAGTGTGGATACTTTAAATTCCCAAAATTCAAGCCAGTTCCTATTGCTGCTTTGCACTCTGCTGACTGCCCGTAAAAACGGCCAAGATGTCTTCCTTTTTTCTGGCCTACAACACACCCAGAGAAAGTTTTGAGGGCAGCTCTGGGTTCAGCGAGGCGGTATGTGCACAGAAAGGAACACATGGTCTTCTGTGTCCCCACCCACGGTTCACGATCCACATTCCAGATGTCCTAGCAGCTGGTTCCGTTCCAGCAGGATGCCAGACGACGCCGAGGGTCGTTTGACGGCGGTGGGGCCTGGGACATGATCACAGATAACAAAGCTTGTTGTGGGAGTGTGTCTCCTCCACTTCATCTGCGGCAAGTGTTTGGTGACACGTCGCAGATCTGAAGGAGCTGTTGCTTTCATCCATTCCCAGAAAGAAGAGCCACTTTTAGCCTTTCTCCAGCTATTGTTTACCTGTCCCACCATCCATACTGTATAACCAAGTCTGGACTGAATGCTGAATGCTGGACTTCCTGTTCCTGACTCCTTCAGCTAAATTTAGGTGTCTCTTTTATTGACTTAAACATGAAGAGACCTGAATCCGAGATGCATAAATTTCCCATGGATGGCTTGAGCAGCAGGTGAAGGGGAGACTGGAAGATTTTTAAGTTAATAAAAGACATGGTGCCCCCAAGTGGCCCCACCCTCCTCGTCCTTTGTGTGCCCGTCTTTTACGAGGTGGACCATCTGCAGAGCATTCCTTCCTCAGTTTGGTCTGGTGAAGCATCAGCCATGGACAATAAAAGGCCTGTCGGAGGGCACGCTCCTGCGCTCACAAAGCGTTTATCGAGCCGCGTTTATTTTTCTTCTTCTGGGGAAGCCCGTAGCGGACCTTGACGCGTACCCGGGTGCCGTCTCGCGGCCCCTGGGAAAAGGCAGCTATTTCTGACCACCGGGTCAGCAGCCCCCGGAGCACCTGTGGTCTAAATTTAAATGTGGGGGGGGGCAAGAGGAGCGTGTGTGTGTTTACACCAAGGGATGGAGCAAGGTTAGGTTTTTCCACCCACATTCCTAAGGACAGCTGCTGAGCAGGAGGTGTTTTCCCCCCCGACACCCCCTGTCTGAAGGATGTGTGCTGGGCAGATGGGCCCGCGTGTTTTCCTGTTTTCTTCTCTGCACTTTTTGCTGCCACGTGTTCCTCCGGGCTCACAGGGTTAGCCCCTCGATTGAGCGAGAGGCTCGCAGATGGGTGGCGGGACCCCACGGCCAGCGAGTGACCCCTGCTCACCGGCTCGGGGAGCCCCCTCGCGTGTAATACTTCATCAGTCAGCCACCCATTGAAACCTCATTAATCAGGCGGCGGTTACACTCAGCCAGCAGGGCAGTGATCGTGGGCTTTGTGGACGTCCTGAGGCTGCACTGAATGCCAGTTATTCATACTGGCTGATCCACACCAGCTTTATATAAAAATGTAAATAATAAAATTCAGGTGCAGGCTTCTATTTGTCATGTGGTGTGACTGTCGAAGTTATTATTATTATTTATTAAATGGTATTTGCATGCTTTTTTGACTAAACAATTTTTTTTTATGGACCCTACTGACCTCACATTAGAAGCTTTGGCTTTGCTTTTAACAGGTGTGAGTACTCAGCCATTAGTTTTTTCCACCTAGACTTAGTAGTATAGGAATAAACATTCTTATCATTACATTAATTATTGAAACTGTGGTTGAATTCTTAACATTACGAGGAATTGTTTTTATTAAGTATTTTTTATGTTTTTTCCTGACTGTCCCCAGAGCCTCTAATGCAGTGATTCCCAATCCAGTCCTCGGGGACCTACAGCCGGTCCACGTTTTTGCTCCCTCCCAGCTCCCTAGGGAGCAAAAACATGGATCGTCTACTAAGATTTACTGCGTGACGACCTTGTGGACAAAGGTGGATTTTAAACCTGAGGTCTCACACTATACTTGTAAATGTGATCGGCTGTTTGTTTCTCATTAATGCCAGCCTGTTTACGGCGTTCCCATACCATCCCGTGGCTGATCTTCGCGCAAGATCCCAGTGGTCGCTCCTGTGTACCTTCCCAGCACTGCCCCTTTTGGCAGCCTCTGCCCCCCTGTTCCCAGGTGCCGTCCTCAATCAGCAGATGGAAAGGCAGCGCTCTCTGTTACCGTGGTTTACCCCGTCGTCCATGTGGTTCTGGTTTGGTCCTGAAGCGGACTGTTTTTTTTGGATGTCCAGCATGCCTGTCTGTAGTGTTTCTCAGTTCCCCTTTTGCATCGCCATCCATCAGTTTGACTTGTGCACTGAATCCGCTTCGCTTTTATTTTCTTTGACACATCGGCCTTTTTCCTCAGGAGCGTGACCTTCTGCTCATGTGGGTTTGTCCCTGAAGATGCAGACCTTCTCGTTTATCTCCAGCCTGCTCTGATGTTCTCCCTGACACCTGGGTTGTGTTCGGCATCCTGGTATCGGTGTTGAAATCTGTGTGGAGGGGAAACGGAATTGAGTCATTTCGGGGCCAATCTGATAGGCTGCCGGACCGTGTGTGTGGTCCAATTCAAAAACTATTCACTCGATTTAAAGTGGCTGTGTCCGAATTCAGAGGATGCATCCTTCTAAGGCTGCTTTCTGAGACTGAATGTGCCACAGCGACGCATTTAAACACAGCCAGTGTGTCAGGTATGGAGTGAAGATGGTGGTTCGGAAGAAGGATCTTTCCCTTAATGGACGGACATGCATATGGAAACCTCTGTTAGCTTCACATGTTGCCGGACCTGATTGAAGGTGCAGAGAGTATGAACATTTAGTTTTCCTTGTCACTGTTCATTTCGATAAATGGACGGCAGCCTGACCAGATAGTCTGGCATCATCATGGTTACAATATGGTTTTGAGGAGTTTTATTTGGAAATTCCCCACAATTCTGGCTAGGATAATCATTAGGAAAATGGATGGAAAGGGGAATATTTTAAGTTCTATTTTTCGCTGCTGTTGCATTAGATTTCTTTATTTGCTCATTTTTGCAAAAATATATATTTGAATTATAGATTCATATGATTGACACTGTAGATGCAAAGGCCTGTTGTCACACGTTGGGGTGTCTGATTAGTGTTGCCGTGTCTCATTTGTGGTTTCTCAGCTTTGCTGTGCTCCTCCAGCATCTGACACCTGCATTCAGCCCATTATCCCGTCACATGCAGCAGATCGCTGTCTTCCAGGAACTTCGGGTCTCACGAAGGTTTTTTACTGTCAACAATTCTAACCCATGTCAGGTTTGTTTGTTGAGCTTCAGGTTTTTAAGCTATTTTTGCCCTGACCTCATGAGCTGAAGGTCAGAGGTCAGGATGAAATGAGGCGAGAGCTGAAAGGACGTGGAGCAGCCCTGGTCAGAGCACTTCATTAATATAAAAGGTGTTTTTTTTGCCTGTGAAAGTGATCAGACCTGGCTGGGTGGCGCTCTAGAGGCCTGGGGAGTGGTCGCCACCCGGTGGCCAAACAGCAGCCTCGGCGTTTATTTAGAAAATGAGATCATCGTTCTTTTGGGAATACTTGGTAAAAATAGAAAAAGAAAGGTGGGGGGGCACGTGTTCTTCACGTCGAACTTTGGTTTGGCTGCGGCCAGGAAGATATTCTGTGTACCTTCTCTTTGGAAATATCATCAGTGCCCGCCTGACGTAGACCACAGCGAGCCCCCGCCCCGGCTAACGGGCCGGAGTCGGGCCCGGTGCCGAACTCGACGTGGTCTGCTTTCCTCTCCGACCGACATCTTGTTGAATGTCACACGTCAGGTTGTATTTCAGCTTTTTCCTTCGGTTTGGGCCGGAGAAGCTGAGCGCTAAAAGTGACTGGAAGGCGTAGAGCGTAGAGCAGCAGAGACGTGCGAGTCACCCGAGAACATAGTGCCGGTCACATGGGAATCACTGCATTTTTATTTCTGTATGACTGATCGTTAGGTGACTCTTACTCTGGGCTACATTTCCCAAAAGCATAGTCGCTAACTACCATAGCAACTTGCTAAGGTCCAATTATATAAATTGCTAATGAGAGCGTTTGAGAAATGTACTCCTGTAGGGAAATCTAGCGATTACATTGGACCCATTCTGACAATGATTTAGATTAAGGGGCTGCAATTAAGCGGATTACAGTAGCCTGAAAGTAAGGGGCCCCATAAATGCCCCCATTTAATGTGGAGTGTCATTTTACTCTGTGAATGTATTTCATTTGCAGAACTCCCAACTTTTAACAAAAAAAAGGCACTTATGCATTTAAGCCGGTAATTGACAGTCGCTTTTATGGGCTTCGCTCCTTTGTCGGTCTGCGTGACTGCGGTGAGTTGTCACCGTGCTTTGCCCACCCGCGTGTGAGACGTCCAGTCCCGGTAACGTGCTCTCCTCTTCCCCTCCAGCTGGAGCGCGCCACGCGCCACAGGAACCTGGCCAGCCTGGAGCTCTTCCTGTCCTGCGCTCAGAAGCAGCTTTCAAGCCTGATGCTGGACGGCACCGGCGAGGGCAGCTCAGACACCTCCGCCAGCAGCCCCTCACTCTGACGGCCATGCAGAGGCATGGAGGGAGGGTGGGGGGCAGATGTGCAGGCGGCTCTCCCCTGCGCTGTCGCACACTGGCTTTCCGAGTCGGGATCAGCGACAGAGAATCGCCTGCTGTGTGCACTGCCCGTGGCTGAGGACGGGCTGTTTCTGAGTTTGCGTCCTGGGTTAATTTATCACAGACCTCCACTGAGTCCTGAGCATGTGTGATTCTGCTCCTGTCCCACGCCACCCTTCTCCCACCATACTGCATCTCCTCTGTCCTTTTCCACATCCCTGGAACCCCCCAGCACCCTATAATCGGAGGTGAGCTCGGATCGCAGCCTCCAGCTTGGGATCACATCATCATAAGGCATGATGTCCCTCCGATTGCCTCTGATTGTGCTTTCTAAAAGAAAAAGGAAAAAAAAAAAAACCTGACTATAACAATCAGTGACACAGTGTACAGTGGTCACATTAACAATGTAATGGAAAGACCAGCACTTCCCAACTTGACCAGCAGGAGGAGATTGCATTAGTGAATGTATTGCATCTAACTTCAGAGTGCCCTGTATCCAACACAAATAAACTTTGTGAATGTCCTCCTGTGTTAATAGTGTTGTTTGTTTATAATGGTTTTACCCTGTCAGTCTGATTAAGCTGTCTGATAGTCCAGCCTCCCGTTTAGGGTGTACCCCTGCCGTGTGCCCAGTGCTGCCTGGGACAGCGAGCATTTAGAAGACCCTGGATAAAGGAGCTGTGAGAACATTGCTGCCTTTAGACCTCTGTGCGTGTTGCTTGACCGGGTGGCAGTGATTATCAGGCCGGTCAGGTCCGTGATCATTACATTGAACTCATTTATGTGATGCTCTTATTCAAAGATGCTTACAGTAGAGGGAAGGGGTATAATATATTTTTTGCGCTCCCTGGGATTTGCTGTGATTGCTTGTTTAGCTGCAGTAGCTCACGATTAACACATGCCTGCTGTGGTTTCTGTGAATGCAGTGTTTTATTCTTCTTCTAATATACCCCTTTTTCTCCTGTTAATTTGCAGGAAACTTCTACATTCTGATAGGTAATCAGAGCCTGCAGAAGGCTTTTTGTAAACTCATAGCAGTCAACACACAGTCTGAGTATTAGGGACTTATCAGGTATTTCCTCTTAAATACGGAAACCAAGAACAACCATGCTTGCAATTATTAATGCAATCACTTTCTCCTGATAAGAGAATTTACCTAGAGAAAACAAGGTTTATTTTCTCGAGATAAGATAGCTTATGCTGCCATGCTGCTAAATTATGTATTTTAAAAGGACTTACAGCTTATACATGTATAGAGTTTACACTGATCTCTAAGTGTGGCACTGTTAGTCTACCTTTGTGTAGATGGAACAGTACTCAGCACATTGCGCTTAGCTGAATAACCCCCAGGGATTCAGACAGCGTATGTAGAGTTGAATGTGGGTGCAGAGGTTTGTTTATAATAATTTCACGCATTAAATAACACTTGCGAACAGTGCTGCACGTGGCATGACGGCCCCATAGCGTGACAAAAACGACATAAAAATGATGGCAAACATGGTCGTTCTCGGCTTCCATACTTAAGTGCATTCCTACAGTATTGTTGTTTATTGGTTATTGTTGTAAAATCGCATGGTCTGAATTTACGAAGCTTCAGAGAACAGGAATACCATCAATCCATCAAATTTCTTCAGCCGCTTATCCTGCTTATGGGAATGTGGGGTCTGGAGACCATTCTTGACCATTGGGAGCAGAATGTGGAAGTCTATGACTGTCCCTCAGTCTTGCAACCCAGTCCAGAGTTTTACCTGTCAAACACTGATGATGGTGGTCTGTAATTCAGGATCATTTTTTAAAGATTAGAAGAAAATCCAATTATTTTAGTCCCACTTGTTTTTGTTCCTGTGAAATGTTAAGGGTGGGTCTTGAAAGCTGGTTGAGGAGTCAGCTTACTTCATACATGCTTTGAATTTTTGTGTTGCTGTAACCGTGCAGAACTCAAGGGTGTATGACTGGTGCGTGAAGTATTTCATCTCGATGGTGAACGAGCTGACAAAATCCCTTGTTCTCCTCGGTGGAACATGGCTGATCACCCAATGCGATCACCTCCATTATTTTGTGGTGCTGCTTTCTTTAAATATTGATAAAGTATAAATATTGGCATGTTACCCAATATATTTTGTATCTCTACATATTAGTTAGTTAGTTTCATCTTTATAAAGATAATATGTATTGCAAAATCATACTGATTGATATCAGTTGTTCAGGAAAAGGGACAGAAAATCACTATCTTGATTCTGAGTGGGAAAAATACATTTTGATTCATTGCTGAATGTCGCAGCCCTTCTCCTCTTTGTATGTTTCTGTAACAGACATAGGATAACAAGGACAGCAAAGATAAAAAAAAAAACTGAATTAGTCAAATAAATGCCAAGGATTTGCACACCATGTACAGGCTTACAGCTGCAGACACGCATGGTGTAATAGAACACGGTTGTCCTGGGTTGAGTTTGTAAGCTCTGGTACATCCTAAAAGGCCTGTCAGTGTATTAACACTAATTAAATTAAAGTACCCCTTGAGCTACCTTACAGGTGAGACGTATGTAGTACCTTCGTGCCTATGAGATGTATCTGTACAAAAGAGCTTCTTCTGGAAAGCTCAGCCTTGGGCCACCACTGGAGCGGGTCAGAACTCTGTGTTCGTCTTTCTGCCGCCACACAGCTGGAGGGCCTATTCTGGCATGACAGACCCCCGGCCACTGGCGGTCGCCACTCACCAAATCCCACGTCTAAGCCAGCATAGACCACCACTGTCACTGCGGAAGTGGGATATATTTAGCCACAAGGCTGGGACACATTTCTCGTTCTTAAAACGCTTGTTTGGGTTTCTGAGAAGGGGTGGGACAGGCAGAGACTTTCCTGTTTGGAGTGAGAAGCCATGAGCATCTGGTATGTGTCTGATTTGGCTAATGCGTTTTCCTCCTGGTCCAACAGTTTATGATGAAATGTAAATGAGAGTAATAATTGGTCATCCATCCGTCTCCAAACCATGTCTTCTGCCACAGGAAGTACAGAGGGCACCCAAAGAGATGCCTGTTCATCACAGGAAAAACAAAATCTTATTCCCACTCTTTCAACAGCAATACATGGCCTAACCACATGTTTTGGGACTGTGGTAGGATGCTTCGCTTGCCCAGTGAATGTGTGACTGACTGCTGAGGTACATTCTATAAAAGGCATCCTCCCGGCTTTCGAGTCCTATGAACCGGGGTTCTTACGAGTGTGCTTATGTACTCATAACTTCCTGTTTAGAATGATGTCACCTGCTTGTACTGGATGCTCTTCAATGCCCCGCATCTCACTTTCATTTTAAGTTCAGTTCTAATAATAATATAGTGTCTTCATATTCTCTTATAGCAGTAGTGGTTGTTTTTATGGACTGACATAGCACAGTGTGCTAAAACCCAATGGCCATTAACGCCTGTGTTAAAAAACAAAAAGTGAAAAGCTCTTGGCAGAGTACAACTGCATGTGCAGCACAGCAGCACAATGTCCCAGAGATGCCCTTTGTCAAACAGGTGGTTCTCTATCTGAGGTCTCGCTAAGCCATCCAGGCAGGTCCTGTTATCATAGCTTGGTGCCCATTTAGCCGAGACAGTTAAGCCTGCAAGTGGGGCAGCTTGGCGACGTACTTGTTTCTGTTTCTAAGTGCCCAACCATCACACCGTCCTGAGGTGTTCTTGATTTTCACTCCCGGTTTGCTTCAACGCCGGCCTTGACAACGCTATAACAAGTGTTTTCTCTCTCACTGCCCCAGGGATCTGTGTCGACCACGGAACAGTCCTTTCTCTGGAAGCCAAACCAGAGGCAGGACCCCCCCCCCCCCCCCCCCCCCCCCCACCGAGGGGGGGGGGGGTGGGGGGGGGGGGCCACCAGCCGGGGGGGGGGGGTTTCTCTTCGGGTTGGGAGGGGCGGGGGGGGGGGGGGCGGGA
>JAABNY020000063.1:27747213-27789330 GCA_015164015.2 Brevimyrus niger | reverse complement strand
CCCTCCGACCCCCCCCCCCCCCCCACACACACACACACAGACACACACACACAAAGTTAGAGATGCACTATTTGATAGAGTCCCCTGCTCCCCTACCTAGGGCTTCCTGCAGGGTGACCTGAGGTCAGCCCAGGCCCACCCCCCTGCAAACGTCACAAACAGTTTCTTTTTGTTTGGTCCCCCGGTCCCCCATGCCAGATGCATCCCTGGGTGATGATAGAGTAAGAGTCTTTTGTCACAGTGTTGTCCCTGGCAGCCTGCTTATGTAAACAAAGGATTCTGAATAAGTATCCTGTTGTCAGTTTTGACTGATTGGTTGGAGGATTTTTTGCTTCTATTTTTCACTGAATTGCTTAATTGAAAATTGGAGTCAGACGCCAGCCAGCACCTATACCATAATGCCAAATGTGCTGAAATGTAGGTGTATCCCTCCTGGCCTGGCATGTCTGACTGAAAGTGTCGGTGAGCTTCAACCAAATGCTTGGTTTCGATTACTTATGAAGAGGAAGTAACCCCCCCCACCCCCACCCCCAATGGTGAAGGATCCCCCACTTTCAGGGAGCCCAGATGACCTTAAAACTAAGGCACAGGGCAGCAGGATCATCAGCAGACCTGAATGTCTTCCAGTTATGTTAAGTGCTCGGAGGGGTTAGGATTAGGATTAGGGCTAAGGTTAGCATTAAGTAGGGAATTAGATTTGTTTTAAATGCTATTGTTTATGAATGTTTGAAAACACTGAGCCCACTTTTTGATGGATTCCTTTTTTTTTCTTTCTGTCTTCTTCAGTCTAATTCTGTCTGCTTTCCACTCATGTACCCTTGGGAGACTCTTTTCATTATGGCACCAGGTGAGCGCATCTGTGTCCATATTTTTTCTAAAGTTTCAGGTGTTTTTTCAATGTGAGTCTAATTTGTTCCCTTTTTCCCAAATGTATGTGGCTTCACTTTTGCATCTTATATATACAGTTCCTATTTGTAGGAATTAAACTTATTATTTTTGTTTAAGTATTGAGCAACTAAGCCGGAGAAACAGATAAATTTGCTTTGCTAAGTGGAGATTCTGATTGGCTAGGAGCAGTGGCTCACGGTGAAGCAGGCGCTTCTCTATAAATGACTTTGGCATCATGGTGTAGATGGCATGTGATAACACTCGCTGGCCACCAGGAGTGCTGTGCTGAACCTCTGGTAGCCTCTGTAAATTAAGAAATGGTCAGGTGAAGTGCATTCCTATGGTGCAGAAGCATTTGTCCAGGTGGTCCAGATTGGAAGCAAATAATGTTGCCTGTCTCATCGAAAAAATGTATGGTTATGTCTGGAATTAGATGGTGAGCAAACATTCAATACTCATAGTTGATGTGTTGAATGCAGAGGACATGGGTGAAGATCTGAGTGACTTTGAAAAGAGCCAAATCAATATATGCAGGCAACTGGGTCAGTGTCTCTCCAAAATGACGAGGGGTGCTCATGGTCAACTGTGGTCAGTCCAGTCCACTGACAGGGTGTTGGGCGACTAGGCCTCGTCGATATGGGATGTGAGTCCCAGGAGTAATATGTCCTTACATATGGTGTTCTGAGATCGAAGTGTCGAAGTCACTCAGATCTTTATCCTTGTCCATGTCTTCTGCATACAACATATCACTACAAGTACCATCTGTTACATCCCAGACCGTGCTGTTTCTGAAACAGTCAACATTATTTGCTTCACGTGGGGTCGGTCGTAATGTTTTGGCTCTTAGGTGTATATTGTGTGAAGCTGAGGATGAGCAGACTCGTAATTAACCAGGCCATGATGACTAACATCACGAAGGACCCAAGATTTTTGTAGCAGGTTTGAGAACCCAAACTACTAGATGCTTCATAACAGCGACACCCCTTGCCTGAGAAGCCAGCACCGTGGGCCGTCGTCTGGATCATGCTAGCAGGGAGTCAGCATCCGAGATCGTGGGCCTTCTCATTGGAGAGCGGAACCACAAAATGGTAATTTAGCAGAATAAATCTAATAGGGATAATATGACAGGACTGCATCGCTAAAACGTCTACTGTGTCTATATTAGCATTAGTCTGGATACGTCAGTGTTCTTTAAATGAGTCCAGACGCCAACATACCAGCGCATATTTCAGGCTATGAATAGAAGGTGACACGTGAAAACTGACAGCATGGACACAGAGCCATGTTAGAAAAGCGTTACATGCAGAGTGAAAAATACACTTATGATTTCCAAATGACGTGCACATGGAATCCCCACAGCGACTTCAGTAAATATTTTTACACCTTCATGTCATGGAAGACCGGAGAAAGCTTTTAATGCCCCCAGTACATGTGAGGCAGACAGGGCTCTGGCTGCCGTACTGCAATTTGTGGTTCAAAGTCATTTTAAATAATGTGATGTATAGACAGGCTAATCAAAATGATTTTTACTCACATTCCTCTGCTCCTTTGATCCTCTAGCTTGTCTTTGTGGGTTGTGTGATGTGTACTGTCTCAACAATCTGCCAAAGTTTTTTTTATTTGGGGGGAGGGGGGGGGGGCTAATATCCTTCATGATTCCAGTATGTAATCTATCTCAGGGAGAATCATTTCCAAAACACCAGGTAAGATCTTCTGTCAGCGTCTTATAAAAGTCTATATCATTAATGTAATCTTTCACATTTGGACAGTTTGGTCTTTCAACCACATAGCTAAAGTTACTGTTGTAAGAGTTTTTATGGTCCACAGATCACACAAAGTAGGTCACGTTCATACTGCCGACAGGCTGCTCTGAAGTACTTTAGTGGCTAATCGTTTTTGATATTTATCAGCTGGGAATATGATATGTCTGAGGATACCGGAATCCTTATTGTTACAGATATTCCATGGAGATAACGTGAATACAGGCAAATTAAATCAAGCAGTGAGCACAAATGAGATCTGGTATTTTGGGAGTAAGTGGACTGTGCATCTCTCCTCAGTGCCTGCAGACCTAGTGGGAAGGATAATCACTAAATTCAGAAAGCAGAAAATCAAGGAAATGTTAGCCAGGTACTGCTTTTGAGGTGTATCTGTCATACATACTGACCACTGAAAATGGCTTTAGAGATGGTCCACCAAAGGTTTCAGTATTTGCATGTACCTTAATCATATATTTGTACCCTCATGCAAAAAAAATCCCAGTCTTTGGCATCATAACACAAAATGTCTCTATTGCTCTCAACTTTTCCCCTCACTTCTGTTACAACACTGACTGTGAGTCACCAGCTTCTGATAAGGAACAGATCATACAGACTATTTCTTATAGTCTCCATAGTGAACTATCTTGCTTTTATAGGCATTGTTTGCCTTGATACGTTGCCTTGGAAACAAACGGGGTGAGTGCTGGTTGTATTGCGTGAGTCTTTTCTGAGTAAAAATGATTTAGATAAACAGTTTTTTTCCTGGATACCCTATGCCATAAAAGAGGTTTTGTGGAGGGGAAAAAAACAATATCCCTTAAAGTCATTATTTCAAAGTTTGGAATTTCACTTTTATTTGAGGAATTCCAGAAATGCTCTTTGCCTTACACTTAAACTAAAAAAAAACTTACAAACCAGTCAATAATCAGGGTTTTTTGACATTTGTTTTGTTTTCCAGTTGTTTTCCATTTCAGTTAAAGATTTTCAAACCCTTGAATGTTTTTATTTCATCTGAATCTATCATATAACTTGTCTGAGACTGGACCCAACAATAAGGTTAATGGCTACACTTGATTGATGGCTACAATGATTTTGAGATTTCACTGTAAAATGATATCTGAAGGATCAGTCCATGCTGCCCAGATAAAAGCACTCATCTGGGAATAACTCATGACAGTCCCTGTTGTTACAATTTTTACACTAGAGGTTTTTGTGGATGAGAGATTCATTGTCTGGGGTGTTCCCATGACAAATGCTTCAAAATGTAACAAAGAAAGTCTTTGTTTTGGGAATGTGAACTAGCTTATTTGTCTATTTGTTTCCATTACTTGTGGGTCCTTGTTTTAGTCATTTTTTAAACATCTATCATATGTTTTTTTTATTATCCAACATGTTTCTCCGGTTAGTAAATGTCTAATGCTGTTTCCCTCTTCTGAATAATGCAGTGTCGATTACAGAATTGTCCTGACTCTTTATGCACAGACTTTCTTTTCCAAGACCAACCAGACTGCCGTCTATATTTTACAATGGATTCAAAATCCTTTTTGAAAGGGTCTTGGCGCTTTCCAGGACTGAGCGTGACAAACATGACTACTGTATCCTGTGACTCGTTAAAACGACAGCTCGCATTCTTCTAAGCAGGTACTATATTCCCGTGTTCACCCCCAACACAAAAAGTTCCAAAGTGACAAATAAATAATGTAATGTTTAACACCTTCAAGTTTTCTCCTGATTATGAGGACAGGCTACTATCGCTGCTGGGCTGTTCTTTCACCGTTTCCATGATAACATCCATGTGATGTTTCACGTTGTTAATTTCTTTCAGATATCATCCAGTCAGAACTGACTCATTCATTTAGACAAAGATTAGCTCTGAATGAGACATTTCATGTTTAGCCCACTGAACCATGTCCATTATATTACCTCAACACCTTTCCTTATGTTTTCTTTGAAGATTTCATTGTTTAAAAGTCCAATCCTATTACAAACAGATCTTAATCAGCATGACCTCATAAAGCTTAGATGGCGGTTGGTAGTGATGACTAAATGAAGCTTCATAAACCATTTTCTCTATTTTATGACACCACTAGATGGTGCTCTCTATTTAAAAAAAAAAGTTCAATGCATGCCCTAAAGCAAATCCTCCATCCATCCATTTTCCAACCTGCTTATTCTTCTGGGTCACAGGGCTAAAGTAAACCAAAAGTACCATTTAGTGGAGTCAGAAAATACAGCAAATGTTTCCGTGAAGCTTGATTTGGCCATCACTAGTGAACGGCTTTTACAGAGGAGAATATCATTTTGGGAAGGCAGTTAGTTCTCAATAACTTAAGGCATCATGTAGAATAAATAACTAACAACATAGACTCATAACTCAACAGCTGCTATTTCAGAAATCTCTGAAGTGGTAATACTGTTGTACCCTAGGAGTTGAGTTATTCCAGTAAGTGGTATAAATGTAAGCAAAATATATGGTGTCTTCAGTATTCAGGCCTTTCAAACTTTTCCAAACTGTTGTACAGTACACATTTAAAAATGGAGTAAAATTATTATTTTTTCAATCAATTGAATGCAAAAACATGTTTAGGATTTATTTGATAATTTATTTAAAGTAACTGAAGTCTTTTGTCTGCATAAGTATTCAGACTCTGTATTTAGCACACTGTAGCACCACATTTAGCGATGATTACCGCTGTGAGTATTCTTGGGCATGCTTTGTACGGCTGGATTTCTCCCATTCTTCTCTACAGATCCTCACAAGCTCTGTCAGATTGGCTGGAGAGTGTCAGTGAACTGGCATCTTAAGGTCTTTGCTCAGACTGTTTAATGGGGTTCAATTCTGCCACTCTAATGCTTCCCCGTAAGGATGCTATTAGCCAGGGGATGAACTGTCCCTGGCTCTCCACAGACAGGGAGATCCGATCATTTCTCTCAAAATCGCAGAGTCCTTCAAATCCCATCTGGCAAACTCAAACTGGGTCATCTTTTGCTGGCCAACAGGGGGCGCAATAGGAGAATGGATACCCTGGAAAAACACACACACGCACGCACACACACGCACACACACATACATACACATCACAGGCAATTCAGAGACACCAGTGTTCAGTGTATTTGCTGTCTTCAGCTGAAAGGTAAGAGGTTCTAGCTTTCATGTGAGCTCATCATTAATTTTTTATTATTTACCATTAATTTTTCTTTATTAAATAAACTCTTAGCCACCCACATTTGCCAGACCCATTTCTGCATAATAAAAATATGTTGATCTAACTCCAGATCTCATGAAAAGTAAAAACTTTAATGGACACTTTCATTGCAAGTATTTTTTTTAACTTATTTGATCCTGCCATAGCTCAGTGTTTCCCAATCCGGTCCTTGGGGACCCACAGACGATCCACGTTTTTAATCCCTCCCAGCTCCCTAATCCACAAAGCATGAACTGTCTGCAGGTCCCCCAGGACAGGCTTGGGAAGGCTGCTCTTATCCCGGCATTGTTTTTTTTTTTTTTTTTTTTTTTTAAATTTTATGGTGTTCCACACCATCATGAAGGCTCACTGTATTACAGAGTACTCTGTCATTCATATGTTGCATCTATGTCTTAAATGTTATGCAGCCCTGAAGGCCTGTGCAGTCCGAAGTTTATTTGTTCCCTTGGCAGCTGTGTTCTATGATTCCTCTATGCATGAAGCAGATGTATATAGATTAGCTTAAAAGCCCAGTTACATTTAAACAAATTACAATGTCCTAATTTCATGAGTACACAATGAAATCTTCAGATACATATGTCTAACTGCATGAAATTAGAAATCTTCAAAATTACTATACAGCTGAATATTATCAGTGAAATATTATTATGAATTGCTATATTTTTTTATCTCAAAGAGTTTACAGAAAATGGATATCTCCCAAAAAAAGAACCTTTACAAATCTCAAACATTTAATTTCTCAAATGAGGGGGACAAGACGTAAACAGCCCCCGAAATCCTCAGTGATACATTGTCCACGAATTACAGTCCATACTGCAGCTTCACCCACCTCATTCAAAAACTACATTCATGCTGTATGCTTAACAAAAACAATCTTGGCAGGACAAAAAAAACAACATTATTACACATAAATTAGAAAGCATTCAAATCAATTAATATTGGTTAAAATACAATGACAAAACTGAATATTTCTTATAATAACATAACATTATCATTTTTTAACTTTTTCCTATTCAATATAACTTAATTTACTATGTTCAATTCTATCATTTATTGTTTTATTACATCATTAATAAATTAATATATATAATTTAAACAATTTTATTGTATTTGAATTTGCAGCCAATACCATTAAATGACCTCAAGGATCAGAGTTGCAAAGTTTGCAATGAGTTCCTTTGGGAAATTTGAAGAATGGTCTCAGAACCATAATCCAAACACTAAAAAATGTAAAAACTTTTAAATCTATTCCAAACGATGTCTT
Organism: Brevimyrus niger; assembly: GCA_015164015.2. Taxonomy (NCBI): domain Eukaryota; kingdom Metazoa; phylum Chordata; class Actinopteri; order Osteoglossiformes; family Mormyridae; genus Brevimyrus; species Brevimyrus niger. The sequence goes on along the minus strand of JAABNY020000063.1, from coordinate 27,782,212 downwards.
AACTCCTTCTATAAAAGGTCAAATATATGCTGCTTTTCATTCTATCAGTAGTTTTGAAACCATTACTGTTTCCTTAGAAATCTGACTATTTTCTCACACATGCTGGAAAATATTACCACTGAATTAACTCTTATCCATGTAACACTGGTCACACATACAGTCTGCTTACTATAAATGTACATGTGCTTACAGTACTGAACTTACTGGCTTTAGGTCTGCCTTGATGGTTTTGTGTAATACTATATTTGAGAAATCAACATTTATATGTATTAAATAGCATTTATTGATACACCAGTTTCAAAATGAGTTTTCATAAGTCATCAATGAATGCCAGACTATTGTCTTGCTGTGGAGGTATCTATTATATTATCGCTTAAATTAATTTTCCCATTTATAAAATGTGCATTTCCTATAAACACCAGACCTCACTCCACTGTCTTTTGGGTAATTCTAGCCTCTTCTTCTGCATGGCAGCTGTGATTAACAGTGTGTTAACAGCAAATTCCTGTCAAATGTTTTTGACTAGTTTGATTTTGAATATACATTTAATTTATTTAGCAGTCACTTTTATCCAAACAGCTTACAACTGAGCAGAGCAAATGTGAACTAAGAGCCTTGCTCAAGTTTTGCTAATTCCCTTCATTAGTGTTCAGCTGGTGTTCTCTATTACCATGGCCTGCTTCTTATCTTGAATTTTTCTTGCTTACAAGTGAATAATTTTTTTTGTCTATTTTCATTTGTAGTCTATACAGAGAGAATTAGCTCAGAAATAAGCCTTATGAAATATTCAATCATAAATGCTGTTTTCTTCCTAGTCAACACTGCCATCCTGTGAAAAATATAGTGAATTACAACTGATTAGCGTCTCTTGGCTTTGGCGACCCCAGAAAACAAATCATATGAGGGACATCGCCATCTTGTGGTTCGTGAGGTAAAATTCTTCCTTAAAATGTTGTTTGCAGCTTTTAATTATCTAAAGAATGCGATTAAAGTGCGGTAATTTGTGTTTTGCGTAACTTACTGTGATCCGGTTATTCGATTCCACAGCCATCCTTTTTATGTTAATTGGTTTATACCTTTCCAATTATACTTGTCAAGCACGGTTAGGATTGAAATATGTAAGCAATATTTAACATGCGTAGTAAAATATGTGAGTATATCGCAGTTATTTGCAGTAATGATTATTCCTTATTTTGGAGACTAAAAACGGGAACTAATGCCATATTTTCTAAATTAAATTTTCATTTGAAATATTCGCTAGACATTTGCTGTATAAGTTAATGACTTAAACAATTGCAGTTTTACGTTTTAAATGACAATACTGCCTTAATCAAAATCGCATTAGATTCAGTAAGAATCTACTACGTCTCTTTTAAATTGCATGTGCACGACGTTGCAGGGGTTTTTTAAGCGATGAGCGTGTGTGATTGGCAGACTATTGCCCAATAGCGTAGCGGGATTATTATGCGGCTTCGCCAATCAAAAGCTAAGAATTAGAACAGGAAGCGCAGACACGTTTTAGTAAGCATGGCACCCGGAGGGAAGATCAACAGACCCAAAACTGTATGTTTAAAGTCTGTCTTTCTCCAGAATAGGTGCCCGGTTTTACGGTAACTTAAAATTGCAGGATTGTTCACTGTTTACCAACCAAGTACAGTCATTACTTGAGGACTAATTTAGCTGCTCAATTTCCTAGTTGTATTTTTATAGATCGTTAAAAAAGCATGGAGGGAGGTTACTTGGTTTTCAGGGAAATGTTAAAAATTTAAATAAAATGTACTTTACCTTACGTTACGTTTATTTACATTTTTTTTAACCAATACCATTACCAACATTACTAAATTATGGCAATTTTGCTTATATTTTTATGAGTAATGAGTCAGTTGATGTACTTCTGTTTGTTAATGAGATGAGGAACGGTACGCACTGCCAGGGCTGGAACTGGCAATGTATATAGTAGACATTTGTACTAATTTTGCATATGTACACAACATCTCTGTTGTAGGAACTCGGGAAAAAGCTCTTTAAACGTCGGCGCGTTCTAAATAAACAAAAGAGGTTGAAGCACAAGATTGTAGGAGCAGTGGTTGATGAAGGTCTGATCACTGTTCATCACCTGAAGAAAAGAATGTGAGTACACCATCTTTTAGCATAAAGCCATTTTTGAAGCCATAAGTGAATGTTCAACTTAATGTTCAATCTTGCCTTAAAGTTACAGATCTTCAACTGGAATTCTTGACCTGTCTCAGAAATCAAATTCTTGTTTTATTTATATTTATATAAAACAATTTCCTCACGCAGTATAAACGTGTTTTCATTCAGAAAAACACTACGTTCAGGTATTGAGATATCACTCGTTCCAAACTGATTTTTGTAGACCTATTTCAAAATGGATTGATTTTATTTTTCTACCAGTCAACACACAATTGCCCATAATGGCTATGATGGTGTTTCTTTCTAGAACTTGTTGTCTGTCTGGGCACATGATCTTTAATGAATTGGAATGGATCTGTCTTCTACATATGCAAAGGTCCCACAGTTTACAGTACATGACAAAGTGAAGATAAGCCATATAAATCTGAAAAGGCTCCAAGATCTGGCTTTTTAGCACAGTTGGGTATTCAAGCATGAAGAGCCTTTGGAGGGTGAGGGTGGTGACCAAGAACCCAGTGGACACTCGAAAGGCTTTTCCATGCGCGCCTTCGGTTGCAGATGGGGGGACATAACATACAGTCCGTCATGAGGAGTTTACTGCAGTCAAGCCTTGAGTGATAACTTTCAGACTATTCATAAAATTTTACCCATTTTACTTCACCTGTTGTGTTTGTTGTGGTACATCTGCCCTCTCCTGGTCAGGTGGAGTATGACAGTGTGCAGCAGCTGCTACTATCCACAGCCAAATGTAGTAGGAACACTAGCTGCCATGCAGAGTTTTTATGCAAAGACAGGAGAACCTGAATCACAGCCATTGCTGCATCAGTTCGGTTTTTATGATTGAGTGGTTACATGGGAGGCACTGTTAAGGTAAAGGGCAGATGGTAGCCCACCTGGATTTGTTTGCAGTGTTTTTTTTTTTGGTTTCAATCCATCTTGAAATCCACTTTACAACAAGGCCTGAAAAAGAACCGATGGATCTGAATACTTTCTGAAGGCACTTCACATTCAAATTGTATTAGGAAAAGCCTAGTTCATCTTAGTTACTTCCCATTTAAAACCCTTTCCTGACTTATACGAATTGCACATCAGACTCTTTAACAATATACAAACTGTGCTTTTGGATTCACTAGTATTGGCTGTTAAAAATGTGGGATTGCCCTAAATTTGCCGTGTGTTTCCCCCTTGCCAGTTCTAGCCCACGTGCAAATATCACTCTGTCCGGCAAGAAGCGACGGAAGTTGATCAAGCAGCTGCAGCACATGGAGCGAGCCAAGGCAACCATGGAAGGTGCAGTGGATGTTAAGGGTCACTCGCCTGGCAGATGATGGGTTACAAGTCTGAATATGAGAGTCTTTTATAGGGTCCTTTTGGCAGAAGGTCACCGGTTTGAACCCAGCCTCAGCACGTCTGCGGGTCCTTCACCAAGGCCCTTTACCCCTAGGGAGCTGCTATGGGTGGCTGCCCTTCAGAGCCTACAGAGAGCAAAATGGGGGAGGCAAAAAGAGAATTTCCCCATAGGGATCAATGTTGTATAATAATTTTTATTATTTATAATTATTACAATTACATAACCCGTGGCCTGGGTCTTCAAGTTACATGGAAGATAGGTATTGACCTGCTGCTTTTAGTTGACTTAGATCAAACATTCTGACTGGATACAGTGTATCCAAGTTTTAACGTCCCATCTGTCAATCCATCCATCTTCCATGTCAGCTTACACAGTGTACAGTGCCCAGTACCCAGTATACAGTGCCCAGTATCTGTCCCTGGAACTACAGGGCTCAAAGGCAGAGAACTTTCTGTATACAATACAAGACATCAATGTGTCCAATTTAGCCCCATTTTTCTACAGTTCCGAGGTTATCTGATCCATGATGATGTATAATACCTTGAGTCTGATATACATGCCTTGCCTTATCTGTTGGTCACCTTTGGCACACTCTGTGTTTCTGTCCCTCACAGTTGAAGCACAGCCTGCAAAGAAAGCTACCCCCATCTCCAAAAAGCAGGCAAAGAAGGAAGCTCCCCAGGACGTCGAGATGGACGATCAGGATATGGAATGAGGAGATGGTGACCTGGACCCTGCATCAACAGCTGCAGTTCAGCAGTACAAGGACATTGCTGTTTTTATTTTTTAAAACACATTCGTCTTTACCCATTAAAGAGTGTTAATATGTACCCTTTTTCCAAGAACATGTATTCTCAACATGAATGTAATATGATATTTTTGCAAAGCTGTCAACTTGCATCAACTGTAATTTTTAATGGACTTGGTTACTGTCTTTTGACCCAATTGAAGGAGTCTGTGCTGTAGATGGAGGAGTATTTCAGGATACACCCCTCCCCACCCCCCAATATAATTACCTTTATAATTGGAGTTTAGCTTCAGGACTGTGCTGAGGCAGTGTGTGGTTCAGTGGAAATAGACACTATTGCTTGCGAGTGGAATGTTGCTGCTTCAGATCCCAGAAGCTGAAAGAGTGATTTCAGCATTAGGTTCATGAACAAGACCCTTAAGCTTACAATTGCTTAATACTTTCTGATAAATGTATGTCAATTTAGATAAAAGTGTCTGCTTTTGTTGAATAAAACATATACAAACTTTGAGTGACAGTGTTTCAAGGAAGAGGGCTGTACAGCCTCACTGTAAGCAGTTGTATATGGAGGATGCTTGAAATATCTCCATACAAAAACTGATCATGAGACTCTTATATTGAATGTTGACATGTACGAAACTATCTCCCATCTTGTGTACTTAAGTAAACAAGGCCTATAATTATTTCAACCATATCTTTGTATGTGGACATAGATTTGTAAATGCCGCAGTTAACATTTTAATGCTGGTATTTGTAATTACTTTTTCACTCTGTCGCCCCAAAATTGTATTTGCGATTCGTAAACCTTCCCATGCAACGTGAATAATTATTAATTTAAGGAATTGATATGTTTAGACGTGCATCAAGATGTAAATTGTAGTGACCGACGCAGCAACCCAATCCGGAGCTGCGTGTGTAATCAGGGATGTGGCGGCAGGATTGAAAAGGTAGCCTACAGTCAAGCCCCCCCTTTGCGAAATGTCGAGGACAAAGAGACAAAAAACAGATGCACCCAGACACGGCGAGGAAGCAGGCTGTGATCCTACGGTGATCGGGGGATCGGGCTCCGGGTTGTAGTCGAGCCTGCGGTGAGCTTTCCGTTGCGAAACGCTAAAGTGATGTGGTTTCGTGGACCTTTTAACGGTTTTGTGAGACGGACTGCAACTCCGGCTTGAAAAACAACCTTTTTATTTCCGTCGCTGCCAGCGATCGTCCAAGAAAACGGGGACACGGCGGTGGCTGATGCGCCTTGGACGGATCACCGACGAATATTTCGCTACAACGATACATTTATTTAATTAATAACGCACTGTTTTCCTTTGTTTATTCTATGTTTGGAAGCGATGTCAAATATAATGCATTTCAGTACAATGACAAGGAGAACGGGAGGCTGACGGAGGACATCGCGGTGTTGGTGTCCTCTTATTTATGAGAGAAATGTCTAAGAAAGGTCTGTATTACAAGGATGGGAAAGAATAATCAAAACCAAGACTTATAAAAAAACATTCATCTAGGATGGTATCTGCATCAGTAGCACACAGAGTAGTCTCACAATATTAAAAAAGGTAGGAACCGCAACCAGTAATCTGTATTTCAGTAATGACTCGTATATATTATTTAACACGTGTTAAATCATACGCTGTGTACAACTAAATCGGTGGTCAGTATTATTTCGTCAGGTCAGTGTAGCTACCAGTAACTGCGCAATTGTTTACGCTCACAGAGAAAAGCGGTGTCCTTATGATTTAATGGAAGATGCGTTTTGGTGTGTTTTCCCCTCCAGCTACATCGCGTTATAAAATCTGTCGTCTGTTTGTATGACATCGGCGCTATAACAGAACATCTCCGTCTAGACTCTAGAGAATCTGCCGTCGGGCAAAATTGTCCTTGATAAATAAAAGTTACCTAAATTTCCGTTATCACCTCAGATAATATGTTAACTACTTTTCATGTACTGCTGTAAGATGGTAACATTTTTTCTTTAATCTGTTTTGTCTGAAATATACCCTAATATGTATGTATGATGTTATGATCGTGAGGGATTCCGTGAAACCTTCGAAATGTGCGACTCTGAAATTACACAGCAGGGTTAACTGTTCTGAATACCGCGTAACTGTGTAGCAATAATAAGTATTGGTCTTGTAGGTGTTTAGAAACGGGGGTGAAGTTGTGCCCTGAGGTGTCGGGGAGCGCGCTGAACTGTGGCGAGGCATTTTCACACCTCATGGGAGACTGCTAACAAGCACTCGCTACTGGTAAGTACTAAGATCACATCCTCTGCTGTAGTCATTTAAAATGCAGTGCTGCTCATTATACTCTGAGCTAAAACAGTCATCCACTTACCCATAAGCCATTTAGGCAATAAGGGTCATAGCGATCTGGTGCAGGTTTAGTGAAGGTTCTAGAGTAAGGAGCACCGACCCACGATTTCGCAGCGATTTACCCTGAATGGCAGTCGTTAGCACCTAGTGGAAATGCACGTGGGAGAGAAGCAAACATGAGCAGAACATCCAGGCTCCACGCACGTGGCTTCGGGGTGCAAACTGTGTTGTTTTCCCACAGACACCCAAAGCAATCTTTACTTTTACCAATTCATATTGCAGTTTGTTTACCAAAAGAAATTAACTCTCTCCTGGGACTTTTCAGAAATCCTAGGAGGATGTTACAGCGCTCAGGGTGAAGCCTCCTGCACGCATTAAATGGGGACACCGATTTCCTGCTTGCCTGCTTGCTGGAGAGATGCCTTCTTTCCTTATATGAGCATGGAGGCAGCTTTTTTGTCGTAAAGTCCATCTAGCAATGGCATTGATTCGAATCGGCTTCCTTGAAATGCAATTCATGTGCTGAATTTTTTGTTTTTCGTCTAGATGCTAAACAAACTCGGATACCTTTGACCGTGACGGAACAGTCGCACCCCCGATATCTTGGCACACTGAATGAAAATGACTAATGTGTTTTCCAATGGTGTATTTAAAAATTATATCATCTTAATCGTAGCTTGAAATGTGCTCTTTAAAAGTCTTTCAGTTTCTCTTGCTGGCCGCTTAAAAGGGTCAGGTCAAATCGCTTTGCAAATCCATCCATCTTCCCATGGTTTATGCGGTATGGGGTGGTAGGGGCGGGGCTTGACTGCTATATCAGGCAGCACGGGGCATAAGGACAGGACAGGATGGCAGTCCATCACAGTGCACATATATGCATATATTTACACCCTGTGGTGATTTCCCAGTTCTGTAGGTGTGAGACCGCAGCGCTATCAGCTGAGCCACTTAACCGTTTGCATAGTTTTTATTAAATCCAATGACATAAATCATTTTGGTTGTAGCTGTTAACACAAGTAATTGCACTAGAAACATAATTACCGATAATAGTTTTATATTAATAACACCAAGATGGTTCAATGGCACAACAATGACAATGGCACAACTGGGTGGCTGAAAGTTGCTTCGAATCTCCAGAGCCTGGGGGGTGGAATCCCATCACTGCTCAGGTGTGTGGTGCTCATAGGTTCTCCCTCTCTCCAGTGGGCTCCCTCTGGCGTCTCTGGTTTCATCCTGCAGGACAGACTGTTATGCTACCTGTCATCTCTGAATTACCATTAGCGTATGACTCGCAACGAACTGGTTCCCCTTCCAGGGTGTCCTCATGCTCTGTCCTATCTGTACACTCTCATCCTTAGGACGTTCTGAATCTACCCACTAGTCAATTCTTCCAATGTGGGCTGTAGCTGGCACGCATGCGGCGACCCCCTCCTGGTCCGTGAAGATGGGAGTGGGTCTGGTGTTCAGCCTGGCTCTCCTGTGCTCCTCCAGCTCGGCCACCACCAAGCAGTGCTTCTCCAAGGAGCGCACCAATCTGATCATCAACGCCAGCGCCGCCTTCCTGGCCAGGACTACGGTTCTGGATGCCCGCACCAGCCTCTCCCAGCAGGCCTGTCTGCTTGACTGCTGCTCCCAAGAAGGTTCTGGAATAATACCGATACCAATATGATTTGCCTAAAAGCAGTCAGTTGTAAAGATCGTCATACATATTAACCTATTGTAATTAATTATTCATGCTATGGCACTGTAAAGGACATCACTAGGCCAGAGTTGATAAATGTATCGGCAAATACAATAATCATCTGTGCTTTTTATTTTCTTGCAGTTTTTAAATGCAACTGGGCCGTTTACAGACCCGACAAGCCGAGCGGAAGCGAAAATTGCTACTTGTTTTACTGTGAAAGAGAAGAGGATTGTCCTCTGATTCCTATGAATGGAGTGAACAGCTATAACATTTTCACAGGTAATCTCCAAATAAACAACCACATGGACCATTCGTCCTCATTGGAATTATCTGACTGACTGTATAATTTTCTGTTGAGAAGGAAGGTTTCTTAGACCTGCATTATTGTGTTTATAAAGTGTGTCATTTTCTATTCCTTAGGTGTGGATTATCCATCCATGAACCATTTAACTACTACAAAAGCTGCCACACAGCCAAGTACTACCTTTAAAGTAACAATTAGAGTAACTGATAAGCCAACCTACGTTACCACTCCAACACTACCTGCTGCCACCACACATACTTCAACTGCTGTCACTACTCCTACACAACCAGTGACTACTATTCAACCTACTATTACTACACTACCACCTACTATTACACAGCCAAGTATTAGTACTACTCTACCAAGTATTACTAGTACAGAGCCAAGTATTGCTAGTACTACTACTACTACACAACTAGCTAGTTCTAGACAAACAACTACTACTACACAACTAGCTAGTTCTAGACAAATAACTACTACTAAACAACTAGCTAGTACTACACAACAACTTCCAGCTACAACTAGGACACCACAACAAAGCAATACTACTAAACATACTCAGCCAACCACTACTCTTACTAGCAGCCAACCAACCACCACCACTACAGAATCAGCTACAACAGCTTTGATTATAACACCACCAACCTTAATTTTACATACTGATCCTACTACCATGAAAACTACTACCACGAGCTCACTGGTCGCAAGGCCCAACCGACCAATCGATGTTTCTATGCAAAAAACTATTACAGCATCAGCATTAACAACTACTGTGCGATCACCCCTGACTACTGAAATAAAAATTGGCACTGACCCAACAGAAACCACAACTGCTGAAACAACTTGTGTTACATGGCAAGCTATGCTAGCTACAATTACAACTACAGCTGCACTGAAAACTGAAACACAAACATCTTTATCCACAAGTACCACAAAACCGAATAGAAATATCAAAAACCACAACAAACCAACAAAGAAACAAGCCATGAAACCATCCCCTTATAATGCAAGACTAGGTACCACTACTACAACAGCTATACTCCCTTCCAAACATCACTTAAAATTGACTACAGCAAATGCAAAACAAAGCTCTACAACAAGACCGCCAGGTGTCCCTCACAAAGCAGCATCCAGAAAGCCAAAGACAAACCTGAGGACTTCGGCCACCACGATTAAAGCAAAAGTCTCCACTGCGCAAATAACGGCATGGACGACAACGACTCCCACGTTGCTGATGACCCATCGCTCTGCAGCCAGCATTACCCCATTGCAAGTCACAGCCAAGGAAGCCAAGTCCATGCTGGTGGCTCCTCCCCCACCAGCTCCACCCACCACTAAGCCTGGACACACAAACCCCCCCAAAAGGAACACTGTCCACCAGCGGACACTGAAGAGCACTCTTGAGATAGCTGTGGTGGTTGGACTTGTGTTCCTGGCTCTTGTTATAGCACTGGTAGGAAGGAAAGCTATGGAATCTTTTAACCGAAGACAGTACACAAGATTGGAGCTAAATGACTTATACTACGATGTGTAACAGCATCCGCACAAGGTTCGAATGCAAAAATTTGTTTTGTTTTTTTTTTTTGAACCAGAAACTATGATTTATTTTTCAACTAATATCTAAAAAATGGGTGCATTTAATTTAACGAGACCAGTTGATAAAATAAAATGGGTCATGGGGGGAGGGGGGGGGTTGGTTTGAGGCGGTTTAGTAGGGCCAAAGAATAATGAATTAAAAACGCAGCAATACCTCTTTTGCTTATACTCAGGTAGTCATAAAAATCTGGTCAGCAATTGGGAAACTGGTTACTTCACCGAAAATGCCATTGTAAACTGCAGCTGCATAAAATGTATTGAAACAAGTCACCAGTTTTTAGAGGTAAGCAGTGAGTGATGTGAACAAACGCCGCTTGTCATTCTGTCGTCTGTAATTTTTAAATTCATTTGCACTGTTCGGTGATAATTTTACTGTACTTTGGCAGTGTGGCCTACTCACAGCCCATACCGGTGTAGATTTTTTTTACAGAATTACTTACAGAACTTAAAGAATGCAGGGAACAGGGAGACGGAATGCATCGAAAGATTCAACAATCAGTTCCAGTGCATTGTATCTTAAATTCATATATTGTTCTTTTATGTAGAGTTCATTGATTGCATAGTTTTGTCCAAGAATTTGATGTATGTACACACGTATGCGTGTATTCGTGGGTGTGTGTGTAGAAAGAGAACAATGTAAAAATGATTGTTTTTGTAGAGTGCTGAATTACCCGATGTCCTGCACAATATAGATGTCATAATGTAACCACACGATGGCAGCAAACACAAAGTGAACCACAGTGAGCCGTGCACCATAGCTAAGATTCCACTAGAAAAAAAAATGTACACTGCAAATTCTGGAAATAAATTCAATGAATTGCACACTTATTAAGTAGGACGTTTCGATGGACTTCACTTGAATATTTACCGCATGTATAATTTTGAAGGTTGTGTGAAAATTCATGGGTTTGGTGTACTTTGTTACTTATAAATTAGATTTAAGTGGTAATTGTACAAAATGTGATTTTGCAATAAAGCTTTTGTAAGCATATTTTGTGAGAATGTTTTCAGGCATGATTCAAACAGAAAAAGTTATGGGGAAGCAGAAGTAACCACAGTGCTTGTCCCCACTGACCAGATGGCGACAACGGAGGTCTGGTTAGGGCCATGATGATTTGAAAATTAGGAAAACTCTCAAGGAGGAATTTTTTTTAGTAAAATAGTCACTGTGTCTCTCACTGTGGATGGTCCAAGTGATTAACAAAGTGTGTACATATGACATATGACTAGAGGCATAACTTGCACCAGACAAGAACATCTTAATTTGCTAAAACCAAAAACAATGCGTACACGTCAATCCACTGGAACAACAGTACATTTGCCTGTATTTAAAGGATGACCTGCAGGTGCACCAGATCTGAAAATGTGACGGAACCATTTGACGTTCCAAAACCACTCAAATACTACATCTACTAGCAACTGAAAAAGGAATAAATACTACCTCTGCTAGCAATTGAGAAAGAAACAAAGACTGCATCCCTGATTACCCAGGGACTGTTAACAAGCAGAATCTATATCTTTCAAGTTAAACTAAAGGTCCCTTGGTGTTTGTGCTTAAACATGCACCATAAACAGCATAATCGTTGAAGAGACAGAACTTGAAATAAGTTTTCTGATGAATAAGCATTAAAAATGTAGATTCTTTATGAAATAAGGGTTCTGACCAAATAAGCTGAATCTTTGATAATATGGACAAGACAGTAGAAGGCAATAATCTCACAAAAAAATTGTGTGTCATATTTACAGTGTAGCTATCAGAAAAGTACTGGGGAGCTAAGCGGGAATTAGCATCCTCTGGAAGCTTCAGGAGGCTGTCTCAAAGGCATTTCCCATTTGTCGAATATTAGAGTTGCCCTGTTTCACGTGCATTGGTGTTGTACAGGAAGTCAGAAGCAAAAGAGCCCTTTTCCATTAAAACGTGTCTTTTCTCTGAGCCTGATTTCTACTTTTCATCAGACTCAAGAATCTGTTACCTCAAGTGAAGGTGTGATATCATGGATGCTGTAGAAATTCTGCATGGCTGTTGTCGTAACCCGAACCTCCAGGGATACTGGTACCTGGCCATTTACCTGAAAATTTTCCATTTCCATAAGGACCTTTAAAACAATATTAATATTAATTATTAAATAATATTAAACATATAAATTAAAACATAAAAATTTAAGAATACACAGAGCAAAAATTGAATCCCTTTTCACATCTTTTCTGAACCAGCATCAGTAGTTTCCCGAGAATACATTTCTGTGCTTGCGGATAGCTTCTGTTTCTCCAATAAGGACCCATTGTCCACTCTGAGATAAGGAAGATACAATCTATGAGTATTATAGTGCATTGTTATGTTTAAAAACCCAAACTGCACATTGAAATATTATGAGCATAAAGATTATACATTCACAGATCACAATAGGAGTCAGTAATAGATTTATCAGTATGACATAAAACATCAACAAAGGCTGAAAACATATTGTTTTGCTGCGTAATCCATTACTGGCACTAACATTGCTATCAAACTGCTACAGAAATGATTCAAAAACACGCGTGATAAACAGAAAGCCTGTGTAATATGAAGCATTAGCTAAGACTTCGTAGCTCGGCGCTCCCGACAGAGGCGACCCTCACAAGCGGGGTCACAGGGGTATCCGGATACGGACCGAAGCACCATCTCGCCCTGAGAAACTAGTCCCTCCGGATTTGCTTTCTCTGCTCCCAAAACAATTGCTGATCCCCCCCTCCTTTCCCCGCAAACACCCGCTGCCCGCGTCACATTTTCACCGATCCCGCCGCGACCAAATTGCGGCTTGGGGGGGGGGGGGTGGTTGGAGACGAGCGCATGCGGTCGAGCCACAACAATAGCTGATGCGGGTCGGGTTTCGAGAGCGAATACTGCCGAGCACAGGGGGGAGGGATAGGGGGAGAAGGCGGAGAGGAGGAGTGGGGGGGTTGGCATTTTTCCGCCCGGCGGAAGGACACGGATCCAGAGGCGGCGTGTCGTTGCGCTCAGGCAGCAGAATGAGCGACTCGGAATCGCGGCGCCACCGAGCGTGAGTGCGGAGTAGAATGGAGCCGAGCTTGGCCTGAGCCGCACCGGAACCGGCCCGAATCACACGACGCGAAGGTCTGAAGATACCGAAACAGAGGAGGAAGAGGGAGCACGACGAGGAAGCGATATGATATCGCCACGCTGAAAGACAAGCGGCGGCAGCGGCTTGAGAGGAAAAAGGGAGAGAAAGATGGGCGCCGTTCTGCGGAGTCTAATCTTCTGTAGTTTCTGTTCGCTTATACGAGGTGAGTTTTGGATGGGATGTTTTTCTTTCCTCCTCCGCTTCTTTTCCGAAAAGTTGGCAAAAGATTTGGGAGAAGTAGCCGCCCCCCCCCTCGCCAGAGGCCTTGCGTGCAAGTGCGTGGGGCCCTACGTGAAGGGGAGCTCGCTACCTTGATTGCACGTAGGATCCCATATGGACCCGCACCGTCTGCGCGTGCTGTTTGCTGCCCACCGGCCGTGCTTCCATTCGGACTCCCGCTTGTGGCTTTAGCCTGTTTACCCCCGTCGAAGTGCATCCGTGTGCCTTTATAGAAATGCATATATACTGTTTTTATAGTACGGCCAAGCTTCCCGTCTTCCATATGCATTAATAGCAGGCATGGTTTTGGTCCCGTCTGTCTCCCGTCCGACACTTCCCTGTTTCTCTCACCGAATGTGTATTTATTGTTAATCGTCTGCCACCTCTGGTTTTAAAACTGCTACTTTTTGATCGCCTTGAATGTAAAGGGGGCTGATACCGATACACGTTGTAGGGGTAGAGCTACGTCGACACTGGATATTTTGTTTCCGAGACGGACCGTGGCGTGCGCTTTGTTGCAACTTTTTTTTTGTCAAAGCCTTGGCTTTTATTTGGCTGTTTATTGTCATTATCGCAGTCGGATAGCCCGTTTTTAGTCAAACTAGTTATGTTCACTGCCATTTATATTGTCCCTCGTTTAGTTTTCATTGTTCTATTTTAAACTTTTAGTCGTAGTAGCCCCCACCCCCTCCGAAATATGAAAACAATTTAAAATCTCAGTCTCCTGTAAAACCACGAAACCACGTATCAGCATAACCGTAGGAGTCTGTATGTTTTCCTCCAAATTGCGCCAATCGCGTAATCTCAGCTGTAAAACTCCGGGTCTTTGCTCTGTGGGTAATTTGAGTATAAAAGCAATGTATTCATGAAAATGGGCTTGGCGAGATGCATTGTCTGTTTTCTTTCCTCCAAAGGGTCAGAAGGTATCTTTTTATTTTCAGTGGCTTTCTCCGCGTTGCATTGCCAGTGAAACTAGTCTTTGCATTATTTCTAATCCCGAATCAACCAAACCCAGTGTTACGGGTCAGTTTGGCGCAGCTGGACTTTAACCACAGCAAAGCCAAGCTCTCGATTAGGTGAGGATATGGTGAACGATCAGAGATTAGATTTCTGTGCTGATGCTCTCTGTCATGTTTAGAGGTGAATTATCACTTTGAAGAAGTTAACGAAAGAGATTTTCTGATCGGTTACTGCATGAATACTGGACGACTGATCAGAAGTCGACAGGCACTTTGGCCATTTGGATTTTGAGGCGTTAACGGAGTTACTAAATGAAAATTGGAGTTAGTTGTCCTCATGTCCACCACCCTTATATGACAAACTATCAATACTATTAAACAGCTGGTCTAAATTATTAGAACATGTAATAATACAGAACCCCTTTCCTGTTATTTACTGGTGTCCTTATTAAGGTTAATTGTTCTAGCAGGTTATAGTGATGATAAACTTTAATGGCATTTTCCAGATTTTTAGAATTATAATGTAGCATTTTAGTTGTTTTTTTTTTGTGGTGAAGTGTTGGTCGATTAGTGTGTGGTGGGCTTTGAATCAGTAACTTTAGCATCCATGTTATGCTTTGGATTTCGCAATGCACTTTCTACTATTTGAACCTCGCTTAAAAAAACCTGTTTTGTCACCTTAGCCCACGTTATCTGTCTCCATCAAGTGGAAGAATGCAATGGAGAGCGCTCTGACGCTGCCTCGTCTGATCGAGCTGACAGGTTGATGTTGACAGCCGCCTCGTTGATCTCTGCGTCTCGTCTGCTTCTGGGACCTTAATAATGCCGTTGCTTTTTTGCGTCACTTGTTGCAGTAACTGATTATGACAATGGGAGTTCTTTTGACAACATCATCCAATGAAAGTGCATAGGTTTAAGAATTAGCTATGATTGCCAAAGGCTATTATGGTCGTGTGATTTGCTGGTACAGGAAATGATTGCTTTGAGTTTTTAATTATGACTGGCTGGTAAGGACACTGGTAGACTTTTTTTTGGGGCAGGATAACCGATGTAGCTGCTTTTTCTGAGGGGAGGGGGTAAGGTGTTACTGGTGATAGAAAGGAAATGGGGATATGTTTGAGGCCAGATAAGTGTCCTAAAGTGTAATTTTTCCTCTGTTTATTTTTGGCAGACAGCAGTAGTGCTGTTGGACTGACATCAGTGAACTTTCCCGTGTTGCTTAAGTTCATAAATATTTAGAGAAGGAAATTCCCCATGTTGAAAAACAGCATGTCGGTCTGAGGCACGGAAGCTTGAGGTTGACCGTGATAGCAATACATTGGCAGTGGCAGTAGATGTGTCAAATTGAGGTTTGGACCTCAGCCAGTTAGTATGGAAAAGAAGTGCCATCTACCATCCTCTTGCATATCGTTTCAGTGAATTTATATAACTTCTAGTCAAATGTGCCTGAAACACTGTGTTCTATTGTACCGTTTATGCAGATTTTCATAAAGTTTTTGTGCTGACTTTGTAGATCCCTTAGATCGGCATGGAGATAGCTAATCTAAGCTGACATCAATGAAGGGAGTCTTTGCCACATAACTTGGAGTGCTGTGAAGTTGTGGTGCGAGATGCTCAGATTTCCGCTTTGAGTAGATTACTGTTGCTGTTTTGTGTTCTTGTGGAGCTGCGGTAGCCTCTAAATTAGTTTAAGAAGGCGGGATTGAATGAATGAATCTTCAGCGGCTTCATTTCCGTCGTGGCAGGTTTCACTGGGGCTGTAGCCACAAAGTGGCGACACTCTGCGGGAAGTAAGCGCCGAGCGGGATCCCTCACATCGGTAGTGGCACCTGCAGAAATGAGTCCGTGCTCGTCCAGGCGGTCTGGGCAAGGTCCACGTTACCCAAAATTAAACGCCGAGTTGAAATCCTTAAGAGCCTGACTCTGCGGCCAGACTCCGCTATGCTAATGAAACCGCTGCCGTCTTGTCTATTCTTGCTTAACTCACGCCGGACACGGCAGGGAAAACATCCTGCCCGGCAAAGTAAGCAAGATTTTTACACCGTGGCAGCAGGGGAGACTAATTAAAATAATGTTGACGCATCCTAGCAGCGGCTCTGGAGCGGTGGAGCCAGGGGCCCATAGCATTTCTCTATTACCCTCTTACTGGTGCATGAAGTCTGGCATTGTATGGATTTGCTGTGGTCCCCAAAATTGAAATTACTGTTAGGTTTTTAAAAATTATTATTATTGAATGTTTTATCAGACCTGTTTCTTTGTTAGTTTCCAGTAGAACTTAAGATCACTCTAGCCATCCCATGAGGCAGTGAGGCTGTTTTTATTTACTTTGACGCACGTGTTGGAAAGTTTGTAGCCGTGCAGTTTCCAGCTGAACACATAGTTGTTGTAGGCCAAAAAAAAGACACAATGTTGAATGGATGACCTGTGAGCCCATCTGGTTTAGCACTGACTGTTTTTCTTCTCTCAAGAGATTGAGAACTGGTTCTGTGTGACCCTCCCCCTTTTAAGTGGTTTTGGGTTACCTGTTGTTCACTGATTAATCCATTCTCCATTTGAAAACCAGTGGGCTATAAATGTAGTAATTGTGGTGGCTTAAGGAATGGTTTAAACCCTATTTCTGGGTGACATTTGGGTATCATCAGATACTGGCTATGAAGTGTATTTTATATTTATATCAAGGCAACAAAAAGAGGCAAATAGCACATTGCAAACATACATGCTGTCAGGGCATCGACTGGACACATGCAGGTAGACTGAGCTTACAGTGAATGTCGAGGTAGAAAGATAACCAGCATTGTAGCCAGAGTTACACAACATCTTACAAAGCAAAAACCTAGTAAGGCAACATGGACATCCAGGGAGCACTGAGTGGAATCAGGCTAGTGGAGGTGTCCCTGAAACCAGGATACTTGAAGGTGGGGAGGGAGTCTGATCACTGCATGTAGGTCAAAGGCTTACTTTATTATCGAGGAACCACACATGAGATTTCTCATATGGTGGAGAGATCCCTAAATGGTGTCAACTTGCCGACCAGAGGTTGATGTTTCTCTTCATGCTCTGAGGGGTTACAGGTTGCAGTATATTCTGTATAATTCAAGCTAGTATGAACGGGTACTACTAATTGCAATCATTGTTCAGCAAGACTTCAAGCAACTTCAGTACCTGTTGGTTTGTGGTGATTTGTTTTTTTAAATCTTTGTTTACAAGCGGAGAATTCTTGATGGGCCTGGCTGGTAGCGAATGCCGCAGTGGGTTCTCTTACTAGATTAATGGATGGTTTTTATTTAAACCAGGTATTCCTTGCCTGGTGTCTAGCAGCATGAAATACCACTAGATCCACTAGATTGCTTATCCGCTAAGAATCAAGTTCCTTCAACTAATGGTGCCGGTTCCTTTGTCCACAGGCGACCCCCTCCTGCTGTATGCGAATCGGCGGGACCTGCGGCTGGTTGATGCGGCCCAGGGACGGGCCAACGCCACCGTGGTGGTGAATGGGCTGGAAGACGCAGCAGCCGTGGACTTCATCTTTGCCGGGGGCCTCATCTACTGGAGCGACGTGAGTGAAGAGGCCATCAAGCGAACGTCTTTCAACCGGTCAGGCTTCTCCCACCAGACTGTGGTGCTGTCGGGCCTCCAGTCCCCCGATGGCCTGGCCTGCGACTGGGTGGGTAACAAGCTCTACTGGACTGACTCGGAGACGAACCGCGTCGAGGTGGCTGATCTCGATGGATCTTTACGGAAAGTGCTGTTCTGGCAGGACTTGGATCAGCCGAGGGCCATTGCACTGGACCCAGCTCGGGGGTAAGTACCATTCTTATCTACAGGGGACAAGCTGGTCAGCAGTGCAGGGGGAATGGGTGCGCGTGAAAATTGGTTATTTGTCAGCAAAGGGTGGATTGAATTGCGGGAAGTGGCCCAATCTAGGTCAAGAACAAACATTTTCTGAGACTGGGCCGACGTGCATGTTGCTGTATTTGTTTCCAAGCAAGGAGAATCCAGAGCAGTGCATCCATGCTCCGGTAGCTAGGGAATGTTTTTTATTGGTGCGTAGTTGTTTTGGCCCCTGCTGCACCCCAGGAGGAAAAACAAGCCGAGGTCAGAGTCTCGTCTCTCAGTCGGACGCCCATTGTGACTCCGCCTGTCTGGTTTGCCGAAGGCTGAGAGTTCTCAGTCTACAGCCTTAAGTTGGGTGCCTTCAAGTTGAGTGCAAGTTGAGCCTTGGCGTTCTTTTAATTCTGGCAGCTGTGATGAAATCTGTATGTCTGCTTGGGGAAGGGGGGTTGTTATCCACACAGGGTGGTGATTTGTTTGCAAGTGGGTCTTGTCGATTTATGCTCAGCTCTGGCTCTGGTAGGTTGTGTTTTGGCTGAACTTTTTTAGTATATTTCAAGACCCGATAGCAAATAGTCAAAGCTTGTTTTTGGTACCTTTTGTTCAGAGCCGAAAGGGAGGGTATTTTTCCCTCTAGTTTCTCTGTTTCTAAAGTTCAGTTGATGTCCCCTGATAGCATTTTGTCTCTGCATAACTTCATAAAACTCTTGATTTTACAGTGATCGAATCTTAGTGGTCTTCCCGCAGTGCGGCATAGTGGACCTGTCTGATTTTTTGATGTCAGTGTGCAATCATACTTTGCCATTAACTTGAAAATGGTGGTTCTCTATTTCTGTTGATTCCACTCATGAAAATTATGCCGCCGCCCCCCCCCCTCTTGCTTTGCTCCGTGTTGCATTAAATAAAAGTGGCCTCCTGGCCAAATGACATCTGAAAAGCTGCTGGGAAGATCTGAGTAGTTTTTAATTGGGGGGGAGGGGGGGAGTAGCCCACAGGGAATGGAATGACAGAAGAAAAGGCCAGGCAGGGATATAAAGTGCCCATAGCCTCAGTTACAAATGTTCCTTTTAGTTGTTTCCTATGCTTTCCTCCACTCGGCGGGAAACTGGAGGAAGTGTGCAGGAACGTGGTGTGTGTCCTTTTAGAAATCCGTTTCAGGTTTAATCCGGGAAGGAAATATGCTTGGGAACAATGTTTCAGGATAGTTTTACTAAACTCGTTGTACAGGCTTCCATTGTAGTCACGTCCGGCGACTTTGATTTGACCACGGTCCCTGGGAAGATGTCCATATTTATAGGAAGATGGCACATGCAGGCTTGTACCATCCAGGTACAGTTGTTTCAGAGCTGGACCATCCTTTAGGCCTTGTGTTTCAGTGTTCTGGCCCTGTTGTATGTAAATTATGGTATTTTACCTAATTTTGCTGAGATTTGACGTGATGCCAGTGTCCTGTTTGTTGGCTCATGCCACCTTGCTGGCCACATACTCACCATGGGATCTGGGCTGCAGTATCTCGTTCGTAGATGCGAACGGTAGCGAAGCATTGAGAAGACGAGCCCCTCCGTGCCTGTGCAGCTACCCCTGACATGTTTGCGTGCCGGAGACCGGTGCGTGCAGCGGTCTGCGGGGTTTTGGTGGGTTTTGCACACGGTAGTGTGATATGTCCACGGAGCCATGGGTGAGCCCTATCTCAGATTACTGGGCATGACGCTGTTAATAAATATTTGTACACTCCTTGGCTTTCGGCGTTATTAGAGTGGGTGGAGGACACATGAAACCACGCTAAACCAGGAATAATCAATGATCTATAGACAAGCAAAACATAATGGTGGAAACGGTGATTTGTTGTAGATCAGGCTTAGCTTGCCTTAAACCCACGGTTTTGATGGCTGTAGGTGTGAGGTTGGACCAAGATGTTCAGCTACAGCAGCCGTCCTCTGTGTTTCTTCCATCACTCTTCCCCTTTAGCTACCCATCTGACTCTATTTCAAGTTGGCAAGTCAATTAGGTCACTCCATACCAGTCTTTGGGCACGGGGCTGGTGATCGATTGCTATGGAAACCTAATGTGCCATTTGCCTTACTACTGCGTTTCTTTGGACAAAAGCCTCTGTTAAATGTATATGTAAATAAGAGATGGCCCAGACCTGCCCCCAAGTTAGTGCCATTTGTTTTCCACTGGCTCGCTGATGTTTATAAATCTGTGTGTTTTTGCACTGAGATCCCCCTCTGTTGTATGCAAGAGCTGTCACATTGAATCATTTTTGCAAATACCGATAGCGCAGCCTTCATAGTGTTCTTTTGAAACACTGCTGGGTCAGTCTGCTAGTCTGTTAGGGAGTCGTGCAATTTGCCCATGTTTGTAAATGGGGGGGGGGGGTGGCTGCCTGAGAAGAACAGAGGCTGCTTCTGTCCGTTCCCCGGGAAGCACACGTGAAATGCACCTATAGTTACCCTACAAGTCTGCAATGCCTGTCATCCCTCCCCCCTTATGGGCGGCTCAGAATGGGGACAAGTGGTCCTCTGTAAGGACACTGTCATACTCACTACACCGAATGATGGGCTCATCCGGAAACCTGCCCCCCCCCACAATAACAATTTGGTTTCTTCATTCGATGACTGCAGCTTGTACTGTCAGCCGGAGCTATGTAAACAACATTTTGTTCAGCAGCATCTGATTGGTGTGGTGCTGGGAAATCTGCCCCCTTTCCGCATTTTGGTGAGTAGCAACACCCAACGTATCACACTATTCTGAAGGCCATCTTCAGGGGAACCAAAAACCACAGCGCGTACCTGCACACGTGTTCTGAGGCTGCTGGGCCGTGCTTCTGCGTGCTGGTGGAGTGTGTGTAGCCCTGGCAAGTCAGGTTTTATCTGGGGGAGAGCACAGGGACTCGTAGCGGGTGGTAAATCTGAACCGTCTGGTCTCGTGTTACGCCTGCCCGCCCTATGGGCGAGCGGTAGCTAGGTTACCGGGGGTAACTCGAGCGTGCTGATTTTGCAGAGGAGGGTGGGGAGTCGGGCGCCACTGACACAGGCTTACCCCCCTAAGAGGCCATTGCTTCTATCCCCAAAACGGTGGTTCTGAATGTAATACCATTAGGACCCTGTATTGGGGGAGAGCGCCAAAATCACAGGGCTGTTGGATACTCACCTAGACTGCTGCAGAATTTCATACCCGATGCTCTTTTTTTTAATTTATTTGCGTTTCTCCCTGATGGGAGGGGAAAGACCCAGGGTTTTCTTATTTTTATTCTTATTTTTATTAAAGTTTTGATAGAAATTGTATTGTCTTGTTTTGATGTTGTGGGACGCCCCCGCAATGGGACACCCCTCACACACGGCTCCCAGTTCCAGCATTATTTATAAACTCATTCCAGTGGTTTCTGTGCCCCGCCCATCTTGGCGCCGCCTGCCCATTCTGGAACATCCTCCATGTCCAATCCCTGATTGCCAGGGAGGGCCTTTCATTTTGCTCAGGTCCCGCCCAGGTTTTTTTTTTGCCGACATGCTGGTGTGTCTGAGTGAGCCGCTTTCCCCTCCCAACCAAGCGCGGCTGCACTTCCCCGGTTTTAGGAAGATAAGTCCACTCACCACCTCCTTTAAATCTCACAGCCACCTCTTACTATGTGCACCAAAGGCAACAATTACTCTTCCCATCTGTGCTTAAAAAAAGAGTTTTTATTTTTTTTTTTAGATTAGAAGAACATGTAGGAGGGGGTATCTTTCATTTTCTTGGGTTCTGAGACCTTAAGGGTCTTGGTTTCCAGTTGGATTTTGGTTGGGGAGGGGGGGGGTAATTAAAGCCAGATTTGAGGTGTTGGCTTTTGCTGTGAAGAGGTTGAAATTTGTCACATACACACCCCTACAGTCCATTCTTGCTGAGGACCCACCAGGGTCTCTCCAGCCCCAAGTCATTTCCCACGCTCAGCACCCCCTACTGGTGAACTGGGCCAGCCAGGTGAGTGATCTGGCGTGTCTGTGGAGGTGTTGGCGGACCAAGGTCGGCATTGCCAGGTGGGTCCGCCTGGAAGCGGCAGTGTTTTCCCGGACCCGTTTAAGGCGGACTGGGTTCCTTAAGTGCTGGGCAGTAACGGCTCCGTCCTGGTGCCTGCCTGCGCTTTTCAACATGAAAGGCAAATTGATTTAAGGATCAGTGCGTTTTTCTGCCTGCTTCCTCCTTAACCTCTTTACATGGACGCTTTGATCCTGGCCGTATAGCTGACAGCTTGCAAACCAGATGAAATATGGAGGCCGGGGCTGTTTATGTTGCTCCTATAAAGAGCAGTGAGTCTGGGCTGATGTAGCATATGCCAAAAGGGAGAATAAATCAGGGCTCTTCTGTCTCTCTCTTCTGCTTGTGATCTTTGTGCTCGGTAGCTGTGAGCTGAATGGTGGGCTGCCTCTCTGGGAGCATGTAGGGCATTCCGACACCCGCAAACGAGCTGCCGAATATGGGCTCTTTAAATGGTAGCGGTTGATGGGGCCATATCAGATGATGCAGTGTACTTGGGGGAGGGGGTTCTGGGTTTAGTTTCCTGGTTTGTAAGGACTTCCCTCCCTCCCTGAACGAGTCATGAAGGCCTCGCCTTTGCCACAATCCCCATCACCTGTCGCCCAACCCCCCCCCATCCCAAGTCTGTCGCCAGGGACGTGCAAATTAACATGTTAATTCGCCAGCCCTGGGATAAAAGGCCTCTGTAATATATTCATCGGTTTCATTTTAATTATGGGTTTGCCTGTGCGCGAGGCCCAGGGGCGCAGTAAGGACCGCGCAGAGACTGCTGCAGGCATCAGCACAGGCCCCAGCACAGGCCCCGGGCGTCGTGCGCCAACTTGGCTGCGTTCATGTGTGTGCTGCTCCAAGCCTCTGAATTACCCAGCATGCCTCTGTCGCTGCAGCCTGCTCAGCGCTGCTCGGCTCTGGCCCGGTTCTGCGCCCTCATCATCCACCGGCCAGCCACAGCTATGCCACTGGAGATCCAGATCGATCATACCATTCCTACTCGCGTGTAATTTTATCAATTATGATTATGTGCATTTAAAAAATTAGCTCCTGCTTGACAGTCCTTGATATACCTAAACGGCCTAAATGAGCTGGTCAGGTTAACAAAGCAAGGCCCTGCTTTTGGTGCACAGCGACGGGCTACAGCAGACATTAATTAAAATCATTCTGTGCCTCGAGGGGATGTTCTTAAAACCCACCCAGGTACCAACCCCCCCACTCGTCCCCAGCTACCTGTCCTGTCAAACCCAGGTGGGTTGTTTAGGTTTGTTTACCCCCCCACGCCAGCTTCCCTCCGTCGCTGATGTCATCCAATGGTCGGAAAAGTGCAGAGGGAATTATCAGGGACTCACTCCATCCGGCTCAGTCTCTGCTCAGACGTAAAAACTGTACGTACAATCTGAGACTCAGCGGGTCGGACAGCATCGTCACTCTCGATGGCAACACAAATGAACAACCCTACACTACCTCACTTCACTGGTCACGTGCAATTAAAATGATCTGTGAAATAGGATAAATGTGCAATATCCTAAATCTGCAACAAGATAAGATGTCTAAGTGTGCAATATTATATATGGGCAACATCTCCCTTCTATGCAGCTATGCAATAATTTGCAGTACTTATTGCATTTAAAATGTTCTTTCATAGTTCGTTCTTCATCAGTAATTGTATTTAAATTTCTTTCCTTTGTGTAGATATTACCATCTTTTTTTCTTTTTATTTGTTTTTTCTGTAAATAAGTCTATTTACTTGACTCTGAGAGAGCGCTGCACAAGAATTCCAATGTGACTGGAATGTTGGTTTCATGCACAAATGGCAAATAAAAATCTCGTATTGCGGACCCCCTCTGGGCAGATGGCTGCTCGCTGTTAGCCGGCAGAGACCGAAATGAAGTGCCTTTTGCAAGCACATTCATCCCCTCTACACTACACCTGTGTGATGTTAATATCGACAGCGCATTTTAAATACATGCGATTGTCACATCATGAAGACTGCATTGGTCAGCTGGGCTGTTAAGCCTGGGCACCTTCTAACTTACCTACCATTGAGACAAATACCACAATAAACGGTATTTTAACAGTATGTTTATAATCATCTCCCCCGAGTAATTTTAATGCTTGTTTCTTTTGTTTGTTTAATCAGAAATCAGTTTGAAATATATTGCCGCTGCCTTTGTATCACCTCTATGTAATCATCATTTTCATCCTTGCAGTCGTTCACTCATGGATGGGTGCATTTGTGAGATTTTAAGAAAAATGAAAAGTGAACAAAAACTGGTCACAAATACTTCCATACTTCCACTGGATGGAAATGTTTTGTATTACTTAAAAAACGCACCGCTTTGTGTTGCCATGACTCACAGCAGCACCAACTGAACTCTTGTTGCTAAACGAAAGCTGAATGGAAGTTATTCGATTACGATATTTACCGCGAAATCACAATGCAATACTGCACCACACGAGACACCTTTAGACGCATCTGTCCTGGCTGCCTGCTTCCCCCTGACTCTGAGGGGGGTTTCCCAGCCTGCTTGGCAAGGGCCTCACCTGTACAGTCTTCAGCCTGGCGAGACTGAGCCTCATCCTGTGGGCCTCAAGGCCTGTGGAATCATCGGAGCGGGTGCCCGTCTAGCCGCCCACGTGGGCCTCCGCTGGGAAGCCCCCAGGCCAGTCCTCGGCGGAGGCCGCTAGATTAAACCCCATTTCTGGTTCCTGGGTTGTGATGGTGCGAGCGGCTTTTTAAACGAGGCTTAGCGGAGTAATGGTGGGCCGGTCTTGTGTGCGCGGTATGGTGGGGGCTGCCTGTTTTTTGTCATCACATCTTAGCAGCCTAATCTCCCCTATTTGTTGTTTTAAGCAGTGGGTGTTATTTATCAGTGGCTCCGCTTGCCTAACCTGTGCGGCTGGCCAATGAAAGACGTTCGGCTCCCCGGCCCTCTGGAGTGCCGCCACTGGGATTGGCTGCAGCTTTTGGTGGGGGGGAGGGGTTAAGGCTTGGCAGGTGTGTGCCATCCCCTGGTGTGGAAGGTAGTTGAGTGTGGGCTTCACTTTGCAGTACACCGATCCTCAGAAGCTCTCACCTCGACCCCCCCCCCACCCTACTTTTTTTCTTCCCTCCAGTGCTTTCCAGCTGGAGCTCTTGGGTTTTTTTTTTTTCTTTTCTTGCTTAAGCTATTGGCAAATATTTCCTAAGGATAATGGACTGGGTTTGCTGGCACGCTTCGGATTTGCCGCCTCCTCGAAGGGGGCGACGGGGGAGGGGGGGGGCATGCTGTGGGCCTCTGTTAATGGAGCTCAGCGGGTGTCCGGAGTACACGCGTGCGACTCATTTCACCCTCCCCCAAAGAAGTATGGGTGGACGTCCACACACGGGCACACTAGCAGCTGTGTGACCCCCCCCAATCACAGGTCTCTACAAAAAATCTTCATTGTATAGCTTTGTCAGTTTAATATTCGCAATGAATTTCACTTGTGAAATTTGCAGTAAGCACCTTTGTTTTTTTTTTTTTTTTGTTTTTTTTACCATTTGTGCAGTTTGGTTCTGGATTAGACACTGATGAATTCTCCTTTTTGTTGGTAACATCTTAACCATGGCTGCGGTTATAAAGAGGTTCAAAGGAGCACATGAATTTACACTGGCACTGGGATTGAAAATGAAAATGCCACAAAAACACTGAGAGGAATCAGCCCTGCGCAGCCAGATATACCAGGACTGGCTGCCGTTTTCCCAGGAAGTTCACATCAGGTGAATGGCCGCTGTGTGATTATGCTGGGGCCATTTTTAAAGGGGCCAAGCTCCCAGTTTGGGATGAAATAGCCAGATCTAAGAGTGAGGAGATGCGAGGGCCTTGCCACCTTTGTGTCTGTGGTGTAGTGTGTGTGGGAATGAGCTCTACTCCGTGAGCGTCGTTCCTGTCGTGGCTGCGACTTCTGTTGATTGTGAGTATGGCGTATGTGTCCCGGAAAGCCCCGGTCTGTTCCAGCTTCTCTGGCTCCCTCTTCGGCGTCTGTGTCCCTGAAAGCTCTTGATTGTATTTGAGGTTCTCCAGCTGTAGATGGTTTGTTTGTTCCTGAAAGCCCGGGGCTGTGTTTGGGGTTCTCCTGCCTAGACTTCCCTGTGTACCTGTCCGACATGCTTAAGGGAATTTCCCCATATACGTGCATGCTTTTAGTCGTTTTGCGATCATGTCCAAACAATGGTGCCATTGCAAGGAAGACGTGACTGAAGGGCATAGAAGTGAAGTGGATTCGAAAAGCGCCCTGGAATGCATCTTTGGTGCGAGTTTAACATTAGCCATGTATGACTCATCGCACTATAGTCACTCTTGGGAGTGCTTTGCATTTTTCTTCCATGCATCCTTCCTTTTCCTCAGTGATTTAAAACATTAAGTTCTCTCTGTATTAAATTCCTGTATGTTGGCCAGTTTATGTAGGGCTCTGGAAAAATTATGTATCTCCAAAAATCAATTATTTCAAAAACGTGCCAACAAATTTTCTCAAGCTACAGAATTAACTTAAAACAACTTGAGACGCCATATTCCCGCAAATAGAAACCTAGAAATCTTAACACAGCCGTCAGTGGAAAGTTTGTTGTAGATGGAATTGCTTGGTTTGTTAACATTGCAAATGTCGGTGTCAGCACTATACTTCCTAATCTTTTTAAATTCACAATTAATGTTGGTTGACTAGCTATCTAGTTATCAACATTTAGTTGATAATATTTGAAATTAAGTAATCCAATAAAACAGGCATCATGAATACAAATATTAACCAGTACAGATATAAGTACTAGTTAAATAGACGACTTCATAAAACTTTTTTTCGTTGGTCAATAAGATATGAAATGCTGTCAGTAGCCTGGAAAGTGGAGGAATATTCTATCTATTAAAAACAATCATCAAACTGTGGACATATGTGGTTTTCATTAGAATCAGGCTTTTACAAACCATTGTATTTAACTCTAGTTGCATTCTTTCCAGCGTTGAAATGAACTGTCAGGAATATCCAGACTTGCACAAGCATAAGGGCTGATGAACACCATTTAAAACACTGTATTGAATTAATGAAATTTTTCATAATGGTAGTTGAATCCTGTCTAACTGTTGTAAAGGTGCCTGGTTTATACCGCTTAGTTTCACAACCCAGCCTGATTCCCTTTCCCCAGGTTACTCTGGGGTTAAGTTCCAATAACCCTATTGTAAGGCGAAAATGCATTTTAATACAATATACCTAATCTAACAAACGTCATAAAACAGGCTTGAAACACTTACTTTAGCCTGCGGTTATCATTAACACAAAACATATTTTATAATAAATTACACAGGATATTCAACATCTTATTGAATAATGTACAGAAAATAAAAAAACAATTTACCCATCGTAAAGACAAAATATCGTAACAAGTATCATAACTGTGTCTATTTCTATTTTCCATGTTAGGTTAACTATACCGACTGGTTGTGAGCGATCTCCACCAGTCCAGAATGGGATATTAAGTCAGATATTCTTTATCTTCTCTGTTTAATAAAAGGTTCTGGATAGCACCTGCACTTGTCGGTGAGTCTCGTTAGGTGCTCCCAGTCACAGTGGGGTGACTGTATGTGTCCCTTGAGTTTTGCATAAGTTTTGCATGTGCTCTCCGAAAAATCATAATCATTCTCGTCTTTGCTGTTGCTGATTTTGTGGTGAATTTGTGAGAATCTGGGTTCCTGTTACTCCAGTCACAGTGATGGTATAAAGCCGCCTCCAATGCTACGTCGTTTGTAAGTTCTACATTAAAAGATAACACTACGTTGTTCCTAAGTTTTAAGAAGGTTTAGAGAAACTCACCCCATGTCTCCTCAGTTCAGAGTAAACCATAGCTATAATTCTTTCAAAATACCATGTTATTGGATATTATTGGGGTGAATTCATACTTTAAGTTATTTTTTTTTTTTCAGTGAGCAGAGTGAGCAGAATCATTAACAGATCCCAGTAAATAAAGTGACCCCTGTAGTTTGCTATAAATACGGACGATATGGTTTGCTGAAAAATTGCAGGATGGACATAGCAGGTAGTGCCAGAAAATATAATGTGGTGCAGACATGTGAGGTGCATCGGGCAGGTGGTACAGACCAGGTAGTGATGCCTTGGATCTGTGCTTTGTTCACAGACCAACAGAATGACTTCTTACGAGATGGCCGTGCCGACTGGTTTGGAAGTTTGGAAGTCAAGCTTCTGGTTTTCATGTAGTCAATGTCTGCGACTCGCATGAATAATAGATTGTGACCGATCTTGAAGATGTCCACGATATAAAATCATCAGGTCGCTCACCCCCCCCCCCTTCCCCACACTTCTCATTGTTTTTCCCCCTTGACTGTGACTGGCTTCATGGGTCTTTGATTGTTGGGACACTGCAACCCAACAATCCAAGAGCAAACAGTTTGTAGGGCTGTTTGTTGCTATGCTGATATAAACATCCGAAATTTGACCTTTGATTTGTAGTCTGAGTTTCAATGATACTTTTGGTAGGTGATTCACTACCTGCATGGCCACGGTTTAGGTCTCCTCCAAGGTGTCTAGACATGCCCTGTTTTAAATGAAGGTGGGAGGGGTGCCATTCATACGCACTGCTGGCCTTAAGAATGTGAGTCACATGGGTAGTTTGCCCTCTTGTTTTGAGGTAGAAGCAGGCTGATTGGTGGAGACACGCTGTGAATGTTCAGCCTGGTCTGTGTCCATGCCGTCTAATTAGCAGCCTGCCATGCTTGTTCTCGTCAACCCTGCCGTAGCCTCTCACTCTGTTCCCAGCTCAAAGAAGTGAACACTGCAGTCTGTATTTCAGTGTTTACTGTTCAGGCATTTTAAAGTTTACCGTGTGGGGCACTTCTGTCATTCAAAAATAAAAAAAAACATGCTACCAAGTGGACCAATCAGTTTTTGCGGTCTGTGTCGCCACAACATGTACTTGCGTTTCTGGGGAGGTGCATGTCAGGCTATGGAGTAGGGTCCTCAGCTACAGCATTGATTAGCTGGAATATAAATCAGCGTTTAGGTGTTTGAGTGGTGTCTCAAAGTTGCCCTGACTGTGTGATTGTGTATATGTGGACTGTAATTCATTCAACCCTGTACCGTTTGCAACCTGGAATAGGCTTCAGGCCCTCCCTGTAACCTTGTGTATGGGCATGGATAGATGGATGCACTGGTGTTGAGTTTATATCCAGTGTGGCTAAGCTTGACGATCCAGTCAGAGAAGCGGTCACGCTTTGGGGCTGCAATGTGTCCTCTTGACCTTCTGAGTCAGCACTCCAGCTGAACCCCCCCCCCCCCCCCATATAACAGCACGTGATTGGCTGTTTGTCGGGTTCAGTGGAAGAATGTCCACTTTAGGTAGCACAAACGCTAATTTTATGACTGCGGCCACAGGCAAGTCGTGATTTATTTGCTAGGAAAGCAAAAGTTACACTGTGGTTTAGTGCGATAGTTTAAGGAAACGGAGAGCCCAAACGAGGGAAATAAACAGTCATTTGGGTGTGTTTGGTTGAGTAGCTGGAGGTTCCTACAAGCACATCCCCCGAGCACTAGTGAGCAAATCAGCATGTATGGTCCAGGAGAGCCAACAGCCAGGCTGATGGGGAAGGGGGGGGGGGTTGAGGCCTTTTGTCCGCGGTGCTGGTGTGGGTGTAGCGGCGTTGCCAAGGGAGCGAGGAACTCCAGCTGTGAGGGGTGTCAGAGGCCAATTTGGGGAAACAAGACCGTCCATTAGCACAGCCCATCCTGCCTTTTGTGTTCATGCAAAAGCCAGGGGAAGTGTCAAAGGCACCCAGAGCCCTGCTCCCCCCCTTCCTGCGGCCAGCGCATCCACAAACGAGTCTTTCTGGGAGGGTGGGGGGAAACGATCTCTCGCTGGCTCCTGAAACGTCTCGGAAAAATCGTCTGTTTCTTTTGGGGTGTCTTTAAACCTGTCTAGGGGATGGGACTGGCATTTTGGGTGGGCGAGTGTAGCCTAGAGATGAATGCTGGGACACCAGAAGCCTTAGGAAAGGAGGACCGGCTTATGATGTGGACCTTCAGCCGGCGCACTGCCGTGGGACCTGCAGAGGCTCTCCGTGGTTCTGCCTGAAGAACCCCTCAGGGAAATGTGCCGGAACATGGAGCAGCTCAAATTTTAGGTGGCTGTCATCACCAAGGAGATCTCCAGTGTCATGTGTTCTGATGTGAGGTGGGAAGAGGGCAGGCAGTGTGCATTGAAGTCCGATCTTAGTTCAGCACCAGTTCGTTATAGCTCTGCTCCATTTCTTGCCTCCCCCTGAGCAAGACGTCTGTCGCCGCCCTCCTGGCTGCATTCATGTACACAGGAAGATGACGTCGCTGTCTTGAGGATTTTGACACCAGTCTTTTTGGCATCAGTATCACATGTTCAGTGCCACCGTCAGGGTGCTGGAAGTATTGCTGCTCTTGGCAGGAGCTTGGCATGAAAGTGTCCATGAAGGATGCGTTCCTGGCAGGCCTGTCTGGGCATTAGATTCATGTGTAAATGTTTTCTAATAATTACTGCTAGCATTTAACGAAAATTTGCTTGCGGCAGACAGTTGCTGTTCAGTCCCAATTAAATATAATGTATTCCATGCCTTTATAAAAATGTCAGATGATGTGAGCAGAGACTTATGTGTTTAATTGAGGTTGCGTGGCATTCTTCAACATAAGGCAGGCTTATGTTAATTGTTTCTTTGTTTCTTCAGAATATAGATTCTGTCAGTTGAAATGAAAGGATGAAATCCAGATTGCTGGTCTTGTTTTTTTAATTCATGTGAGTCAATCTGCAAGCAGTAATGCGAGAGACCTAAACTGAATTACTGCTCCTAGGTAGCCGTGCGTGCATGTTGTTTTTTTTATTTGGGGGGGGGGTGCAATGAAAACAGTTACATAAGAACTTAAATTTACAAACGAGAGGGGGCCATTCGGTCCATCAAGCTTTCACTCGGTATATATTTACATGCACAGCTAAGTCAAGCTACACTACGGCATTTAATCGGACTACTGTCCTTGTCCCAATATACATGCCTGGGAGGGGAATCGATTTATTGACCGAAGTATGTCTGACTAGGTGGCGATATGGCCCTAATATGGCCATAATATATTATGACAGCATGGTATTAGAATTTTTTCAAATATTGCAATGTGAATTTGTTGTATAAATATTGGGGTATTTATGAACCAAAAAAAGGGAGTTCAAGTTAAATATCTAGCGAACACATCTACGAGTGATTTAAACAGCAAGGATGGAAATGATTGTGATTGTGTTGGAAAATGCATGCAGCAGTTATGCAAAAGCAGCAGAGGTAGACTTTAAACCGATTTTTAAACATGTACTCGGTAATCCTGGAAAGGAATAATTAAAATTGTAAAACCTGCTAGATTTTTTCCCCTATGATAGAGTAAAAATGTTTTAACGAGACTTAAATTCCCTGCATGGTTCTATCTGTACCAAACTGAAGGAAAGAAAAAGCCTGATCTTCATCTACCTGACTAGCGATGTAAAAATTGCATGTCAAACGTTGTCCAGTCCTGCTACAGCCATTTTTCTGTTCAAAATACCCTGCCTTTGCATTATATCATTTGCCACCGGTACCAGTTTTTACATCAGTGGAAAACCAACACTTTGAAGTACCGCACTTTTGGTACCTTCTTGAAGTGCTGCACTTTTACAGCATAGTGTGAGCACAGTACCTGGTACTGTGGAAAAGCACTTCATAGTTGAGTGGTGAATTGGACAGATTTACAGTGCTATATGCATCAAACCACACAGCCGTGTTTCATAAGATACATGGCTGCTTATCCGTCATGCATCAGTGTGATTGATGCCATTTGTTTGTGTTATCGTATCGGTGCATCCCTAGTTATATTTGGATCAGAATCAGCGCTGATCCAGACCTATTTCACGGATCAGGTATCGGCCATACGTGACCGATTCAAGTCCTATACTTACTTATCTAGTGTTTGGCAATCTCTAAAAAGAGTTTCTATTTCATGTTAAATTTATTTGTACAATCAATCGCACGACAACTCTCCCAGGTCCCAATTTACATGTTTTTTTATTTTATTTTATTTTTTGCGGCAATCAAATTGAACGCTAACGCGCCCCTTAGCCTTTTTTGCTACTCAGTGGGTGAGTACAGTGACCTCCGCCTGCTGTGACGTCATGCACATACCCTTCGCAGTACAAGGAGCGCAAGATAAGACGTGGCAATCTGGGAGTATTCTACGCTTTTAATAGAAACCAGTAGCACAGCGATTTGCAATTTTTGGAAAATAAAGTTTTGAGAGGTGAGAATAGCATTTAATGGACAATCTCGGATAACAAAGCGCATGCAACTGTGTGGGGGGGGGGGGAAGCAATGGATGATTTGGGAGTCACTAACTAGGACTGTCTTGTGAACTCACTGCAGCTTGATACAAGAGGGGGGGCTGCCATCGCAACAAAGTGTATCTGAGCCGACGCCAATGGGAGATAAATTTATATTTTAAGCATTCGCCACTTGTACATGAAGATATTCATATTGAACTGCAAATGCCTCAAAAACACTTAAAACAAACGAGGTGGAACAGTACGTTATGTACGATTGTAGTAGCCTAATTAAATATTTTTTTGGATACATTTTTTCCATCTCTATTTACTAGCTTTAAAAATTTAAGCTCCCGTATCTGAATCTGCATCGGTATCGGCAGTTGTGTATTGCGATCAGATCGGCACTGAAACTGTGGATCTGCCCATCCCTAGTTTTCACCACTTTTGCTTGCGTCCCTCAGATACATGTACTGGACGGACTGGGGGGAAATCCCAAAGATTGAACGAGCTGGGATGGATGGTACAAGTCGATCGATCATCATCGACAGCGAAATCTACTGGCCGAACGGCTTGACGCTGGACTACAGTGAACAGAAGCTTTACTGGGCCGATGCGAAGTATAACTTCATCCACCGGTCGAGCCTGGACGGCAGCTCACGGTAAGACTTCCTTATGCTCCTTCCTACCCCTGATCAGCGTGGCTTCTGGAAACCATGCTGCGTTCCATTAACCTCCAATGTCAGAACTCAGAACTGGGTATGATGTCACACAGGAGTTAACAGCGTTCCAGTACAGCGAGTCGATGGGTACCCGCAGATAGTCACTGAAACGGGCGGATTTTAATGTTCTGGAATTTTGCGGGCGGGTAATTCATTACACACGGGCGAGTAGCAGGTCAATCAAAACAGTATTGTAGCCTGCAAAAATACCACAAAAGTGAAAATATCTATGTATTAGACTATCATGTACAAATTGTCATTATCACAGTGTGTTCCCGTCGGAAACACGCCTCTTTTATGACGTTGATGTCGGACAAGATTTTATCATCCAAGTTGCCTCTGTGACGTAATTTCAACATGGCAGCTCACACACTCAACAGTAATGCTATTTTCTAAATCTGTAAAAAAAATATTTTGTTAATGTATTAATAGTTATAAATGTAACTGCACATGTTCGATTTAGAGAATACCATATCATGACCGTAAACAGTATCCTATCATGCAATATCAGATTTTTACCAGACTTGTTAGTGTCTTTGATTTGTTTGTAATTTGTTTGCCTCTTGAAAAAAGAATATTGCCATAAATGTGCTAAAATATTTTATAAAGCTTTTAATGTGATTTGACTAGTTTGTGTTTCTTGTTTGTCTCTCCGAAAAAATAATCTCACTCCAAATCTGCTAAATTTTTGTGTTGTGTTGATTCCTCCAAGTTCACGAGTCGGACTTCCGACTTCAGGGGGTGTTCCAGTTGAAATTTCCAACTAGGGACTCAGAATTTGCTCAGAATGGAGCGCAGCATAAATCTGCTTGGATTTCTGTTTGAGCCCATTGACAGCTCACTGTAGTCCGTAGCTGGTTCTCAGTTCTGTGGTGCCTTCCGCAGGGAGGTGGTGGTCAAAGGGTCTTTGCCGCACCCCTTCGCCCTCACGCTCTACGAAGACACGCTCTTCTGGACTGACTGGAACACGCACTCCATCCACTCCTGCAACAAGCGGACGGGCGAGGACCGGCGCGAGGTCCACTCCAACATCTTCTCCCCGATGGACCTCCACGCCTACAGCCAGAAGAGGCAGCCCCATGGTACTTCCACGAGATAAGCCTTATTTCACCTCATAACTGGGTCTTCCCATTAATCACCTCCTCCATTTTGTCCCCTGGTCTCCAAAAACAATGAACATTTGTTTTTTTTAATGGTTATTCAAAAATTACTTGGTCTGGCTTCTCCAGCTGCTGTGAATCTGTCAGGTTATGCTGTACATCCATGGGGTGGCAGGATCAGCCCGTTGCTGTTGGTTGTTATGGTTACTTGGTGCTCACAGCTAAGCTCTGTCCAGTGCACACTGGCCCAGCGGGGTGAATGCAGCGATGGTAAAATGACTGCTCGTCATTGCTGTTATACCGCCACAGTGCGGTTTGAGATTCTGAGCCGGTCGCCTTTGTCCTCGCAGCCCCGGAGAGCCCCTGCACAGTGGGGAACGGCGGCTGCTCCCACCTGTGCCTGCTGTCTCCCGTCAAGCCGTTCTTCCAGTGTGCCTGCCCCACAGGCGTGCGGCTTCTGGAAGACCAGCGCACCTGCCGGCCGGGTGAGTCACCGACCCCCCCCCCCCCCCCCCCGCCCCCCCCCCCCCCCCCCCCCCCCCCCCCCCCCCCCCCCCCC
>JAABNY020000063.1:27701109-27737578 GCA_015164015.2 Brevimyrus niger | reverse complement strand
CACCGGCCCCCCACAACGAAATGCACTGTATCCCCCCCCCCCCCCCCCCCCCCCCAAAAAAATGTGCAGACAGGTCTTGAGCGTGAGGTCATAGCGGACGACCTCCCCCACCCATTTGGCTTGACGCAGTACCAGGACTACATCTACTGGACGGACTGGAGCCAGCGCAGCATCGAGCGTGCCAACAAGACCAGCGGGCAGAACCGCACAGTCATCCAGGGCCACCTAGACTACGTGATGGACATCTTGGTGTTTCACTCATCGCGGCAGGGAGGCTGGAACGCCTGTGCCTCCACCAATGGCCACTGTTCCCACCTGTGCTTGGCCGTGCCCAATAACAGCTTTGTCTGCGGATGCCCCGCCCACTTCTCCCTCAACGGCGACAATAAGACCTGCAGTGGTGAGTCCGTGTCTGCTCGTCTGCTCGGGGGGCTTGAAGGTCAGATACTCAAGGCTGTAGTCAAATGGGGTACGGAAAAGAAGGGGCTGCTCCGGGCTTCGACTCAGTTATTGGAAAAATTTTCCCCTTTCTGTGTTTGAGAAATTGAAGCAGGTTTTTTTTTCCCTCCTTTATTTAAAGCCAGTGTGGTTTGGGCGTTTGTTGCCAACTTGGCAAGAGTGTGACGGCAGAGGCCCAGGTCCTGCCTAACTGCTTCCATCTGTGTTTGTCGTAGTAAAAATACTACTTAGCCCTCACCAAGGTCCCCAACGAGTCTGTGCCCCGCAAGCACACAAGGCCCGTTTCGTACTGGTGCAGTTTATGGGCTACATTAGCTGCTAGCAAAGCTGAAAATCGCCCTAGAATAGCAGGCTGAGAGGCATCGCTTGGCTGTGTGACAATGCTTTCAAACTAGAGTCACATGCTAGTATGTCCGGTTTCCTCCGGATTCTTGTCCTTTCGTACTCTGGTGGTTTGGGCCCATCCACCCAAGAAGAACATGCATCTGAGAGAGGATCTGAGCCCCAAGCCTGGGAGGCGTGAGACTCTAATCTGGCTTTTAGAAAAAAATGATTGGTTTATGTATGTCAACTTGTCAAATGAAGCCTCTTGAACCATTTGCTGAATTTTTTGACCCCGCTAGATCTTGTGGGTCTTGGTTTGTGTCAGGTCAGAAACTACAGCGAATGGTTCATGAAGCTTCATCTGACCATCAGTAGTATGTGGAAATTCTGAGACATTCCTGCTTACCTCTTTGAACATCAATTGAAAAACATCCTCAACACTCGAATGTATTTTTGTCTCATGCAATGCATAGCGCCCCCTACTGAGCTAACAGTCTCACACTCCCTCCTGCCCCTCCTCCGCCCCGCAGCCCCCACCTCCTTCCTGCTCTTCAGCCAGAAGACGGCCATCAGCCGCATGGTGATGGACGAGCAGCAGAGCCCTGACATCATCCTGCCCCTGCACAGCCTGCGCAACGTGCGTGCTGTCGACTACGACCCGCTGCACAAGCACATCTACTGGATTGACGGCAAGCAGAATGTCATCCGCCGTGCTCAGGAGGACGGCAACCAGGTGGTGCCACGATTCTAAGGGATGCTCATATTGTGTTTGTTGACCTGGCATTTATGAATTACCCTGGGTGTTTGCATGTATTCCCTGTGCTGCCTGTGGATGGATGGATGGATGGATGGATGAATGGGTTGGATGAATGGGTTGGTTGGTGGGTTGGTGGGTGGATAGGTCATGGGTGGGTTGGTTGGTTGGGTGGATGGGTGGGTTGGTTGGTTGGATGGGTGGGTTGGTGGATGGATGGGTCATGGGTGGGCTGGTTGGTTGGGTGGATGGGTGTATGGATGGATGCCTCCATGAATTCTTGTAGCACTGAGACAGTGGGATGGTAGTAATATACAGTGTGGATGTTCAGTAGTCCCTCAGGTTTTTGGGTTCTGTCCCCACTAGAGGGTGCTGTACCCCACTTGACTCCCCTGCCGTGTGTCTCCAGAGCATGACCGTGGTGTCCAGCTCCTCCGGCAGTCCCAACCTACTCCTGCAGCCCTTTGACCTCAGCATCGACATATACAGCCGCTACATCTACTGGACCAGCGAGGTCACCAACGTCATCAACGTCACCGGCACCGATGGCCGGCGGGTGGGCGTGGTCCTGCGCGGGGACCAGGACAAGCCCCGAGCCATCGTGGTTAACCCAGAGAGGGGGTGAGCGTCACCGGAACCCCATGAAGGACAGCCCCAGCCAGCCGTGACCTTATGTCAAGCTGTTTGGTTAAATGTTATGATTACCAGGCTACACCTACACATTCCAGACAGAAAGACTGACGGCATTTTATGGCATCAACTCTGGCTGCTCACTGCATTAAATTTGAGACTTGTGTGGCTTCATTCCAAAAATCCATACTTAAATTCTGGGAACATACATCTCCGTCTCAGGATCTGCATAATCCTCTCCAGGGGAAAAGATGCTTCTACAAATTATCAGATTTTCATCAGGGAAGACAAGGTCAAGGGCCAGAGAAGGGTCTCAAAAGCATCCAGACTCTCATGTTTGTTGTGTATACTATGGGATGGCGGCCTGCTTTCTATACTCACGATGACCCCTCCCCCCAGGTACATGTACTTCACCAACTTGCAGGAGCGCTCCCCCCGCATTGAGCGTGCGGCGCTGGACGGCACTGAGAGGGAGGTTCTCTTCTTCACTGGGTTGGGCAAGCCCGTCGCGCTGGCCGTGGATAACGAGGCGGGCCGGCTCTTCTGGGTGGACTCGGACCTGCGACGCATTGAGGGCAGCGACCTGTCTGGTGAGCCTGCAGACCCGGGAATCTTGGAAAGGCATTGAAGCGTAATAATGTTTGCTATTAAAGATTATTTCACCAACAGCTAAGAATTTCCAGGGTAGCATTGTGTAGGCAATCGGTTATATTGATATCATAGGTGTATAATTCACATTTTAAATTAAATGATTCCCTTGCACCACTCCACGCACCGTCCCCGTGGAGCCTGATTCTGACCTGTGCTCTGTGTCTGTAGAAGTACTTTCTGGCAAAGTGAATGCAGTGGTGCCTGCGGGTCACAACCACAATCCGTTTCGGAAAAGTGGTCAGGAACCAATTTGTAAGCGAACCAAGGCAATTTTTCCCATGAGAAAGCATTGAAATTCAGTTAATTTGTTCACAAGCCTACCAAATAATATTTAATTGTCTGATTTTTATAGTAAAAACTATAAAGAAAAACACAATATAGTGTGGTGATGGGCGGACCAAGGCATCGCAGGAGCAGAGAGACATGGAGACTTGCTTGTCGGGGGAAATCACACTCTTTATTAACAGTCCTTAACCCTTGTATTGTAGTTGTTGTTGTTAATGTTAATAGTTGCATTTTCCTGTTGTCACGCGTATGTTTGTCCGTGTCTTGTACCCGGTCCAATCCTCGGGTGTATTTAGCGTGTGTAAATCTCCCACCGCGTGTGCATCTTACAGTTCGGCGTCTTACAACCTTGTGTTTCCCGTCTGCGTATTTGGGTTTGGTGCTCTTTGGATGCCTGTTCAGGTCCTTCTATTTACAATAGCACATGGGGCATGCTGGGATATGTGGGTTATGCTGGGGCATGCACCCTGCTGGTGCTATCACCAAATTTTGTATGCAAATCAATGCATTTTTTCACGAAATTTTGGTTGTGGACCACAGCGTTGGTGAACCGCAGGCTCCACTGTATTGCTTTTTAGACCCTGGTAAATAAACCGTATTTCAAACAAAAATACAGTTCAGTGTGTAGAAAAACAAACCTGGCTTTTATCTAGATGTCCAAATCCCGCAAATGCGTTCCTTTTTGACCCCCGAATCGCTGTTGACCGTCCAGGTGCCAACCGGGTCGTGATCGAGGACTCGAACATCCTGCAGCCAGTGGGCCTGACCGTGTTCGGCAGCCACCTCTACTGGATCGACCGGCAGCAGCAGATGATTGAGCGCGTCGACAAAACCACCCGCGAGGGCCGCACCAAGATCCAGGCCCGCATCTCGGCCCTGAGCGACATTCACGCTGTGCACGAGCTCGACATGAGGGAGTACAGTGAGTGGCCCGTCTCCTTCATTCTGCCCGTTTCACTGCACTGTAACCGAAGGAGCCAGTTATATTGTCGTTCTGGGTAAACTGTCATCTGTAACGTAGCAGTAGTTGCATTCCACTGCGTTATTTATTGTTCGGCTGACGTGTCTAGCCGTCAAGGCATTAATTTACTGTTTTAGCCATTTTATGTAGCTGGAGACGTACTGAAGAAATTCAAATTTACTGCCCTCCCCCCCCCCACCCCCCCCTTAGGGATGCTGGCAGAAGATCTGGATTGTTAATTATTTGTTTTTTTGTGCCCACAAGGCTTCTTTCGATTTGAAATATTAATGTCTTGTTGCGAGTCCTGCTGCATTATTTTGGACTGGAGGGTTGGAGGCAGTTTCACCGGCACTGAAAAGATAAACAATGGAATGTGGCAGTGATTCGGGTTCCCTCCCCCAGGTAAACACCCCTGCACCTTGGACAATGGTGGCTGCTCCCACATCTGCATCATCAAGGGTGACGGCACCACACGCTGCTCCTGCCCCATCCACCTAGTCCTGCTACAAGACGAGCTCTCCTGTGGCGGTGAGTCCAGCACCTCAATCGTGCACCTTTTCTCCCCCTAGTGGAAGGATGCCGTAACAGAAAATCGCTTAGCAGAATTCTGAGGATTAAAGGCCTTGATGATAATTAGTATTCATTAGTTTAGTAAATTTAGATTTGATCCAGTATGTTTTTAAATATATTGGATGCATGTGTAGCTAGCATTGTGTGTCTGTGTGTGTTTAATCTCATTTGGGGACCAATATGTCCTCAAAGTGTAATAAAACATTTTTAAGGTCCCCATTTGGATAATCTCAATTATAACAATCTGTGAATGCAATCGAAAACATAAAATGCGAAAGTCTTGCATTTTGTTTGGTTACTTATGATTAATGTTAGGGCTGGGTAGGGGTTAAGGGTGTCGTGACTGGGATAAGGGTTTTCCCCATAAAAATAAATAGGTACGCCTTCGTGTGCGTGTATGCGTGGACTTTAGCGTCTTGTCTTGGGCTGACCCTTCGAGCGGCTGCTTTCCCCCGCAGAGCCCCCTACCTGCTCCCCGGAGCAGTTCTCCTGCACGTCTGGCGAGGTGGGCTGCATCCCGCAGGCCTGGCGCTGCGACGGTTTCTCAGAATGTGAGGATGAGAGCGACGAGCACGGCTGCCCCGTGTGCTCGGCCGCCGAGTTCCAGTGCAGCAGCCACCAGTGCGTGGCGCTGTCCCTGCGCTGCGACGGCGAGGCTAACTGCCAGGACGGCTCCGACGAGATGGACTGCGCAGGTAGGCAGCTTCTCACACTCAGCTCCCCTGTAGCAGAAAGGGAATCGCCCTCCTTTTTCTTCTTTCCTTCTCTCTTTGTGTAAAAACAAGATGGAAATAGCCACGTTCTGTTCCATTTAAACACTGAGCTAAAACCATAAGTATTCTACTTTTTTAGATGATCTATCTTTAGAATATCTATATATATGTCAGCTATAGGGTGACGTGCAATTAAGGGTGCGGGTTGCCAGTCATTCCCTTTTTAACATCTCGGTTTATTTACATTCCCCCCCCACTACACCCCCTCCCCTGCCACCAGCTCGCTGTCCCCTGGACCAGTTTAGCTGCTCCAATGGACAATGTGTGGGAAAGCACAAGAAGTGTGACCACAATGTGGACTGCCTGGACAACTCCGATGAGCTCGGCTGCTGTAAGTCCCATATGTATGGGGACCTGGGGGGGGGGTGTTTATGTGTGAACCCCTTTCCTGTGACACGTCCCTTTGGTCAGGTGGCAGGTTAACATTTTAACCCTTGCTTTGACAAATCCATCGCCTTAATCCAGAAGTCCCCAGTTCCCCTAACATACCGGCTCCTCTCGACCACCCAGATCCCACGGAAGAGCCGCCCCCCCAGCCCATCAACATCATCGGCTCCATCGTCGGCGTCATCCTCGTGCTCTTCGTGGTGGGGGCCGTCTACTTCGTGTGCCAGCGCGTCCTCTGCCCGCACATGAAGGACGACGGGGCCACCATGGCCAACGACTTCGTGGTGCACGGGCCCTCCTCGGTGCCTCTGGGCTACGTCCCACACCCAAACTCCCTCTCGGGGTCCCTGCCAGGTACTGTCTCGGAAAAGCCCTGAGGGATTCTTCCCCGGGATCTGCGGTTCTGTGCTTTTATGCCACCCCTCACAATGGTCCACCCGGCAGTGGAGACCTTACTGGTTCTCCACAGCAGTTTTAAAAGCCGGAGGGCTCTCTGGGCTGCCCGGAGCGAGGACTTGGTTAGCCACATTGCTCATCTTTTATAGTGCGGTTCGAGGACGAACCAGGAGCCTAGTGCGAGTCAGTGGGGCGAGGTGGAGGGAGATTGCGTTTAGTCACGACCCGAACGATCAGGAAAGAGGGTCATAGTGCCATTAGCTGGGTGCTGCGGATGGTGCTCACCGGTGTTCCCTTTCCAGGCATGTCCCGTGGCAAATCTGCGATGAGCTCGCTAAGCATCATGGGAGGTGGCAGCAGTGGACCGCCGTACGACAGGGCCCACGTCACGGGGGCCTCATCCAGCAGCTCCTCCAGCACTAAAGGCACTTATTTCCCACCGGTGAGACACTACAACACAAACCCCTCACAGTCGCCCCCTACAGGTGCAAATGTGCGCAGTACCAGCTAGACGCAGCAAAGGATTCTTTGCTTTGTTTCACGGTCAAAATCAGACATAGCAGCCGTGTATGTTAAGTTTCTCTTTGCTGAGAAGCGTCATCTGGGAGTTTGAGCCGTGCCTTTAATGCTTCGAATTGTTCGTTAATGTTCGTGTTCATAAGCATTGGGCAGA
Source organism: Brevimyrus niger (assembly GCA_015164015.2). Lineage (NCBI taxonomy): Eukaryota > Metazoa > Chordata > Actinopteri > Osteoglossiformes > Mormyridae > Brevimyrus > Brevimyrus niger. The sequence goes on along the minus strand of JAABNY020000063.1, from coordinate 27,730,715 downwards.
AAGTTTTGTTGTTTACAATGTAGCCACAGAGTTGAGTCTGAAACTGGGCTTTTAAACAAAACCCTTTTTTGAGAATGTGAAATAGTCCGCAGGTGAAGGCAGCATCTAGCGTTTGTTTGATGCACTGTTCAGCTCCATCTTGACATAGGCATTACGCCCTCATCCTGCCCCCTCCGTCCCCCTCCCAGATCCTGAACCCCCCACCCTCACCTGCCACAGAACGCTCCCATTACACCATGGAGTTTGGCTACTCCTCAAACAGCCCCTCTACCCACCGCTCATACAGGTAAGGCCGATCTCCTCCTGCTGCCTGCTTCTGTATGCGTGTGGGTTTTTTTTTTTTGTAGTTTCGCTAACGCAAAGTGACTCACACAGCTGGGTGCTGCCACATCGCTACAGCGTCTGGCGCTCAGACCCCCAGACCTTGGCTCTCATCCTCCTAAGGAGATGAAAAGCAGACTTTTTAAAAGGCCTACGTGCTCCTAACGCCGTTTGTGTGTCTGTGAATAGTGTCAGTGTCAGATACGTTGTCCCCCGTGATTCTGAAGGGTAGGCGAACGGCCCTGTAATCCCTGTCCTCCTAGGGCGTGGCTCTCCAGCCTCCCCTCCACGGTTAACAATGTGTCGTCCCCACAGCTATAGGCCCTACAGCTACCGCCATTTTGCCCCACCCACCACGCCCTGCAGCACGGACGTGTGTGACAGCGACTACACCCCGGGTCGCCGCGTCGTCCCTGTGGCCAAGGGCTACACCAGCGACCTCAACTACGACTCGGAGCCCTTCCCGCCGCCGCCCACTCCCCGCAGCCAGTACCTGTCCGCTGAGGAGAACTGCGAAAGCTGTCCCCCCTCCCCTTACACGGAGCGCAGCTACTCCCACCACCTGTACCCCCCACCTCCTTCCCCCTGCACAGACTCCTCTTGAGCTCCACCCAGTGCCCTGCCCACTTCCCTTGGCCCCTCCCTCTGTGTAAATAGCAATTGTGTATACTGAGTTCAAATGACTTATGATCAAGGGGAGGGGGGGGCATGGGAATTTTGTACAGTGTCCTGGGTATAAGGGGCTTGGGGTACGGTGGAGCTGGAAAACTTTGTACAGTAAAGAGAAATATTTATATATTTTCTATACACCAACTACTGGTTGTGCCATTGAAGTTTGTATTGAAAAGAGAAATCTGTACATTTTAAAGTTTTTATTAAATCACCATAAATTAAATGAATTGCCTTAAACCGGGAGATAAAACGCCACCTTCCAATTAAACTAGAGGAAATAAAGCATTCGGAAAGGGATATGGTGATTCTCAACTGATGCCAAATATTTTTTTGGGTTGGGGTGGGGTGTGTGGGGGTCCGATCGGGTGTTTTTGTAGCCCGACCGCGTAGTCAGCCCAGCCAGCCGTCCCGTCGTGGGCGAGCGCCGAAATCGTCCGTTGATGCTGCTTTTTGCACGACGATACAGATGCAGGAAGGAAAAAAAGACAAGGACTTAAGCATTATACCTCTCTTTGCTTTGGAATTATTTTTAAGTGATATGTTCTGCAAGGCTTGATTCCTCCGACTGGAATATTAAGAGGAGATTCCGCGAGCTGCTCCGGTGAGCTTTGCGGGAGAAGGTGAGCCGCAGAAGCAATAAGGTCCGCTGGCTCCCCACCGCGCCACCGCTCGGGTGCGCTCCCGGACCCGCTCCCCCGAGGCCTCTTTACACCGATGTCTTACAACTGAAACCCTCGTTATCTGGGAGAACTTTGCCCGTATTTGCGATTTGGTGTCGAGTGTCGGGACACCTGGGCTCGTGAAACAAGGTGGTACGTATGACGGCGGCTGCTCCCTCCCTCCCGCAGACGCTCCAAGAGGGAACGCCTCCCGCAGGACATCACCGGCCCCGCGGCCGATCCGGAGATCAAAGATGAACTCCATACGTTACGAAGCAATTGTATTTTTGTGTGTTTCTTCGCCTCCTTGTTTGTATATGCCATAGAGCTGCTGTGAACTGGTCTGTTTGAAATAGCCGGTCTCTCTTACAGCCCTTGCGTTTTTCCTCCACTCTCCCAGCGCAGATTTTTTATTTTTTTTTGCCCAAACAAGGACAAGTTTTCGTGCCTGACGAGTTTTACGGTAAAATTTTGTCTTAACTTTAAATCCAGTGCCCACAAAATGTTTTCGATATTTTTGTACAACGTGTAGATATATTTATAAGCTATAAGAAATGTATGGTTAGTTTTCTGTAAATCTATCCCATTTTATCCTTGCGGTACTTCTCCTTGTACATTCTTACAGTCTACGAAACCTCGTTTTATTTTTCTATTGCAAATGTATGGAGACAATCTGAGACTGACATATTTATCCAGGTACCTGTTTTTACCTTGCGAAATAACTCATCTCCTTGAGCAATATTTTTGTACATCATTCATTTGATCATTTACTTTCAGTTTGACTCGAGAGCCAAATAATTTTTACAAAGACGTGTTTATGACCGATCACCCTCTGCCCCCCAAAAATATGTCTCGTATCTAAATCTGTAAGCTTGGTTGGGGTTGCCAAAAAATGGGAATGTAGCCTTTGACATGCATTCATTCCATTTAATTCCTGCATTTCAGCGTTCACAGGTCTCTTTCAGGGAATAGTCTTTGTCCAATCTGAGGACTAGAGATGGGCAGTCCACATGCTTTCACTTCACGTAGCGCTGTCTTTGTTTACAGCAACCGAACTTTCCTGTTAGCTTTCCACAGTCACGTTTTCCAAAAACTTTACTTTTTTCTCCTGTGTGATTTATTTGAAACTGACAATTGAATGCATGCACCATGGACTTCGCGACCTGCTTATTGGCGGCTATCTGTGCGGAGTACTGACGAACAGGAGTGCTGGATTCTGTGGCTTATGTTATTAATTTTTCTGGTCGGTAGTTTTTTGTCCTGAAAAGTACGTTTCAAAATACTGTTTGTTATATGGAGGCATTTAGAAACAATTCTGTCTGCTATATAGTCGCAAAGGGCTTTACTGGGAAACGGTGCATCGCAGTCATCCAATTTTCTTGCAGGCAAGTGACAGTTCAGTGAATCATTCAAATGTTTATTCCATAGATTTTTGCCTAAGGATCGGTCTTTACCAACATAACTTTCTAGACAATCTGATCTACCCTTGGTAAACTTTGTTTTTCTGCAGATGTGCCTCGTCATAACATTTCATCTAGATTTTATCTGATTTTGACAGAGTTTATTCGGTACATTGAACCACCTTTTCCAAATTTAGAAATGTCACATCTTAAGCATGTTACTGAAATAGTATTTTATTGAATCCTCCCCACCCCAAATTTTTACATGCGTTAATAAATGAGTGCTTTCCCCATTTTGATTTAATAAGTCCTGGTTGTTTGAATTAGACCCCTGTATAAGTTAGTCCTTTGAACTATTTTTGGGGCATATCATAAATGTATTGGCTCCATGTGATGATGGGAGAGACCACGTCTCACAGGGTCGGTCCTGCTCAGATCTCCAGATGATCGACATTATTCCGGACATTCCTTTGTCTGTTACAAGGGCTTCAGCGTAACCCCACATGCCACTGCGCTAAACCAGCGTTACTATCTCATGCTTGTTGCACTTTACGATACATCTGCTTCTTGTTGGTATGGCGTGTTTATACGGTTTTGTTTGCTAGTATTTTTCAAGATTTTTTTTTCCAGATGAGCTCCTTGCGTTTATGCTGCGGTGTTCATATTACTGTGTATTATGTAGGTGTTTTTAATCTATATTTCATAAAAAATGAATGTTGGCTATTTTGACACTGGCATTTTGCTTACAGCCGCTTAAATTTTGAAATCGAAGATGAGATGAGCCTCGGTTCTATGAATTTAACTACAGTGTAGCGCCGTCGACTTGGAGTTTGAGCGTGTGGTAACCAAAAGGAAAATAGTTTATGAATGCTAACACGCAACAGGAATTATACACAACCCGAATTAGGTCGCGTTTATTTGCATCTCACATATCTGCTGGTACCAAAAATTTGATGGTCAATTTTTGTTGGGTACACCTAGTACCCAGGCAGATAATACCAGTCTGTAATATTTTTTTCTTGTCCTTCTGAAGGAAGCTTACTGAAAATACAATTGTACTTTTGTGCCTCAAACTCTGTAAGCAAGGGGATTTGGTAAAAGCACTTTTGGTTCCATGCTGCTGGTGATATGAAATTTAAAATAATAGCAGAAATGTTGGGAGAAGGTCTTTGGCCAGCTTAAATTGGTCTCATCTCATTGAATTGAATGGTGCTTTTGCAAGGGTGTGTTCAAGATGACCAACATTTGGTTAGTTATATCATTTTCCACTAACTACCTTTTTTGTAAATTAATTGCTTTACATGTAAATCAATGTATAAAAAATCTGTACAGCCCATTCAATAACTATTATAAGCTGTTGTAACTAATAAAATGTTGATTTTTATAATAAATGAATGCTGTTCATGTTTAATCCGTTTGACGTACAATCAAGTGGTTTGCAGCATTACATTTTTAAAATGTCTAATGTCCTCTCTCGTTCAACTGATCCCAGTTATATAGTAAACGCTGCCCGCTGTTAAGTTTCTCAGAAGCGCACACTGCAGTTTTGTACTAAGCGATTCCGGCTATTGAATCTATAGTACTGAGCTCCACCATGTAGAGGTGGCGGCTAGCAAAAAAAGCGTTATTTTGCGCATAAGTGAGGATTCGTATACGACTTAAAACCGATTTAAAGTGGATATATTAGCGGAGAGCTACTCGCATACAGTCTCCGCCCGCCGTTTTTCGCAAAACACTTTTATTGTAGCCATTCAGTGACGCAATTCCGGTTATCTAACCCGGAAGTTCACACTTCCGTTGACGTTTCCGCCGCATGTGTTTTTGGTTAGGAAAGTGTTTGTCCCGCTGTTAATATCGTTCACCGTATTCCCTGGTCATGCTACACGGGATTAAGGAAAACGCTGCTTAACAGCTGAGAAAAAACGAATTCGGTGGTAACTCTAGAGCCAATGCCACCAGTGCAACATAGTTGAAAGGCAATTTAAGGTGGAGGAAGGGCTGTCGGCTTCCGTCTAGATGGCGGCTGGTAATTAACTGCATCAAGTGTAGCGGTGAAATTCCATCTTCAATAGTCGGATAAGAGGAAATTTTGAGGTAGGGTTCTTTAGTTCAGTCTCTGTCAGACAGCTTTATTTCGTAACGTTTAAATATTTGATAGTCGTGCTTTTAAATATAGTTCATATGGCGATGATTGTAAGCTACGACATTTCTTAACGTAACTGAAATCAAGAGTGTTTTCATTAAATTTTTAGCTGTGAACCAGCCGATATTAATTTTTTTCCTGAAAGCTTGTGCCCTAGTGTGTCGTACTTGTATACTCTATTGATACGTACTTTGGTTTTAGGAAGATTGCCTACAGTCCGCCGTCCTAAATGGGAGCAGAGCAGAGTGGAGATGCGGAGCACAAACACTCCGATTTCAACCCTACAGGTAGCACAAAGCGTCTGACCAATAATTGTTGCTGGCTAGATTTATGCTAGGAGAGTTTAAACAGGTAAGTAACGGACTTCTCTGAATTGTCAGCGGTCGCCTCGCCTGCGAAGCAGAGGGCAAAAATGGATGACATCGTGGTGGTGGCCCAAGGAACGCAGTCATTACGCAACATCCACAACGACCCCGATGTCATTAAACTGCAAGAAATTCCAACGTTCCAGCCCCTGCTTAAAGGTACCCACAAGCAAACACGTGCATACATACTTAAACTTCAGATCCCTTAACAAAGTCTTGTATACTGCTTGTATACTTCTGCTGTTTACTTTCCCAGTGGACATTTGATTGTGTAGTGCAGAGGTGGAGATTTCAGGGCCAGAGAGTGTGTTTCAACCAACCAGTGGCATACTCTGTGACTGTGACTCTTTATACTGAAATCCCCACCTCTGGTGTACTATAAGATAAGGAAAGGTTCTTCTGCATAGCAGCAAAAGCTATAAAATAATCTTTGCTTAATACTGTTGCTACATTTTGAATGTGCATTTATTTTTGATATTGTGTGCCTGACCTTTATAAAACCTGAAACAATACATACAGTTCTAAATATGTGGTACTTTGATGCCTGAGCTGTAACTCGTGTCATTTCCATGTGAAATTGTAACCACAAGAGGGCGTCGTTACTGCAGAAATTAAAATGAAATTGCACAACTAAGGCCCTGAACATTAATTGTCCACTGATATCTGTATGTTTTATAACACCACACCTTCAATGCACAGAATTATTCTCCACTTAAGACAGACTCATTATTCAGCTTAAACTTAAAAATTAGCTGACAATTTTAATTGCATATGCATATGTGCACACACTGCTATGTTTTCAAAGGAAAATAATATGCACCCTCACAGGCATTTTCACATTGTTTATGAAAGTATTTCCATACACACTCAAAGTGAAAACGTATGTGACATAGCTGTTAGCCTTCATTAGGCATTCATGCATCGTCACAGTCACCGGTAAGTTAATTTGTTCCACTATAAAACACGCTATTTAGTTGCATATAGGTCAGCAACAGGGAAGATGTCACTGAAAGCACGAATGCTGTTCATGCCCTGAACATTAGTTGTCCTCTGATATCTGTTTGCCTGATTGTTCACAATACACAATGTTATACCCTGTAACTAGTGGAACCTAATCAGGCATGGGCCACATGATGAGTAAGGACCAACCAGGGTTTTTAGAGTCTATTTTCAGAAGTCTTAATTTTCATTATTCCACACTGCAATTTTCAAATGTGACTGTATTCCTATGTGTATAACTGAGAGACTGCCTGTACCTGTGCTCATGCATAAATGACTGAGAGGCAGCCTGCGCCCGTGCCCCCACAAGCGAGCGAGCGAGCGAGTGAGAGAGAGAGACGGCCTGTGGCTGCTGCAGCACACGCAACCAGTAGCCGTACATCCCTCTCCTCTTCCAGGTGTCCTGAGCGGCCAGACGTCCCCTAGCAGTGGGCGCCTGGAGAAGCTAGACTCCCTGCAGGTGCTGCAGCTGTGCCTGCGCTATCAGGAACACCTGCACCAGTGCGCCGAGGCCGTCAGCTTCGACCAGAACGCCCTGGTCAAGCGCATCAAAGAGGTAGAGGGTGGCTGCCTACCCACATGCTCTAAAGTGATGTCCGGGTGTCCGCAAATGAAAAGAGGCAGGCTTGATTAATGAGGGAGGAGGGAATGGTGCCGATGCAGCAGGTCGGTTCGATGACTGAGCCTCGACGTCACAGTGACGTGTCGTTTAGCTGACACACCCGGGGCTGTGGGTGGTGCCGTCAAGCAGGTGGACGATTATGCTGGTCTTAACCTCTACCCAGCTGCCACGAGCACTGCCTGCTAAAGGGGGGCACTTATGGGTTACATCAGCTACTGAGTGGTACCAGTTAAACAAAAAAAAAAGCAAGATATATATATATTTTTTTAGGAAAAAAAAATGCTGATAGCTGCACTTGATAAAATAAGCGTTGCGTTTAATCACGCTTAATGTGATTATGTTGACACACTATTACATTTGTGCAAGCTGTGAAGAGAGAAGATTTGGGCAGGACAGCCTGAACGACAGAGGACATTAATAAGTCTGTTAATGCAGGATGGGTTTTTACGATCTTAGCTGAACATTCTTAGACAGTGAATCTCTGAGACACAGGCAGAAGGTTTCATGGGTGCATGTGGGGTGATAGATGTACTTTACTGATCTTGATATACACAGCTCTGGAAAGAAAATAAGAAACCACTTCATATATATATATATATATATATTTCTTTTTATCTGCATTTTGATATCCTGGTTTAATCCTGGTTCTGCTGGCAGAGGGCTACACTGAGAGGCAGGCTGCTTCCAGGCTCAGAATTTCTAAGACAGCAGTACACAAGAACTAGGTGAAACAGGAGACACTGGCAATAGCCAGAAACCAGCCTGGAAGAGGGTGGAAATGACAGCTTATCTAATAGTGCCCCATGAATCGGAGGATGACATCAAGTGACCTTCAAAAAGAATGGGAAACATTAACTGCAGGTGTGAAGCGCACTGCTAGGGCAGTTTGTATCAGGCTCCTAGAAGCAGGACTGAAGACCCATAAAGCTAGACAGGAAGAAGCCCTTCAATAATGAAAAGCAGGAAAGAGCCAGGTTGGAGTTATGTTTATTTAACACAGACACACACCCATAAATTGAGACATGAAACAAAAATTTTGTGTTGTCATGTTTTTTTTCCAGAGCTGTATATATAGTGTCATGCTTGACGAAAGTCCAGATCTACACATACCAGTCATAAACACGTCAGTGGGTGCCAGAGGCAATGAACAAAAACATGTACCGAAAAGCTGGAGTTTCATGTTCGATGCCTTCAGGTGCTCAGTTTCCAGGTCTTCCTTTGCACTGGAGTGGGTGTAAATGTCATCATACGCACATGAGTGTAATTATTAGGGAGTTAGTGACACACATCATTGTTATTAATGACGGGTTATTGGCTGTAGGTATCGGCCACAGCTTATGACGTCACGTCAGTAATGGGCGTGTCTCTCTGTGAGCGGATTAGATGGACCTCTCGGTGGAGACGCTCTTCAGCATCATGCAGGAGCGGCAGAAGCGCTACGCGAAGTACGCAGAGCAGATCCAGAAGGTCAACGAGATGTCCATGATCCTGCGACGCATCCAGATGGGCATCGACCAGACTCTGCCTCTCATGGAGAAGCTCAATAACCTGCTGCCAGAGGGCGAGCGGCTGGAGCCCTTCAGCATGAAGCTGGAGAGCGAAACCAAGTAACCACTCCCTCCAGCATTACATCATCTGAAGCTCCGCCCACATGCAAACTGTTGCCCCGCCCTTTTTCGTAAGCCCACCTGTAAGGGATTCAAAAAAAAAAAAAAACCTGTGGAAAAGTGTTATCTTTTTGGGTGTCTTTGATTCTCCTGCACCTTGTGGAGGTATGTTATAGAAACCTGAGCAGCGGGAATCTCAAAATAAGGAGTTTGTGTAGCAGGGACCTAAACACTTGACGAGTGGGAGGAGAGGAAGTGACTGGTGCTATTTATGGATATAGAAGCTGGGATGCTCAGGATCGTTAGCCAGCGTGGTCAGCGGATGAATTGCTGAACCCTGCCGTACGCAGACTCGCTTGCGTCAGTGCTTGAATCGTCAGCTGGAGAGTTGAAACACACATGATATTTTGAAGTTTACTGTGATGTAATGTTGCACAAAACCTTGCATCCAAATCTATAATTTAAAAAGGATTATTGAGAAAGTCTCACTTTTTACTTTTTTTGTTTTTACTGTAAAATGTTAAATTAAATCATTCAAATGTTTGTCTTTGTTGTAACTAATTATAACATGTTGTGAAATGTCAAGCGTGTTTGGTTTAGGACCAGATGTTGTTTCATGCCAGATATTTTCATTTCGTAATACATATTTATGTCATCCCAATAACATAAACTCCTTAAATGTGGAAAAAGGCACTCAATCTCAACACAGAATTCCAAACATCTTTTGATACAGCTTAGGTTGTGGTTAATTACAGTGCGTACATGCTTTACAGAATTCTGCTCATTGAATGCAGCAGAGAATCAACATGGTTTCATGTGTAGCCAGTCTCTAGAGTTGAGAGTTTTGCGAGTGTACACGAAACAAGCAGTGACATCTTACTTTGTGTCTGTACACCCAGGTATGAAAAATGACATTGGATGCCGAAGTTAAAAGCCATAGTTAAATCATAATATAAACGCAAAGCATTAATAAAGCGTTAATAAAGCTTAAATAGCATTATGAAGCACATCAGCTCTTGATCAGATCTGTAAGCTGATGTTACTTCTGGCTCCTTGTAGAGGGTTGGATGCTCTTTGGATCCACAGCAGCACTGTCACCGCCATGTGGGGGTAGATTGGACCCCGCCCGTACAGTGCCCTGCCCCCAGCTGAAGGCCCCGCCACAGCCCCTCCCAGTCTCCCGCCTTGCCCAAGTGCCCAGCGATGCAGACCGGCCCAATCACGTGGATGCTGTTCTGCCGGCGCTCGGCAACAGAGCTTCACAGAGGAAAGCGTTCCGGAGGGTTTTCACTCCGTTTGGTGGCCCAGCCGCAATCTGCAGAGACCCGGTGAGCGTAGAGGAGGCGCCGCTGGTCCAGATGGGGCCTTTGATACGGCTCCATGGGCGTGGAGTCTGCGTGACCCAGGAACTTGCAGCTTCCCATTACTTGTGCTTGGAATAGCTGAAGAAGTGGGCTGGGTGGCCCACTCCACCTGTTTCAGCTGGTGTCACTGAATGATTTTACATGATCATGAGCTTCTGTGCCTGTGATCAGAAGGTTGCCGGATCGAGCCCAGCTTTGGCAGAACACTCACGTGTAACTCCCAGCTCCATGGGCACCGCTGCAGGTGCCTGGCCTTCCCTATAACATGGGGATCAATGAAGTGTCTTATTATTATTATTAAATGGAGCCAATATTTAATAAATAATTAGAGCCTGTATAATTAGCAAAGACTAATACGTAACATAAATCATTGCTGTGTGATGGTTCCAGGAAGTTGTAGAATTTTTTGTTCCTTCAATTTAATTTTAAACATTTTCACATACAAGTCAGCCACAACGTTAAAACCACTTGCCTTATATTGTGTAGGTCCCCCTTGTGCCACCAAAACAGCAAAGACCATCGAAGCACAGACTCCACAAGACCTCTCAAGGCGTCCTGTGGTATTTTTGCAGCATAACGTTGGCAGCAGATCCTTTAAGTCTTGTGAGTTGCACTTGCCAGATATATAATGGCACCCTTGACAGATGCCATTATAATGAGAGAGTTAATGTTGTTCACATCATCTGCCGGTGGGTTTACTGTTATGGCTGATCGGTGTGAAGGGGATAATGCACACTTTATGTTACATTCAGCTCACTCCATTTTGACAGCTTTAAGGAGAATGTCTGGTGTTCTGCTTCAGACTTTCAATCCTAGCCGCGCAACTATCAATCCTGCAGTGTCAGTGAGAATTTTCTGCAAAAACAAAGTGCTTGTATGTTGTGTTATTTACGATATTTCAGCGAGCTGTATTATGAAGCAGGACTTCTTGCCTGGCCTTTCAGATTTAAGATGTCCCGGTTTAAATTGACTTTATCTTCATCCAATTGCGTTTAGTCCAGACTACCTTAAATCCAGGAAGTTATCTGGCTATGTTAGACATCCAGCTTTGTGATAGAGGCTCCAGGTGAGTCGTTTATCAGCTCACTGGTGCCTTTGTGCTTGAAGCTTGGGACAGACAACATCGGCGTAATGTTTTCCTGCAGCTGCACTGTGTGCTTGGCGATATGCAGGGTACTTTAATCTGAGATCTTTTAAAGTCAGCTTTGTTCAGTATGTGTACTGAAATCTCAGAAGAAGGACATGTGAAAATTGTATTCTGAATCCGGTTCGGGTTCAGTAGCTTTACTGAGATTTGGTTCTGAGGAAACATAATTAAATATATTATTAAATGTATTGTTTTGACCAACTTGGGCACATTTCTCAGAAGCCTGCACACGTTTCGCCATAGGAATCGCTGATGAGTAATATTGTCCTGCTATCCCAGAGTCATGGGGGGGGGGGTCACTTCGCTTCATGGGACATTGTTCTGCCGTCAGCCTTCCTGCTCGGTGCCATTCAGAAGCATAAACACAGCAGCCAATAAACGTGCTGAAATCTCCATTTCAACTTCCTGTCTTTTGCATCCAGCAACCTTTTCCCCCTCTTTGTTTGATGGTGGAAAAAGTATGTAACATACCAAAACAAAAGATATGGAAACATTTTTAAACGAAATAAATCCATCTCCAAGCTGACACACTTAAAATGTTTAAAAGCATTATAAAAACAGAATTCAGTAGAACTTAAGAACATTGATGTTCCACCCTTATCAGATACAATTAAGACAACGTGATGCACTAGTAGGCTTCAGATTTTCCTTTTGTTTCCTGTTGTTTCAGGTTAAACAGCAGACCCATACATCTGTATGCAATGGTTACTGGGATTTGCTCCTTCTACCTTCTAAATGAGTGTCTACACCAGTAAGGTATAGTTGCACTCAGGCTCCTTACTGTACCATGTTACTTTCAGGGATCTCATGGTCCCTGTCCAGGCTGCTTTATGACTTCATGCCCTAAAAAGCTCATTCTTCCCACGGGAATTTCGAAATGCCTGCACAGAAGGTGGCGTCTGCCTACACATCCGGCTATTCATTATCAGTCGCCGCTGTTCCTCAGTCAGCAGCTGGCCATCTGACGAGTGAGTGAACATGGGCACCTCAGCCACTGGGTGTCTGTCCACAGACCAGTTTAAATGCTTTAAATTGCTTCTTTAATACTGTAAAACGTAGCTGATTCCTGACTATATAACCGCAGCTCTTTGGTTCTGCTTGTTTTCAACACCAGTACATAGCTGCGGTTTAAGGGCCGCTTTTATGACTGCATTGAAATCCAGGGATGTAAAATATTATTCTGTGGTAACATAATTGGTCCAAACTTGGCCAAGTAGCCCTACAAGAAAAAAAATATACTGCATATGTGCATATAATTTGTGGTTCAAGTCTCCATAGTTTTATCATTGATTCCTAGCCTTGTGTTTTATTTGTTGATTTATTTGCAGGTGATATTTTTATTATTCCATAGCACACAGTTGTTGTTTTTTTTCTTTTCTTTTAAAGTTTCCCAGCTTAGCCGTTGATTTGATAGAGTTTAAAGTTTTACTTATGAACAGCAGAGTTGTACCTGAAGTGCAGGTTTTCTGTTCTACCTGATATTCTGATATTAATATAATGAATGATTGATGAATGGGTCAAGTTTCTTATAGCTTTTGTATGGTTTTGTCCCACTATTCCCTTGTTTTATTTATATATATCCCTCAATTTCCTTACCCCCACTGACCTAGATCAAACTTCTAACACCAGTCCAAAGATCATGAAGGGCAACATTTTCTGCCACCAAAGCATCAGACTTTCAGTTGTTTTGGTCACCAGTCTGACTTGATATTACTCGTGTTGATGCCATTCACATTTAAAACCCACCAGTTTCTAGACAGAAAAAATACCGATAAACCTGTAGATTGTCACCAGCTCCCTGTGATACCTCGATCCAGCGCTCACTCAGAGATACGTGAGTTTTTTGACCCAATTATGGATGACTTGCAACAAAAACGGCCTCATGCTACATAGCTCCTCAAGATCATAATTTGATTGCCGGTTGCGGCAATATCGCTCCCTTTCGGCCTGCATGCCCCCCACCGCCCCGTATACAGTGACTCAGCTGTTTGAGTCACTGTGGAGAGCTCAGCTGCAGACGGAAGGTATTTGGAAAAAGGCTGGGTGGGTGAATCCCCCAATTTTGGGGGTTAGGGGGTGATGAAGCCCCTTATCAGCCCTGAAACTTTCTGACTATCAAGTAAGCACTGGCGTTTTATACACGATTGGGGATTTGTTTTGCCGAAGGATTTTGAAATTCACGGAATGTGCTTGTGTAAGAAAACATGCAGTAATGTTTCAGAATGGTACTTCCTCCTGTTTTCAAACGGGGGATACGTGTTACTAAAACAAGTGATGCCTACGGTTATTTTATGCAGTTTCTATCAGTTAAACTATACAGCTTTAGATGAACTGATGAATAAATCTAGATCATTGTTCGCGCAAATATGACGCGAGAACCTGAGATTGCTAGAGTATAAAGAACTGAAACCTGGAATTTCAGCACAGTAATTTTATAATCTGTAACTGAAAGTGTCTTTACACTTTTGAAACATAAGCAGGGCTTTCTGGTGTCTATTGCTTATCAGCTACAATTATTTTCAATCAGGTTTCATTTTTGGTTGCATGTTTTATAGGCTACTTAAATTAAGCAAAAAACATTAACAAACAACAACTCGCGTCTTTGAAATAGCCCACTACTATATAATAAACGTTTTTCAAAACCATGAGCCCTGTCCTGAGCAATGTCGCGAAATTGACGATCTTCGCCATTCCGCGTTATACCATTTGATTTGAGGTAATTTGCCACCCCTCTCCCGCCAGATTGCAACGAAGAACTTTACTGATCTAGTTATACTAAACACTGTATTTCTGGGTGTGTCGTTTGATATATCCGCAAATAGGGAATAGTACGTTATAAAGTGACGATAGATGGGGGAAACGCCACTTCCCAGAAACCAGACGAGTCCCAGTACCAGGAAGCAGAGAGGGGTGCCGATAAAAGCGTACGGGGTGCAGGAGTGCGGGGTCTGCATGCGTCTGCCGGTCCGATCAGCTGCTTAACCGAACCGTCATCTGCCCCAAATCTGCGCGAAATGGATGACGGCAAGGTAGGATACAAATAACCACTCTGGTGGATAAATACATTCTGCAATTTATAAAGATGTGAAGTCGACACGGATATAGTGCTACGTTTAAAGTAAATATAATACTTTATACAGCTAGTTATATGCTTATCTAATACAAACTAGGATTATAACTACCCATTTTACTGTGTTATTATGAGTAATCGTATTTTTGTAAGATTAATTACCGTACCTAATTTTTCTATAGGCTATATATTATTGTAGCAAATCTCTTCGTACATTTTTTTAACACTGAGATTGAGTTTGTTACATTAGGCTCATTAGTTAAGTTGTAACTATATATAGCCTACACTAAAATACAATAACGTAAAATGAAGGTACATTAACAAGTTTTGCCGAAATATATTACATTGCGTTGAATTATCGGGTATCAGCTCTGTAGTACTCCTCAAAATAGAATAAGTGTTTGATTCAAATCAAATTGAAAAACATGGAAAGCGAGATTTGTCGAATTTTTGTTTTTAAGATATTTTACTTTTTAACATAACCAATTAAATACATCTATTAAAATACTTTATTGCGTTTTGTTACTGTTGTGAGAGTTGAATAGAAATCAAGGCAAATGCTGAATGTAAAACTTGTTCGCAAGTTTGAGAAGTCGCTTCTCCTTCAGATGGGGGGCGGAAAGGCGAAGAAGCCTGGCAAGCGGGGGCGCAAACCTGCGAAGATCGACCTGAAGGCGAAGCTGGAGCGCAGCCGGCAGAGCGCCAGGGAGTGCAGGGCGCGCAAGAAGCTGCGCTACCAGTACCTGGAGGAGCTGGTGTCCAGTAAGGAGAGGGCCATCTGCGCCCTGCGGGAAGAGCTGGGCATGGTACTCACAAGCCGGGAATAATCTGAAGTATACTTTACCATCCACCTTCGCTGAAACATAGAGGTCTAAAACTCGCATTATAGGTTTTAAATAGGATAAAACATTTTTGTATACTGCTGTGTATAACCAAATACACTGGGCCGGTCAATCCTATTGGGGACATAGGCGGCTGCCTAAGGAGCAGTATTCTGAGAGACCTCCGACGTACCAGTCTGTAGCCAAATTTGGTCCCTACTTGTGTTAAAACCAAACCTATGTCCTGGAAATCGAGATTTCTTGATTAGTCAGATAACTTGTCAAATTTAAGATACCCCAGTTTAATTGGAAATTGCCTTTGTCCATTTACTCCAGACTAACTTAAACTGACAAGTAATCAAGCTAAGCAAGAAATCTTGCTTTCTGAAACAGGCCTCTAGATTTAACATGAAAGGGTAGCAAAAATTTTAAGCACTGTAGACGTGTGATGTAATGTCGATTTACGCATGCACTGTAGTGCTTGGAAGTAGTTTTTGTGGGGTAGGATGAAATGGCGGTTAAGCTTTTCTACTGTGCTATGCTGTCTCTGACTGGCGCTGATTATACAGAATGTAACTGCATAGTAAGTGATGTAGAATATAAAACATATTGAGGGATACATCAATTTAAAGGTTTAGGACAGGGGTGGCCAATCTTACCCGAAAAGGGCTGGTGTGTATGCAAGTTTTTGGGATAACCTGTAGGTCAGCTGTTCAAACCCAGGTGTGAGGGCCCTTCAGCCAATCAATCCTCTAATTAGTGACCTTATTAGGGAGTTGCAGTGAAAACAACAACAACAACAAATTTATTTTTGTATAGCGCATTATCACGACATTACATCGTCTCAAAGCGCTTTACAGCATCCCCACCCAAAGCCCCCAGTGAGTAAGCCATAGGCGACACCACTGCATACACACCGGCCCTTTGTGGATAAGATTGGAACCACTGGTTTTTAGACCATAACACCCAAATTAACAGTGGCTGTGTTTGTGATAACTGTAATGATTGAAGTTATTATGTTTTTTTTTTTTTTTTTTACTTTGGAAATTCTCTTGTGACCCACACTTTGGGAACGTCTGATTTATGCAAGGAGAACAATAATTACAGCTACCCTAAATTGAGGAAATGGCTATATATGATAATATATGATGGTAATTTTGCTGATTGATGTAGTAGTTGTATTTTTTTTTGTTTCCTGGTCAGTACAAGCAGTGGTGCTCTGCGATGGACCAGGGAAAGATCCCGTCGGAAATCAAGGCTTTGTTGTCGGGGGATGATCAGAAAGGGCCTCCGAGTGCAGCCAGGGCCCCTAAAACCGCCAAAAGCCACCCGAGCACCAACACATAGAGGGAGTCCTGGTGAGAATCAGGTGGGAGGTGGCAGTGGGGGCTGGGACAGCTGCCCGGTCAGGAGGTGAGAGTTCATGAGGAATGAAGCAACGAGCTGACCAAGCAGTCGACATGCCAATGGGCATCATGACAAAAAGGGGATCTGTTATCAGTATTACGACAGCAGAGGCTGAATGCTGCTTTAATTCCCATGTGGGCCCTTGATTAGTTCCATGCTATTTATTGACACTATAGTCAGGCCTCACTAATACACACAATGCTACTGTATTATGGGAAAATTCACAAATATGTGTACAGTGGATGTACCCTTGAGTAAGTATATGTACTTGATGCTGTAGAATGATTATTTTATTAATGTTATGATTTTCAAGGCTCACTGCCAAGCTTGTGTGTCTGCGTGTGTCATGGAGAGTAAGATTATTAAAAATGTAATCATTTAAGGGAATCTTGTATAACTTTTAAGTTCAAGTTTTAAATATTTTGTCATATAAAGATAACGATGCAGCATCATTACCTGTAATGACATTCCTTGGACTAAGAGCCCCCTCAATGTTTGAGAACTAAAATATTACTTAACAGTAAAAAAATATATAATACAAAATAACACTTAAGTAGAATAAAATAAAGTAGCAAAATGGTACAACTAGTAATAAGTAAAATAAAATAGTAAAATAATGATGTGCTTAGTACACAGTGTTTAGCATGTGCAGGTACTTATCAAAGGCTGTAGTACAGAAGAGTGTAGAGCAGGGGTGCCCAACTCCAGTCCTGGGGGGCCAGAGTCCTGCACACTTTTGGGTTTCCCCTCATTTAATACACCTGATTCAACTCCTTGTACTAATTACCACACAGCTCTGGAGCTGAATCATTTATGGTGGAACAGGGAAAGAACTAAGCTACACAGGGCTCTGGCCCCCCAGGACTGGAGTTGGACACCCCTGGTGTAGAGTCTACATGTACCTGTATACATACTCTCCTACATGTATACAAAAGGTATGTTTAAAGTTAAAGTATGGTCAGAGAAGGATGTTCAAGGTGTTTAGTATTTCAGCAGTTCAGTTGTCTGATGGCTTGCGAGTAGAAACTGTCCTGGACTTGTTGGTGTGGGCCTAGATGCTCCTGTACTGACTGCCTGATGGCAGTAGGTGTGAATAATTTGTGGCTTGGATCCGAGACGATGCGCTATGTCTTCCTCCTATAATGCTGTCTGTAGAGGTCCTGGATGGCTGGGATCCGAGAGGATCCTCTGTGTCTTCCTCCTATAATGCTGTCTGTAGAGGTCCTGGGTGGCTGGGATCAGAGAGGATCCTCTGTGTCTTCCTCCTATAATACTGTCCGTAGAGGTCCTGGATGGCTGGGATCCGAGAGGATCCGCTGTCTTCCTCCTATAATTATGTCCGTAGAGGTCCTGGATGGCTGGGATCCGAGAAGGATAACGTCATGGGGAAAGAAGAGGCCATTTTATTCAGCGCCACACTGCACTTCAATTGCTCAATCAATAATTTTCATCAACATGGGTATGGGGTGGGAGGGGTCAGGGGCGTCTGACTGCGGGTAATGGTGGAGCTGCCTGGATGGGGGGGCCCTCCAAAATCCTCGGAAATTGTTTTTGAAATTTAGTGCTTTGTTGTTATAGAACTAACTAACATGATGAGTTCTGCTTATCTTATGTGGACAAATATATTGTGTAAATAATGTATGCAATAAGTGGCTTTCGCTAATTCTGAATCCAAAAGTTAACCAAAACTAAACTCACCATTTCAGAAGTACAAGTTCTGCATAGAGTGAAAGTTCCAACAGGGCAGGTGGCTACTGTGAAGATTCTTTCAGAAAACAAGCTACAAATGCAGGGAAAGAGCCTAAGAGAGAAGAATATAGAAGATTATTTGACAGAGGATCCAGGATTGTGGCTAGACAATAACTCAGTCGCAAAGAGCTTCAGTCGTTTGCAAACTTGCATGCAGAACTGCAGAAATGATTAAGTATATGCTTTATATTTTTCCAAATCCTTATTGTTGCAAAGGGTATTTTTGAGGTGGTTGGGTAGGATAAAGAGGAGATGATGGGTGGATGCGGGCACACTGTCTGGGGCCCAAAATTTGGTGCAATGCGGAGGGGGGGGGGTTGAAAGGAAATGCCCTAACAGCATACCAGCAGGATGCAGGGAAGTGAACACATTTTGCAGTCCTGAATATGGATTTGAGTTTCATAAAATTATGATGTCATTGTGACATTTACGTATGATTACTTCAGATGTAAATTTATCTATTTATACCAATGACTCAATATACGAGACCATTAACTGTGAGGCAAAGGAGAAGAAGTTGGCTTGGCCCATCAATACCAATCCTCCCAATACATTTGTGTGACAAACGGCTCTGAATAAAAAAAAAAAACTAAGAAACAAATACTGTATATCAAAATAAGTACTCAAGCTACCTTTACAGTAATTTTTTTTCTATAATTTAGTTGTGTGTGTTATGTTTAATTTCCCAAAACTTGTCTATATACTGCCAGTCTGGCAGAAACAAAAAGTGCTGTTCATGAAAATGTATTAATTGATTGCACATTAGTGCCAAAAAACTAATAGTCTAAACTATTCTCATAAAATGAGAGTAAATCCTGGATTGAGACACATGCAGTGCAAACCGAAGGTGAGAATCTGTTGTAAATTTCACATAGAAGTGTACTTGCAAAATCTTTGCCTACAGGTCAAGTTACACATTTAGGAATATTATTTTGGATTTGCAATTCATTTTTGCATACAATTACTTCAGACATGAATCTATCTCTGAACCATTTGGTTAAAACATAAAGATGCATGATCTGTTAGGAGCACAAGACCTGGAGCCCAAAGAAATGACAAAAAAAACAACAGTGGATGATGTTTCTGCTTGACATGTAACTGACATGTGGCAGAAACATCGGTAAGATGTTTTTTTAAAAGTATTTTTAAAACTATACAGAAGGTTATACAATAAATTCTTGGTGAACCTATGTAACATAAAATAATAATTCCATTTTGTCATGCATATTAGAGTGATACTAAACACTGCACATACTGAAAAAGTCCCTGTACTTTATTTGTTTATGCCATATTATTATATAAGTCCTTATGTTTTGGATCAAAAACACCATCCATCAAACCGGGAATCAAGGTGGTGGTGGTGGTGGTGGGCGGGGGGGTGTTTTGTTAAAGAGGTCACAATTTTTGCAATTTCCAATTATTGATTTGTATTCAGTTGGCTAACTCATATTGATGTTCACTTGAATTTCTGAATTTGTTGGGGTAATGCATTTTTTAAGACCTTGAATAGCTGGCCAGTGTCATACTAGATGGAACTGACAGCACTCAGTGGCCAAATTATTAAGTACACATAGCTAGTACCAGGAAGAACCAACTTGTATTAGGTACACCTAGCTAGTACCGGAAAGGACCCACTTTATAAGTACACCTAGGTAGAAATGCGTAGGACAGGCTTTACTGGGGACACCTAGCTAGTATCATGCATGACCCACTTTATTAGGAACTCCTAGCTAATACTGAGTGGGACCAATTTTTACCTATAGAACTGCTTCAAGCATAGACTGTGTGACTCAGTGGGCTAAGTTTCTGTGCCTTTGATCAGAAAGTTCCTGCTTCCTGCCCCTCAGGGATCAATTAACTATCAGTTTCAGAGTCATTATTATTCTGCGCATCACCTTTGTATTTAGATAGCAGTTTTGCACTTGTGGAAGTCCTGCAAGTTTCAATGAGTCTGGCCATTCACATTCATGAGGCACACAGCGTGCAGAAGTCTCTGTCTGCAGTGTCAGTAGCTACAGACCTCCAAACTTCATGTGGCCTTCAGACAAGCTCGAGAACAGTGGGTGGAGAACTTCGTGGAATGGGTTCCCATGGCCGAGCAGCTGCATCCAAGCCTTAGATCACCAAGTGTTATGTAAAGTGTCGGATGCAGTGGTGTAAAGCACACTGCCACTGGACTCTAGAGCAGTGGAGACGTGCTCTCTGGAGTGACGAATCACACTTCTCTGTCTGGCAATCCAATGGATGACTCTGGGTTTGGCGTTTGCCAGGAGAACGGTACTTGCCTGACTGCATTGTGCCAAGTGTAAAGTTTGCTGGAGGGGGGATTATGGTGTGGGGTTGTTCGTCCGAGGTGGGGCTTGATCCCTTAGGTCAAGTGAAAGGAACTGTTAATGCTGCAGCATTCAAAGCCATTTTGGACAATTTCATGCTGCCACCTGTGTGGGAACAGTTTGGGGACGGCCCCTTCCTGTAGCAACATGACTGCGCACCAGTGCACAAAGTGAGGTCCATAAGGACGGGATGAGTGAGTTCGGTGTGGAGGAACTTGACTGGCCTGACCTCAACCCAATAGAACACCTTTGGGATGAATTAGAATGGAGACTCCGAGCAGGCCTTCTCGTCGAACATCAGTGCTAGACCCAGCAAATACTCTCCTGGAAGAATGGTAAAAAAATTCCCATAAACACCCTCGTAAACCTTGTGTACAGCCTTCCCAGGAGAGTTGAAGCTGTTATAGCTACAAAGAGTGGGCCAACTCCATATTAAAGCCTATGTATTAAGAATGGGGTGTCATTAATGTTCATGTGTCTTTAAAGGCAGGTGTCTCAATACTTTTGGCAATATAGTGTAGCTTTACGCTCAACACATTTCTGATAATTTATTATGTTACCCTGCAGCATTAACATGGATACATTACAGAACAGGGAGACTGACCACAGTAATGGAAAAAATGGAATCCTTCGCAGATGGTATGACACAGCACATTATAAGAAACACACTTTCTGTATCACATGACGGTTGACCAATCACAGCTCAGTTCCGGCAGCACAGTGAATATACACAAGGCATAGGTAGTCCTCAAACTCAATGTAGGAGTCATAACCCAGTGGAGGGTCATTTAGATCGTTTTGGCACAAGTTGGGCGACAGCATCTTCGTGTTGCTCTGGGGCAGAGAGGTGAAGCGTCGTAGAGGCCAACGGTCAGCCACAATGTCACCTGACACCTTGTTTTGACATTAGTTCTTGGGTCCCAGAAAAACTGGGCTAGACCTACACCAGTTCAAAACACTGACACTTAAGAAAAAGGCGATCAATACATTTGTTCATCTTAAAAATGTTATTGTGATTTTCATTAATAGCACTTTTTGTTTCTGCCAGACTGGCAGTATATAGACAAGTTTTGGGAAATGAAACATAACACACACAACTAAATTGTAGAAAAAAATGACTGTAATGGTAGCTTGAGTTCTTATTTTGATATATTTGTTTCTTTTTTTTTTTTTTTATTCGGAGCCGTTTGTCACACAAATGTATTGGGAGGATTGGTATTGATGGGCCAAGCCAACTTCTTCTCCTTTGCCTCACGGTTAAAGGTCTCGTATATCGAGTCTTTGGTGACAGACTTTGGTGGTACGGGGACCTCCAGTATCCCCACATAGTTCTTTTTAGCCATTTGAGTGCTTGTAGTGATGGTGTAGGCGTTGCTGCGGTAGCACTTCATAGTTGACATGCAGAAGGTCTCTTTCATCCCGCGCCGGAAGCTGGCATTATAGATGGAGTATAGGGTGGGTTTGGATGCAGCGGAGCTAAAGGAGACCCACGTGACGGCCACGAAGAACAGCACTCCCTGTCTGGAAAAATTCTCTTTTGGGTGCCATAGTTGGGCCACATAGAAAGGGATCCAGGTGAGGAGGAACACAAAGTTGAGCATAAGGAACATCTTGATAGTTTTGACTTTAGTCCTAGGCACAATGTTCATCGTCCGTCTCACAGTGCACCCATCGGTGCCGATCCTCCAAATGTACTTGACAACTTTGTGGTAGAACAAAAGTATGAGCACCATAGGAACCACCAATCCAACAAGGAGATGCGTGACGCCGTAGGAGATGCCATCCCAGGTATCCGGGAGGAAAAAGTTACAGTGGCCGTCCTGTGACGAGCCGTAGAAAAAGAAACATGGAGAGACGAAGGCTGCGTCAAACATCCAGGAAGCCAGGATCATCTTCTTAGCCTTCTCCCGGGACACTTTGAAACTCAGTGGGTAGACGATGGTGTAGAATCTGTCCATGCAGATGGAAAGGAGAACATAGACTTGTACTCCTGGGGACAGGTGCTGGAGATAGCGGACGACCTTGCACATTATGTTATTTGGCATCCACTGAGTGGAATTGACCTGCAGCAGGATGAATGGAGCACAGCCGAAGCTGAGGAGCAAGTCGGCACACGCCATAGACACCACAAAGTAGTTGGTGGTGGACTGAGTCCTCCGGCTGCGGTTGATGACCAGGCAGACCAGGGCATTGCCAAAGACGGAGACCAGCCATAGCACCCCGAAGACGAGGCTGAGGGTGGCCCCCTCTGCCGAGGTCAGGATGTACGCGGCGAGGGAGCCGTTCTGCTGGGGCGTGGACAAGGAGCCGTTTTGGCTGCAGTTAGCTGGTGCTGGTGAGACAGTCAACAGGAAGGCATGCTCTGAGGGACTGGAGTTGGAGAACGTTAGAAAAGAAAGGACAGTTGAGTGGAGGGGTGGCTTGATGGTAGCGGCTGACTGAGCATGAAGCATCATTTACAACGTTTCAAAGAAAACCTGTAGAAAGAAATACAACAGTTAGTCACCTACTTAGCTCGGTATGTGCAGAAATATATAAAAGAGAAGCCCCTACCTTTCACACAGATACACATATAGAAACACAAATGTCTAAATTGTTTGACAGAAAATACAGAAGATTCTGTATATGGCGATCAATTCGAATTTATTTTTAAAGAAATTTGATATTCATAGTTTTATGAATGACTAACTTTTTACTTTTCACTTTTTGTTTTTAAATAACACAACATTTTGTGGTTTGAAATGCCCCTGAACCTTATTCTAACACACTACCAAATAGTTGCCATTAATCAGTAAAGGGAAAAAATCTCCCCATTACAATTTATACCAAATACGAACACATTACAAAGTAGAGAACAGGACGTTTGTCCTGCGTCTTATAAAGTGTTGAATTCTGCACAGGATACAGAAAAGTATATATATCATCATTTGCTTTCATGGACAGATGAACTCTCTTCATGCACAGGGAAGTCAGGGCTGTTTGTATCTGGCACAAAGGCCTCTTTTACATACAGAATGTCTCTTTGTGCAAAGAGTACCTATTAGCGCCATGCAATATGGATGGTTGTAGTTCTGGTGGAGTTGTAGGTATTTTAAGAGTGGGAGCAAATTTGGCAGAGGGGAGTGATCAGGAGCAAACTATTTTGGGGGGAAGGGGCAGGTTCCAATCCACAATTGGTCAAAAAGTTCCTGGTAACAAAAACAAGGTACTTTAAAGATTTGAAAAACAGAACGCCTCACAAGCCTTTTGGTGCATTACAAACATCAAATTTACATCCAGCAGTTTACTTTTGGCATTCTCTAGACAACATTGGTGTGAGTACAAACATGCCTCAAATGAGTTGTGAGAAATTGCTGATTAGTCTAAAATTCCCTGAGCTCTACAAACCACATGGAGATCCATAAATGTAAGGGGAATACTTCAATGCTTTAATGGCATTGGTCAGGACATCTTTCTGCTTTGTTTCAAGTTTTTATTGTCACATGTTCCGTAAAACAGAAAGAAATTTGTATGCCACAGCTGCAGGGTAAGGGACAACTGCATGGGTACAATAGGACAAACAACAGTGCAATACGGGACAACTGCAGTGAAATAGAAGACAAAACAGTGATGTAATGTGAAACATGATGATCATACTTTGAAAGCTGGAGTTTCAAGTGCATAATACCCACTGCACGGACAATGCACTAGAAGAACCTGCAAGATATATGGCATCCAGGTGACCATTAATTCTGTCCTCAGATAATAATAATGTACATAGGCTTCTGTTATTGAGTAAAACTCTAAATACAGCCTAGGGGACATCATGACCAAAATGTTATGCAGTTAGTTACACGTTTAAATGGTTACTAGGAAAGATGGACCACTGTGTTTTAGCTCTTATAGCAAATGCATTACAGAGGGCGTTTTGAAAACTGTTTCTAGGACTATAATTACATGAACAATTTGCCAGAAGATACAAAAGCAATGGTTCATATAATATATATATAAATAATAAACAGCTGCGTATGTTGGGTTTGGCGTAATATAAACACAGCCCCAATGCAAATCACGGTCTCGGACAAAATATTAATAATATTAAGCGGATTTTTAACTGTTCCCGCGGGGCACAAATATGAACATCAAATTATCACTGCGATATCAGACAACTAATGGCATTTATAGAGAATACAGGACCCACGTGCATGTTTTCCAAACTAACATTAACATATAGTTTTTCACGAATGGAAAAAACAGATTTCGAGACACATTTAATCGCCCGTCTGCTTTGGGCCAACATCCGTTAGTATATGCGCGTTCGTACCTCTTCCCGCAAAACGTGACACCATTAGGATGCTGCTGCTCTCCATCCTTGGACAAGACACGTCTTCGTTATACTAGGGTGTATGAATCCAGCCAGCGTTTTTGTCCCCTCGTCCGCGGTCCCCCTTCGGAAATACATTTAACTGAACCCAACGTGCTGTTACTGGCTGGATGATGCGCTGGGTAATCAACCCATTTACCCCCAGAGCAGCGCGTGTCACGTGATTTGTGATCACGTGTTCCCATTGACAGCCGCCTGTCATAAGTTGATTGTTCCATCATTTTCTGAATGTATTTCTCGTATGTTTCATTTGTAACCAAAAATAAAACGTCGTTTATGAATGTTTATTTCTTGTTTTAAAATATTAGTTGCGGATCAATTGGAACTTAGTGTTCTTCATCCTCATCTCGCCAAAATGACACTTAATTAGATCTAGACATTCTTGCTAAACAATTTTAAATGCTATTTGAGCAAGATAAATAAAGCAGTGCCAATATAACTAAATTAATACATGAGATATGCTGGTCTCTTCCGTTGCAATGTTTACTGAATTTCTCTTCAGCACATGATATTATATTGCTTACCGACTGCTGTAAGACAACTTGAAGAGAGGTGCCAACAGGAAGCAATTTATGTAAATATCGTCGTGCTCCTCTAAACCGATAATCTCTTATTATTCTTCGTAGACTCTTGCGGTCGAATTCACTTCAGCGGCTTTGATAATTTAATTACGCTGTTCAGTTCAATGGAACTCAAGTGTCTTCAGAGCGTCACCTCTTGTGAAAATTAAAGATTGTTTCAAAAATGTTTATTTTTGACTCAAATCTCTAGAAACATGTGATTTAACAATTGTTAAATTGTGTTACCCCACAATAAAACATTTTTATTAATGATTTTTCAGTGTTTTGTGACCGTGATGACAACCAAACGTCTCTTTCTGCCCTCTAGTGGCCAAATAGGTATTTCTAGATAATCTTAGGCCTTTTCCACAGTTAATGCAGTAAATATGGCATAGCACAACGTGATAGAGTTTATGTCATTATTTTAATAAATTATGATAATTTCGAGTGATAAGCAAAATATTTACTGTAGATGTAATTAATAATTAAAAATGATTGTATGCCTTAAAACGTCTGTATATACGTTCATAAACACCATCCATATCATACAGGAGGCTGCCGCGAATATGACCACACATCAGTGTCATGGCTTCAAAGATTATTTTTCACGATTCATTTTGTGCTGATATGCGGCAGTCGTAACAATATAAACACTGAAGAAGAAGGTCCCTCCTCCATGCCAACGGTTACCATGGGAGACATCCAGCTGGAGTGGGGAGGAGAAGGGAACACGAGGGAGGGGAATGAGGGCACTTGTTGCCTCACGTGGTCCGCAACGTGCTGGAATGAGCCGGATAACAATGACAAGTAGCGTCTCGCGTATGAATACCGCTTATTGCCTTTTCGAATGGACACAGCTCACATGCAAATAATTGTCTGCTGTGTTTTTCACAGGCGCAGCGTCAGTGTCACAATTAATCACAATACTGAAATATGAAAAAGCAGGTTGTTCCACATTTGAAATTTGAAATGTTTAATCTTATTAAAACTCAATAGAAACTGTGTAGTGAGCACACGCACCCAGAATTGTATGTTGTATATGAATGGTTTAATTTTGAGCTGTTTTGAAAAGGGATATTTATGAGCGATGCATAGTCATGGTAAAAATCTACTTACACTGATCATTTCATTTTAACATCCCACTGTGTGAACAGATACCACTGAGACTAATATCTGTGACACTCATTAGCTCACACCCATAGTGACTAATTAGGGTAGGACAAGTCTGGCTGAATTAATGGCTGCAAGAATTCATACTGCATATACTGTATGTTTCACGGTATATTTCACCGCTGCACTCCACACACCTTAACAATGTTCAAAATAATAATGACAATACAGCCACTTTCATTTTTGGCTGCTTTCGTTTTTGGCTGTTCAGTGGCTCTGAATTTTCACTGGCACAAACCAGGTTAAACATTTTACATAATGGTACTTCTGAATGCCATTTCTGTGACCACTTTACACAGCCTGGCACTCAATCCCCCCCCAACCACTCTCACCCACTCAGCATGCCTAGTGAACTATTGTTCCCTAGCTGTAGATTTCCTGAAGCCTTGAACATCCTCTGTCTTATTTCTGTGGCCTGTGCATGACCGGGCTTCTATTCCCATATTATGGTAGCTGGACTCGGCTGAGGTTCCATTGATTGGTCAGCGCAGCCTTTCAGTGAAGTCCAGCGATGCAAAACGATTGCCTGGTCAAGGCCGCAATATTGAACACTCATATCGACAGGACATTCACCTTATGTGTGTCACTGATCTTTAGTATATATAAGAAATTAAGAGATAATGTACCAAAAGCCAACTAACGTAGGTGTTCCAAACCTTTTGATGACCTCAGACCGGCATATGTGGTGCAAAAATGTAATTAAAAAAATCTTGTAGGCGGAGAGGGAGGATGAAACTGTATCCGAACCAGCCAAAATCTGGGGTCGTGAAAAGGGCATGCCTTAAAAATGTGGAGTTTGTTTTTGGAGATTATGTTGTGTAATAGAAAAATAAAAATTCAGACAGTTGAAAAGTTTCTTGAATCGATTCGCATGCTGTGCTGCCATCTAGTGCGATTTTTTTCTCTCTGAAATATGAAAAGGCCATTATCGTGATTGCTAATAGAATCTCATAATTAGTGCCTCCCCAGGTCTGTCCCTAATTTCAACCGAAAATCACAAATCCTGGAAGCGGTAGGAATGATGCTTAATACCAGACTTTTAACACAAAGGTTACCAATTAGAATATCAGGATGAATAGATGAGCTATTGGATATATTTACATTGATACATGAGCACCAATTAATGCTCATTATCATTTAGGTGACACGAATTTGGTCTAGTGTACGTATATACCAAACGTATACAAATCTGTAGATCAATAGCACACTGGCTGTACACTTAAAATGTAAATGACAGCGGTTAAAATGCCTGACTTCATTAAATCGCTATCAAACGACTCACGTGGGCTATAGGACATTTTAACATTTTAGTGTTTGGTTTAATGTTCAACGTAACTTAAAATAGGCTGTGTGACTGTTATTGTGTTAACTTGTATCTTTACAAAAGGCATAATGTCCCGGAACTTAAGAAATAGGATCCGCGTAAGTTAGGTGCGGACTGCGGGAGAGCCTGAGGGCGTCATTCGGCGGCTCTGCGGGCTGGGAACGCTGAGGCGGGACCCTTCGCAGAAGGGAAGCTAAGTGCCGTTTATTTGCAGTTTCACTCTTTCCTCTTTGTCTAGAAGCACCGTCAATGTTGTGTCCAGTCCTTTAGTTTAGACTCGGTTTGGGACCCGTGTTCGTGCCAGATGCGCTCCGTGACCGCGGACCATGCGGTAACATTTACGGGGAAATACTAATAGGCGAACTTCTCGGTCTGATCCACGCAGGTACGAGTTTTCTTTTCTCAACTTTTTATTTTTAATCTTGCTGAATATTTAACCGTTTGCTGGTCTTCCATAATATAACTAAAGGGAGAGGGAGTGAGTTTATATACATTAAGATGAAGTAAAACGTAAAATACACATACATTTAGATTGACTTTTGCGACTGGAAGTTTTGCTGACTACATGTATTTGTTTGTGTGTTCTGAATGAGGAAATAGTTAATTATTTTTCATAAAATTCCGTAGTTAAGACTACGAAAAAAGACAGAAACGAAGTGCATATTTATGATTGCGATGACAACGTACAGCGCACATACAACTTTAACATTGCTCAGTCGTAGGACCTGCGTGACCTCGGGGCATTTAATGCGTGATTTCATGGAGAAAACGCCTCACTTGTGCTCAAACTTGCCTGTCAGGCGATGGCTGCCAATACCAATTTCAACATTTCTCGCCTTGTATCGTCAGGGCCGTAATATTTTACTTTTAAAACAGGAGTTGTATATTTACATAATAAATAAATAATATAATAGGTCAACAAAGCAGCAAAACACAACGTTCCCCAAGTTTACACAATGATGATCATCTAGGCTACAAAATGTAATGGTTGAAATCATTGCTTTCCCTTTAATGTGGCCTCATATTGTACCATTAACCTTCAGCTTTTTCATCCCTTGATTATTGTCATTATTGTCATGTATGGCATTTTCAAAGCGTATAAGGTGGGAAATTACGCAAAGGTTTCAATTTGAATACATATAACTGGGTTGCAAAACGTTCCCAGTGTCACCAACTTTGTTCAGCTGGCAGGAGTGAGATTTTCAGTTCAAGCCAAGCCTGCCAATTAATTTGCATTTATGCATTAGATTTATTAACTTGTAGTCTATAGGGTTTGCACACTACCCCAGCGCTTTAAATACAGCTAATTTTTAGTTTTACGATGGAATAAATGTGCCGTAAGATTTCTTGCATGAGCATGAGAGTTGGGAGCCCTGCTTTCCCTCAACAGGTAATGCATGACGCATGATGACATACGTCGGTACAGTCCAGTAACCTACCTTCTGCCTGGGGTATATTAATACCCTCATTTCCCAACATTGACTTCTTTTTTGTCATTGAAGGCATTATG
>JAABNY020000063.1:27651198-27663539 GCA_015164015.2 Brevimyrus niger | reverse complement strand
CTCCCCAAAAAAAAAGTGTTTCAGTGGCTGGCAGGCAGTCCAGAGTCTCTAAAACAAGGTTCTGTGAGCTTCTTCAGAAACCAAAGTGCTTCCCCCCAGTTCTCTGTTGTCACTTTTCTGTTAAGGATGCCTCAGCCAGGTACAAAAGTCTGGTGGGCTGTAAGCTCGGACACGTCAACCTGTGGAGGGACAAGGAAAGGCCTGAGATCTATGGGACTTTCATCTGAAACTGTGCCAATAAGCATGTTTTCTGAGCAGTGTCTTTACCGTGTCCCCTCTCATGATTGGGACTTGCTGACGTTCTCATAGATGACGTCACTGGAAACCAATGACTGCTGTTTTTTCTTCATGCACATCAGCTGGACGCACTGGTGGATGAACACATACTGCTCCTGCAGGGCACATGGGAGACAGAATCGTCACATTACCTGGGGTGGCGAACGTGACACGACCTGCATCTACACCAGCCCGCCACTAGAGGGGGGTTAACATATACTCCTGCAACAGGAATATTTTCTAGCAGTCAAATCCAAATGTGGAGATGGTACCTGTGTAGTTGGGCAGGCGAGTGGGGGGGGGATCAGACTGACTTGTGAGGTGTTTGTGTATGTAATTGGGAAGGAGAGAGTCCTCCTTACCTCGGTCTGCACCATGCATAGTCTGTGTGCGCGCATCTCGGCCACGACGCCCAGGATGTCTGCGTAATCGTGCTCGCGTATGTGCTGCATGAGCCGG
The DNA here is from genome assembly GCA_015164015.2 of Brevimyrus niger. Taxonomy (NCBI): domain Eukaryota; kingdom Metazoa; phylum Chordata; class Actinopteri; order Osteoglossiformes; family Mormyridae; genus Brevimyrus; species Brevimyrus niger. The sequence continues at coordinate 27,662,804 of JAABNY020000063.1, read as the reverse complement.
TCCAGGGCGATGAAGGTGCCCGTACGGCCCACACCAGCACTGCAGATGGGCACGTCCATTCAAAATGAAACACATCATGGAAAGTGCATACCCACCCCCCCAGTCATTACATCTCTCACACTCTCTCTGTGACTGGAATTAATCAAATTAAGCTCATTCTGAAAATTACAATTCTATATATTTATTAATGTAGTAATTGTTAATGAAGGACAGTAAATGCACTTGAATATTATAAAAGTTGCTGTATGTAATTTGAAACCAACTTTTTCTTGCAGTGGAAATTAACCCCCCCCCCCCCCGCGGAAACACACAAAAACAATTACAAGGGTGTAATTGTAGCTACAATTAAATTAGTGCCCATTCATCCCATTACATCCACCCCAGCGATGCTTTTTAAGGAATCGATTCAGCCTAAACACATTCTCCTTTAATACTCAGAGATGGCCAGTAGTGGGCAGCATTCCATTCCTAACGCACCTGCTAGGCACAGTCAGAGGGGGGAATCTACTTATTAGGAAAATCAGCATCATGGAGCAGCAAAATCTAGCTGGGAATACCTGACTGGTGATGTACAATCCGACAGCCAGTTGCTATGTAATGCTAAGTTCCATGTAACTTATAGACGTAAAGAATGCAGCACATCAAATTTAGGGGAAGCATGAAAGCTAGTGGTAGCCTGATTCTTTAGCATGCTAACTACTTTGTGTTTTTTGTCTTAAAACCTGTAATCACTTAGCCAGCAGCCATAGCACCTTTAGTTCAGACTATGTAATCCATCTGAAGTTAAGCAGGTGTAGGCCTGCCCAGTACTTGGATGTGAGACCAACTGGGTTGTTGCTGAAGAGGTGTTGGTGTGGCCAACAGGTTAACCAATCCTGGGGTCAGTGTATATCCTAATGTCCCAGTGTGGTGAGTAGGACCCTGTGACAGGTCCTGACTCTCTAAGGTCATAAAAGACCCCCAAGCATCTTTTGAAAGAGTAGGGGTGGTACTGTGATGTCCTGGTTAAATCTGCCCACTGTGGCCCTTTCAGATATGGCCTCCTAATCATCCCCTATATCTAACCTGCCCCTTCACCACCTTAGCTACTGTGTGGTGAGCGTACTGGTGCAGAATGGCTTCTGTCGCATCATCCTGGGATACATAGTGGTTTTCCAAAAGACATTTAGACAACCAGTAGCTCAAATACAAAGAAATGCACACATAATGACATACACAGTAATAAAATAACACTCAAAATGTCAAAATGATTATCAGTGCAAGAGTAATAGTTGCTACTATATATAATATGTGTAATGTGGAGAAATACAAAATATTAAAATCAATTGTATATTTCATGTTGTATATACCTTTTATAATCTTTATACCATTAAATGGCAAACAAATGCAGGGCAGTAAATGCACTTAAATATTATACACTTTGGGTGCTTGAAAAAATGCTATATAAATGTAACTTTCATTTAATTACCTCAAAGATATTAAATATAAAACATCTTTTAGGAAGGATTACAGATGGAGAATTGCAGGTCGCCCTGCCGAGTCCCTTCCACAGCCTGACCCAGCATCGCTGTGGAGTCTCTTCTCTTGCATCCCCCGAATGGTCTCACCTGCAGTGCACGACGATGGGGCCCCTGCTCTTGGCCGCCTGCTGCCGCACGATATAGACGAACTGCAGGATGCTCTCGATGGCGTTGACCGTGGGGACGCCGTGGTCGGGCCACGAGGTGTAGTTCAGGTGCATCACCTCCTGGGTTTCGTCCGCCTGCAGGGAAACGTGTTGCAAGGGGGTCAGAGCCGTATGGATGGAGGCTTTTGTGGGGAGAGCAAGGGAGACAGAGCAGCCCTTGTATGAAAAACCGCTCACTGGAATTTTCTTAAATGCCCGCAGTTTCAAAACAATGACTTTTGAATAGTGTCAACTTCGACTTCAATTCTAGTTTAGTCTGAACAAGTCAGATAATTTAACTGTAGTTTAAATACATTTATCTTAAATTTGCGAGTTTGTAGTCCTTTCAAACTTCCTCTGCATCTCTGCATGATCTGTGCTGCATCAAACAGCTGCATGCAATATGTTTTCAAACGCATGCGGCAACTGCATCCATCTGCGGCCATGAAAGAATGTAGCATGTCTAGAGGAGTCTGCACGCTGGGTCCTGTCTTCTTGTGTTTGGCTCTCATTCATCACCATTAGTTTGCACGTATCAGGAGGAAAAAGGCGCTGGGGCTCTCAGCGGTGGTTGCTATGGAAACAAGCCCTAGAGGGACCGCCGGCACCCATTTTTTAAATACCTGGGCTTTTTCGGATGCCCGTGAGGCTGCTGACGCAATTCATTTACGCGCCTGTCTCCCGCAAAAGCAGTGCTGTTGCCACCGTTGAAAGGACGTAAACATGGCTGTATTACCATTTTGATAGCTTTTGGGATACACTGTCCCCCCAATTACGTGACTGAAATATAGACTCGGAGGAAGCAAGCCCGGCTGGTGACGAGAAGGTGACATACGTAGCTCAGTCTGAAGTTCCTCATGGTCCATTCTGGGGCCTCCTTCTCAGACAGCATCTCCACCGTGATCTCCCCGTAGGCCACCGGCTCATCCGTGAAGGGCCAGTAGTGGTCACACTTCACCTATGGTCATGTGACATAACTGTCAGTTAATTGAACCGTTTGGGGTATTTCCGTAGGGTTTTCAGTTGAATCAGTAATGTGTCTAGGGGCATCACTTGGGTTCAGCGTAGTGGAATTTACATTGCCTAGCTATTGACCAAATGCAAAATCAATGTATTTTTTTGGTCTGTGATTTACCTTTTGTGCATCCCATTTACCCGTTTGCCATGTTACCATCAGAGCAATATAATGGCAACGTTTTATCTACTGAAACACAGTACTTTCATACTTATAAAGCTTTAAAACTATAAATATTTGAAGTACTGACAACAGTGTGGATTGAATTATCCAGCATATGAAAGAAGAATACAAAAAAATAATAAAAATTCGACCCCAGTATAGTGAGCCCAAAAAGTTAAATGGAAGTGAGCCTTAAAGTCTGTCCCGCGGAGGAGCACGTCTGGGGTAAAGAGCAGGCACTGGCGTCGCCCACCCTACGGCGCTCGCTGCACTGGGTCAGCATGACGACTACTCGTGACTTCTGCTGCAGCACCATCGTCCAGAAGTCATTGCGGGTTTCGGGGAGGGGACCTTGCGTGGCAATGTACTCCCGTGCCAACTTGTAGCCCTGCAGATGGGAAAATTACGCAAATTGCAACCACTTTCCATTTAGCGACTACCTCGGTTTGCGACCATTCGTAAATACGATGGCAATAAAAACTTCATTTTCCGACCAATGCGTACAATCATGCCCAATATCTGACACCAAATACATACCGAACGGAGAGACAATTCAGTAGCAGAATGTATAAAATGTTGTTAAAAATGACCACGTCACGAAGGATAAAGAAAGTCGAGTATTGAAGGCTGAAGTAAAGTCGGAAGCACAGTCATGCATGGTCACGCCCAGGCTACCGTGATTTTCATTTAGTGACCATTTCGCTTGACAGTCAGGCTGTTGGTATGAAATTTGATAACTAAATGAGGAGTCGCTATATGCTACTCCTCGAGAATTAGGCGTAAGCCCCTTTAAGAGTCGTAGGCCCCTTTAAGAGATTGGCATACGGGTAGACACTGCAAACAGGCATCATGGACACTGCAGACAGTCCACTGCTGGTCTTTGGACTTGATCATAGAGGCTGAATCTCATTCATATAGGGTAAGAACGAATGACACTCACAGGAATGTAATTGGCGTTGACGTAGTCGGCTCCTTCATCGTTGTGCATGGAGATCAGCTTCACGCGGCTGAAATCATCTGTGGGGATGATGGTCACCGATGGTCAGTTGGAAAGGTGCATGAGCATCAACCCCCAACTGTCTACTAGGAAAGTTAGATGCTACAGTGAGCAGCACTGTAACCCACAAGGAAGGATGTTGGTGTAGCGGTTCTTTGCTCTGTTGACGGGGAGATCAGCTGCATCATGGGATAAGTCCAGACCCACCGTCTTCAGCTCCTGTATTGGGAGCACAGAAGCAGTTTTGTGGTGGGCATTATTCATCTTCAGCAAAATGCTGTCTTACAAACAAAACAGGAATTTGTTTAACTGAATTCTTAATTTAGTTCCACTGAAAGCACAAAATGCGCCACACTGACACACCGATGCTAACTGTCCCTGCTAGCGAATGGTGGCACCTCTCACCTCAAACTGCAGAGAAAACTTGTATGCCGAGTCTTTGCTCATGTCCTTGAGGTAGTCTTCGAAATCATCCAGCTGGACAGGGCTGGAAAGAGATTGAACCACTTTTGAGATCTCTATGACAAGGCATTATCAGATGGAACAGCAATGTTCTGTCAGTATTAGCAGTATCTTTGGTCACTATAGCAGGGGATTTCATTTACTTAGACTTTAAGATGGACTTTATGGCTATTAGGTGTTCGGCATGCAGGCTACAGAAAAGTTTCCACGTTTCCATCCAGAACGAGAGAAATACTGTTTGATTGCTAGATCTATAGATGGGCAAATTAATCTATAAATTCTCAGTAGCCCGAAGCAGAGGTCTGGCCTTGCTCAATCCTGTCTCCCTGCACAGAATAGCCATCCCTGAACAGCTGCATTCACACAGGCCAGCTCCAGATCAGGGTAATGCTGCAGATTCTCACACATTCTCCCCGAGTGTGACAAACAGGCTGGGGTTTATTCACGGTTCACTGTAGGGCTGTTTGGATTATGCAGGCTGCCATTTAACCCTTTCCGCATAATCTGCAGCAGTAAAAGCAAGGAGCTGCCTCAATGATCAGATGAGCTTGATTTATTGTACTGGGGCTCCCGCTTATAAACTAACTGGGTAAAACCTTCAACATCCTATCAGTGGTCTTACTGTAAGACCCCACCTCCAACACAAACCCATCAAAAAACTCAAAATCAGCAAGTGGCTTTAAATACAGGTAAATTTATGAGGACCATATTAGTAAATGACTCTTCAGATCCCTGTAATATTCACTATTTAGGAGAACAGTTTTAGATTATACCCGTGACATCCTTTAGTCCTACTCAGGGCAATATAAACCGCTTTCTGATCAATGCTACTTAGCTTTACCGCGTACCTCATCATGCATTGTTTGTTCAGAAATAAACGCATGGTGTCTTGTTTGCCAGTACTGTGATTCATCTGAATGTTGTACGCATAATTGTTGTTTGTTTGACATGGATAGACAGCTTTGACTGCACACAGCTCTCATAAAAGGTGTTGTGTATATCATTAAACTGCGCATATGCGGTTAACCTTGTGCGTTTACCTTGTTAGCTTCCTTTTCTTTAAAGCAGTCTTGCCCCTAAAAAAGATAACATTTACTGAAAACATTCTACATAAAACATAGCAAGGCACAGTGATGTAGCACCACCCCGTAATATTTTGACCTTAGTGGTCAACTGGTTAACTGGTCAAACTTAAATCTATATTCATGTAGAATCCAAAGATGCATTCTGTTGTGTTTACATACCCATCAGGTAGTCTGTGGAATAAAATTAACTGTAATTGTCCAGACAAGTTGTTCAGAAGTGTCTGATTATGATTATTACATGCATATCACACACATGGAGTCAATCAGGCTTAAATGGACAATTATGGATTGGCACCAAAAACTGTATGACCAACAAAACACAACCACAATATAATGTGTAACACAGGATATGAAATGCCCTTGACATGCACAGTAAGTGTATTAAATGTACATAACATGCAGATTTGACTCAGACTCCACTGTATGTCACATGTTTCTCTCCAAACACGTGTGTTGTGTCACGTGACTTTTTCCAACATGGCCGCCCGGCCTTTAGAGTGCTGTTGGCTGCTGCTTCGCGCCCAGGCCGCTAGTGCAGCTGTTACAGACATGGACTCTGCTGCCAGTTCAAGTACCAGGAGGGGCCTGTGGTATCATCCCTCAATGAGGCACCCAACCCTAACAAATAACACAGCTAGCCATGCTAACTGGTACGTATAAACTTGCCAACAGGGCAAATAACGGCAAAGGTATCAAGCTAGAAATGAGCCCCCACGATGCAGCAGTCGTCTCACTTACTTACCAAGGATTAATATAAAAAGCCAAAAGGTAATCAGTCCACAGGCAGGACGGCAGGAGTGTTAGGAAGGCAAAGAGACTCCTTCGCCTGGACAGGCAGGGACAGACATGGGGGAACAGGCAGGAACAACACAACACGGCACTCGGTTAGTGAGGCAGACGCTGCCCGGGGATACAGTCCCATCAGCGGCCGCTCGCTTTCAGAGAACCGTCGGCGGTCCGGTTTCGGCTTTTCTTCCCTTAACAATAAACGGTGTTGAACCAAAGATGGCTGAACACGCATGACAGTATTCGCACCGCAAAACACATTTTCCAGTTTACTTTATCAGTTGACTGGCACTAATGAGTTTGTGCTTAGCTTTGCCGGCAATAAACGGGTTAGCTCAGCCGAGCGGCGTGATTTAACTGCGGAGTATAAACCACTTCTCACTCGTAATGGCTTAATGCTTGGGAAAAACGATGGAGCCTTTTAATTAATACACCCCATGCGAAGCGGTCCCGCTGATGAGAGGCGACATACAGCAAAATGACTTCGAGTTAATTAAATCATGTCGGTAACACAAGCGCTGGCCTTCTGTGAGAAATGGCAGATGACGGATAAATAAATAAAAATGTCGCAGTTAAATAATTCTGAACAACATTTATTGTCGTCAAAGTTAACGTTAAGGACTATTTTAAAAGCAAAAAGAAAACCAACATGAAGTAATGCAGTTATAATTCAGGCATTAATGTGCCTTTCAAGCTGATAAACATCTGAAAATTAATTACAGCAATACACTGTAATATATAAGCTCACTATTAACATTTTTCATACACTCTGCATAAAATGGTGATTAGGGTACTTATCTTCCTATAGACCATATAAAATTGTAGCTTATGGACATATTTTAGATATTTACAGTCTTGGAAAATAAAAGCATACTCTTTGTATGATAAGTATCCGAAAGGCTATATTAAACCCAATTATCTATGCTCTTGTACTGTGAGAACTTCATGATAAATTTAAGTGAAGCGGGTTTAAATTAAGATTTGCTGCTGAAGGACTTTGTAATGTATTAAGTTATTTCAAAGTTGGATGATACATGCAGAGTGAACAATTGTAAAGAACAGAAATTTATAATTCAGGACTGGATTTTAAATCCTCAATCTATAAGAATCTAGAAAATTACTTTTCAGCTCTCAAGTCCTTCTACTGATTCACATTTGCAATTGCAAGTGGGTTTTCAATTAAACTTTTAAAATACATAAAATGACACCTGGAGCACTAAATAATCTCTATGTCATAAAATAAACCAACGTGAGAAATAGTTCAAACCGTCAGGCTAAATTTAACCAAAACAGGACAATGTCATCATCTAAAAACAAATGAGAAACCTGACCAGCAGGCAGGGCACAGCTTAAAAGTGACCAGCAGGTTCCTACCAGTTGTACGGAAGCTTCCCATCCCTCTCGAATGAAGCGAAGTTGATGAAGGTTCCAGCACCACATTCCCTTCGGTTACAGGGGCAGATAAAAAACACTCCACATGTGAACTGGTTCTGAAGCTTCACATTTACTAATGTACTAATGCAAAATATGCAGTGATACCAGTTCACACCTCACTTGCAGCTTTTTAATGTAATCAGCTAATCTTGAAGAAGGATGAATTAATAAATAAGTAAAATTTTACTTAATCTATAGCTCATTAATACTAATAGTAATTGCAGGCCATGGATAATGCAGATGTTTGATGTAAGAGGATTTATACACTTCTATTTAACCACTATTTAAAAAAAAAACTGCATTTTGTTATCCTGGTTTAATCCTGGTTCTGCTGGCAGAGGGCTACACTGGAGGCAGGCTGCTTCCAGGCTCAAAGTATCTAAGACAGCAGTACACAAGAAGAAGATGAAGCAGGATACACTAGGATTGACCAAAAACTGGCCAGGAAGAGGGTGGAAATGACTTTCTAATGGCAGAGATGACCGTCAACTTATCAGGCAGTGCCTCAACAATGAGAGGATGACCTCAAGTGACCTTCAAGAAGAATGGGAAACATTAAGTGGTGTGAAGTGCAGTGCTAGAACAATTCATGACAGGCTCCTAGAAGCAGGACTGAAGACCCATAAAGCAAGAAGCCCTTCATTAATGAGAAGCAGGGAAGAGCCAGGCTGGAGCAAAAAAAATAATATTTTACACAGGGGCATGCCCTAAATTAGGAAATGAGTGAAACTGAACATTTTGCTATGGCCTCAATTTTTTTCCAGAGCAGTGTATAGTTTGCTTTACATTATATTCATTGCTTGTTATTTTATTTATCTTTTTGTTTACGCACTCATCACAAAGTTGTGTTAAATGTAATGGCCTTTGTCCGGCTCATTATACTCCTTAGGAGCTTGTTAAGACCTGCTTTTAAAGTGCCAGGCGACTTGAGATTAATGACCTTGTAATGCACTGCAGACAGGACTTCTTGTATGTCTATATGCCAGTAATGGAGAGGATCCGTTACCTGGCCATCTGAAGGTGTTTCTTTCGGAGCACGAGGAAGATGAGGCCCAGCAGACTGAGGAGGAGGACGCTCAGGACGGCCAGGGCAGAGATGGCTGCCACGCTGGGGTTCATCTCCCGCACTGCAGCCACACGAAACACAAACAAGCACCGTCACCAGCTAAGCCACGGTGGGTCACTGTCATCAAGGGCCCTGATCCCATGTAAAAGTAAGTGTAAACTTCATGAGAAACAAGACATTACTATTATTTAGCACAGTGTTTTCCAATCCGGTCCTCGCGAACCCACAGCTGGCCCATGTTTTTGCTCCCTCTGAGGTCCCTGCCAGAGTCCACATTTTTGCTCCTGCTGGGATGGAGCAAAAACATGGACTATCTGTGGGTGCTACAGTACCGGACTGGGAAACACTGATGTAGCAGACACCTATATCCAAAGCACCGCACAATTGAGAAGGCAGGGTCAGAAGATTCCTGGAGTAACTGAGGGATAAGAGCCTCAGGGGCCCAATTGTGACATCACTCTGCCGGACCTGGGATTTGAACCAGCAACCTTTCAATCGCAGGCGAAGCATCGTAACCCGCTGACCCACACCTTCCCAAAAAGACACCCCATTGTGACCTTGCACATTTGTATGGGTGGGTGTCTATTAGGATTGGACACTCCTGCAGAAACAGTGTGGAGCTGAGCTCCACATACTGTAGGTGACCCGGCAAGCGGAAAGCAGCCCGAGGTGGACATACGCACAAGACTCGCTGTGCATCTGACCTACCTGTGGTAGACACGCTAATGTAGGTGGGCTCGCTAGGTGTGCTGTAACTGTAGCTGGTCACACTGCAGTTGTAGGCAGTGGCAGGCTGTAGGCTGGACACAGTGGCGACGTGAGAGTGGACCATCTGCGGTTCCCTCGCCTGCAGGTGGGCCGTGGCAAGATTATTATGCATCTCAAAACTACAGCAGCGTGTCAGAATGTGCCTGATTCTCGTCATTTAATTTCCACTGGATTTTAAAGATGACCTAACATACCCACCTTCGTTAAAACTTCACTCTGACAGAAATATTCAATACCATTTGCTGCAAACAGCTTTCGGATTAGTTTATGTACACACAGAGGGTATATCGTTCACATGACAGCCACTTAATACTTCAAGAAGCACAATCACTTGCTAAAATCACCCCGGATGATAATGACTTGTCCCTGCTTGTCCCTGTGGTGAACCTGGTTTTAAATGCTGCTAAAAGTAAAAACGTCAAACCTGCTTTTCACAGCTGCTTGGGTGCTCTTGTTTTATTGTTGTATCCAGGCGACAATTCGAGACTACAGTCCCCAAACAAAAACCAATAGCCGGGCTGCCAAAGTTTCATTTAGTGTCCCTTTGGCACAAACCTTTTGATAGATTCTGAGGCAACAAATGCAATCAATAAAAGGTTGGTGTTGGTAGGGCGGGAAACTCGGTTTTAGATATAAAATCACATCTTACACCAAATTAGAAAATATAACTTCTCATTTATCCTTTATCCAGTGCGTGTGTGTCAGTGCAAACATCTTCTATTTGTTAGTCTGCAACGGCAGCCTCAGTAAATCCAGTTTTAAAGTTTAATTACCCATTTGTAGCTGCCAGTAAACAGCCATCAATCCCCTGATGGACCACGTGATAATGATTAGTTGTCAGACATTTGCTCCCCAGCAAACAACAGGTTCTCCAGACCAGATAAACTGAGACGGGGTATTATCTCAAAAGCAAGGCTGACCAAGATTTTCAATCAAATTTCCATGAAAAACAACGTGCCACTCCTGCCATAAAAATGATACTTTGTTTTTTAAAACTAAATTTAAAAAACTAGAATCTTTATACGTCATTGTCCCTTTTGTAATAAGGCTGCAACTACTAATCGATAACGTCGATAGAAATCAGTCATAAAAATAAGTACTTATCACAGGTATGTTTCTCTAAAATGTGCTTAAGTTTGATCGAGCTTTGTTCTTTGTTTCTATGCCATTCTGCCACTTTAAACAGAGGATCTCTACACCTCACAGTTTTGATTAGAACTGCGACTTGATGGTTTTTCAATGACACATTGTCATGTCCCTTTAAAACCTGTGTTTTGGCCCAATAAATCGATTAACTGAGTCAAGCATCAAAAATGATTTCTGCAGCCCAATTCTGATATTCCAGATAGGGCTACCTGTAGCGACCAAGCCAGCAAAGTATCAGTGCCCGGTTTATCCATGGATAATGGTACTCAATGTGAAGCCATTAGGGAGAAAATCAATCTCACTTTAAGATCCTTTCCTGCAGCAGCTGGCCTGCAGTGGACCTGGTAGTAATCCACCACACCCTCCTCAACCCAGATGAAGGTCACAGAAGTATGGGTGCTGTTCACTGCGTGGACAGACCTGGGGGGAGCAGGCCCTGTCAAAACAAATCAAAAATGAAATAAAACGACTTAATAAATAATACATTTTACCACCTTGCCCTTGGCATATGCCTTTTACCATCAAATAATAAAACAGAATTGTAACATTTATTAAAGTTGCTCGCTCCGTAGATTGTGGGGGGCAAAATTGGTAGCAAACAAACTTTTTTATGAGCCTGATACACACAGTAATAGACAGCTCGCCTGTTTGACTCGGATGCTGCTCTGTCTTAGAAAAATACACAGCTAGCACCATGACACCGAAGGGCAGCCCGGCGCTCTGCTCCTCACACAGCCAGATTTACTAGCCCTGTGCCCTCCCCAGGACGCCCACACTGACCCAGTTTGATGATGTGTGGCCGAGAGGTGTTCCTGCTGCGTTCTGTGCAGGCGCTCACTGTCAAGTTGTAGATGTCCCCGGGGGGGATGGCCAGAGCTGCCTTCATGGACATGCGGGTCACCTTCGAGTGGGGGGGGGGGGGGGGGTTGGGGGGGGTCCCCAGCCATTCTTCCTACGACAAAGCCCCAAATAACCTCCAACCCACCAATGCTTGATTCCGGAGAATAACCTTTTTTCAA
>JAABNY020000063.1:27615688-27640624 GCA_015164015.2 Brevimyrus niger | reverse complement strand
TAGGCAACCGAGGCAGAGGCTAGCAAAAATGATGCGGGACTGTAGGCGGGGGTAGGGAATACGGACGGCCCCAGAGACGTTTGCCCGTCATTGAGAACATTCCGAAGTAACTGCATGTGACTTTTGTTTTTAGAGGAAGCAGGGACTTTGTTTTTTTTTGTCTTTTTGTCCAAATAAATTAGCATGTGATGTGAGGCTGTTCAAAAATGTATGTATAAAATTAAAACTAGCTATTTTTTGGGGTGGGAGGGGGGCAGATTCACGGGGCAAAAATTTATGCATAAATATGTACATTTTAAGCAGTACTGTCAGCAAACCCCTGAAACAACATCTCAAAACATGCTTAGCTCTCACTTTTCTGTGTTGATTTGCCTATAATGCTATCAGATTTAACCTGCTTTATCCCAGACTCATGTCGCTAAATCTGACAGAAATGCTGCTTTCAGCCACACTCTCTTAGCTCCATCCAGCTCATACCACAAAACTCTGGATCATCTTCAATCTCCAACATTTAACTGACTGTAGCTTGTAACATTTTGGGGTCAAACCTCCACAGATCCCATACTGAACCTGGAAGAAGTCTAAGTGCAAGCTTTAACCATCAAAGCTTTCGAAGGAACGCCAAGTTAGATTGTATTGTCATGGTTACAAAGATGAGCCTTGAAGAACGTTGGCCCTAAGTATGGTCCTGCAGCATCTCCATTCCCCTGCTTTCCATCCTTTGCTTCATTGCAAAGGCTTCTGGGAGAGTGCACTGGCCAACCATGCTGACCTTCTCCGTAACCCACATTCGCCCATCTATTGAACCCCCATTTTGCTGTCCTGCCTAATTTGGCATGAAGCGAGATCGAGTACAACACAGTGTTAAAAAAGAAAAAAACACACACACAGTGGTCGGGTCTGGCAGCTCTCCCTCCGCCTGCTTGGCCCCCACTGCATCCCAACGGCTCCCAGCCTCGCCAAGGACTGTCAGGCACTGGGAGAAATAATGATCCCCGACAAGGCAGACGGAGCACGGCTGCCTTATACCATGCAGGGTAAGTGACCAGCCTACTGAGGAAGCTTCCATGACTGGAATAACAGATCCAGAAGATCACATCGGCGTCGGAACAGGAGCGGCCCCAGGAACTGGAGGGGCCTCAGGAACAGGAGCGACCCCAGGAACAGGAGCTCACAAGAACCCAGAGGGAAGACGGTGCTTAAATTACTGCACATTCTGAGCTGTGAGATATAAGACGTGACTAATTACTATCCAAACCAGTCATGGAGCCACGTAGTAAAGTAACGGGTTGGATCCTGCCTCTCCCTTTTTTGTTACCTATTAGGTAAAGAGGCAGATATGAAAAATTTGACTTTGAGCCCCCCTTTGAGATTTGCTAGTCACCCAGTCAGCAAAATCTACAAAAGGGAATATTCACCAGGCTGCATAATCTACCGAGAGAGACTTCCCCATGTTTGCTAAATAAAGAGGGACACCCCCCACCCCTGGCTGGCAAATTCTAGAGAGACCTATCAGTAGGGTTGACGGCCCCCCACAAAATATTCCTGGCCATGAGCCTGATCCAAGGACTCAACAGAATCATCAGCCTATACTTTGTATTGATCTTACAGCCAGCACACGTCTGATTTGAAAATTGGTCACCTAGGATGCTAGTTAGTCACATTTAAGCTTAGGTATTCCAAAGTAACAGAGGTCAAGGCAGGAGAAGGACGAATGCCACGCCAGCCAGAGAACCTACAATTAGTCACACTGCTGACTGATCAACTGCCCAAAACTCCAGCGGTGGGGAGATTTCAGAAGGTGGTGAGATGCCATCTGTGTGTTCCCAGAGGAACAGGCAAATTTTATTTAAACCCAAAAAACAGATCAATCATCTCAAGGTGCCTCACCAGGAACGGGCACCACACGTTTCTAAAAATTGCCTAGAAAAAAAAACAGATCTGCAAAAAAGCAGAACCCAAAAATCGAACGCCACCTTGGAGAGGAGCACAATGGAATGTGCGAAGCGTTTTGATGATGAAGAGGTAGAAGCCTCATCAGCAGAATAATGGAGTTCACTGCACTGGATAATCATCATAAATCCAGAGGCACCCAAAATGGGTTTTGCAAAGCTTTACCACACACAGAGATCTGGGCTGCGCGTGGTCCCAGCAGATGGTGCCCTTTCAGAACCATCTTGCATGGAAGTACCAACCAGAACTGGGGAAGCAGGAAGGGTGACCGATTGGACATCCATCCATCTTCCTAACTGCTTATCCAGTACAAGGTCACCATCAGGAAGTGGAGGCCCGGAAATGGGTGTCCTGGATGAGATACGGTCACATGGCACATCTACACACAGATATATTTCCATTCTATCTGAATATTTTAGGGTTTTAAATGTCTGCCTAGTAAGGTACTGCAGACTGTTAGCAGCTCCCATGATATTGATCCAATGATATTGGCCATTAGTATCTATATTTCCTGAGACAGAGTAATATCTGCTAGCATCAGACTTAAGTCTATATCATCCCTGCAAAATGTATGCACATCTGGCAAATTACATTCAACAAAGGTAAAGCGTGTAATGAATTTACTCAGGGAACTGTTACAGGACAAAAGTGGTGACTTTAACTTTAGTGATCCAGAAATGTGCATCTATACTTCCAAGTCCTTCATGACACTGTGATGACTTGGTCAAAGGCAAACAAAGTTCTTGGATTTTCATTCAATTATACGGATATTAATTCAAAGATATGCTGGCACTTCTGTACAAAGCAGAAGTATGTCGCCTTCATGATCATCATACCTTTGCTGCATTCAGATTCAAAAGGTTTGCAGAATTAAACAACATTAATCTCAACCAAAGGACCTGATCTGCACACATCGTGTGACCTCACAAGTCAAATCCGGAGTGCTACTTCAATATTACTATTAACTGAGAAATTCAAAGATATAGACAGAAACTAGCGTGGGACCAGTTTACAGAGAAACTGGGAGATACGTTTCATGGTAGTAGAGTACAGGCCAAGTCTTGGGTTCCAGCTTTCAATGAACATTCTAGTCCTGCTTGCAATACTGATAATTAATGCTTTTAGACTTACAAACACATATTTGCTCTGTCATTACAATGAGGACAGTGGACAGACACACACATATACCTGGTATCCCTCTGATTTCTTTGAACCCTGAATGCACACTGCAGTTCATTTTATATATATTAATGAATTATATTAATAATATATAAATATATATATAGGACTAAGGTTAAAGCAGTGTAATGTCAGAGCAATGGCTAACAATCACTCCCCCACAACTGTAACACCTCTCACAGCAGGAGGTGGCATGTAACTGCAGGGTTAGGGTTCCACTGCAATTTAAGAGACCCAGGGAATCGGATGCCACCTTCAGTCCGTCAGCATAATTTTTCCTGGCCAATTCAATGGGTAAATAATTTTTTTTTCATCATATTAAATCATCATGTTATAATTTTTAAAGTATGACATTTTAATGGTTTTGGTGACCTGTATCATGTATATCTGAGAGATATATGTGCGTGTTTAAGTTTCAATGAAACCTTTGGATAGTGATCAGAAGAAACAGATTTTTTTTAATTCTATTATTACGATAACATACACATGGAATTACATGCACTACATTAATACATTTTGGGTAAATTATTCTAATAGTTGATAACCCTGCATAAAACTGTAAGGAAGGTGAAATCAAGCTTTTAAAATAGTTGTAGTACCTTCTTCTTCTAAGATCTATGCAGTCCACAAACAGAAACCAATTAACAGACTGTTATATGTGGCGTTTAAAAGGTTTATTGTTTCCTTTGCGGGAAAAGGGTCTCCATCGATGGCTTGCAAGGACTTCCAGGTACTACCGAAGATACCCGCGGACAAAGTAACACGAACAATGTTTGATAATAATAACGCTCTGTGCATCGCTACACTTTTACATTTACACCGCTGTATGCAAAAATAATAATAACCGGATATATTCGATAAATCGGTGAAAGCAGACCTCAATATCATCACAGAGACATTAAGGGAACCACGCCGAATGACCTATTTTGTCAGAAGAAATACCGCAGATAGGTTATATTACACGGGAATAATGCTTTAAAGCGGATTTCAACGCTTCGAAAATTTCTTAATGAACTCGGTTAACTCGGACTTGAAAAGGCAGAGATTAAATGAGCATGCAGACCTAAAATACGATCCCGTCTTACCTGGATACAAAGCAGAAATACCGTGTGAGAAAACATTGAACTGCTTATCTCCTTGCCGATGTGTTTGAAAAAGGGGAGGGAGGCAATTTCTGATTTCAGTCTCGCTGGGTCGTCCTATTCATCAAAACAATGGCGAATTTTCTGCAGCATGGAGCCGCCGGCAGCGCAGCCTCTCCGCCGACCCCAGGCGCACAATGGTGCCGATTTCGCTATACGCCGCAATGGGGGCCGCGTCCGGCGTCAGTCCGATCAGATTCTCTCACTCGGCCCGAAATAATGCGCGATCCGGCGCGACCCAAGCATCCGAGAGGCGTCGGCGTGATGGACGCGGAGATGACACCCCCCCCATCACTTTCGGGACAAGACTGACACAGAGAAAGGCAGCGCTCTCCTCCTCCGACGCCCCGCCCTAATCCCCCAATGGCAGCTTCAACAAAAAACACCAGCCATAAGCGCACGGGCACATGCTAGTGGGGGTAGGGCGAGGCTGGGTAGGGGGTTCATCTGTGTGTATTTGCTTCGTCTGACTTTCGGCAAAGAGAAACTCTGTTCCTTTTATTCCCGATCCTTTAAATAAAACATTCCCTAAAATTCTCATGTACACATGCATAATATCGCATTACCCCCGTGCATGAAATTGTCCCGCATTGTGAGTTACTGTCTGTAATACAGGGTCTCTTGCCCGGCATTTGTCAGATTGATGTCTGACAAACGATGCTTTAATAATGTTTAAAAAGTTGTTTTAAATTGACTTTTGAATTACCTTACCTAACGTTATTAACAAGATCGATTATTCAAACAGAGTCTCAACATAAGAGGTCAACTGCAAATTTTAATTCTTGGAAAATAGGATGTTACTGTGGCCATAACAATTATTGCTATACCTACCTCTATAGCAATTTCAAATTTTGAACAACAACAATAATAATAACTTGCTTGTGTGGAAAAATTACGTTTTTTTCTCTTGTTCCAAGTCCTGATAATAAAAAATGACAAAATTAAAATTAAAAAAAAAAAAAAAATTTTTGATGCTTTCATATATATTAAACAAAACGTATAGGTTTGTTTTTTTTTCATGATAATATTGGATCACACAAATTGAGTTACAAACTAACTCAAACATTAATAAACGTTGGTAAACATCCTTAAAAAAAGTTTTTGGTGTCATAGATTTGGTCACAAATTCACCTCGGCATGCCCGTGCATTTTGAACGGAAACAGAAAAATCACGAAAAGTAGGTGAGCAGGCTAAATGCGATTACATACACCAGAGCTCTATCAACGTTTAATTAGTCGTCGTATTAAATTTAATCAACTTCCCGTAGCTTTCCGCTTTTTCTTCTGCCTGTGACTTTTTTCGGTGCCAGTGGAGTTTGGCCCCAATGTTGCCGGATGTATTTCAGTCCTTGGCAGTTTGAATATGTTACTGCAGCTGTCCTGCGAGCGTAGTACTGTTTTTCAGTGAAACTCGTAATAAATTATAAAACAAGCAACAAGAAGTATAGTTTATACTTTATCTATGTTAAAACTTTTACGAAATCATACGAAATTGAATGTTAAATATCTGGTCCATACTGCTTATATTAGCGTGCATCGGTAGGTTTTTGGGAAAATGTAGTTAAAAACCCAGCGTAGAATTCTTGTTTAACTGTGGCGGATTGGAATCTTGTCCAGGTTGTTCTCTCCTTTATGCTTTGTGCTACCTGGGATCGGCTCCAATCTCAGTGTAATAGGTAATCAGCTATGGAAGCTGGCCGGAGATCGAGTTTGTGTTTGAGTCTATGCTACCCTCCAGTGGATGAATGGTAACTTAGAACTGTAAAAAAATTCTACTGTGTGGTGATTATTAGGCGTTAGGTTTGCTTCTCTGCATATTATGGCCTACTATTCAAAAAATACATCGAAGGTTTTTGATGAACATGTTTTAATCACGAGTGTTTTAACAGAAGATGCCACAGTAATACAAGACAGAGCTATATAAACATGTCGGATTTTGGGTCGCCCTCCAGTGGTAAACTTTAAAATTACGGTCTTAAAATAGAGCCGCCTGACTAAATGTAACTTCTTGTTTCTTGCTTGACCATTGCGGATAATGTATCAAATCTGCATGATACAAGATGAATGTATTACAAATATTTAAATTTATAGCATTTTGGGGGAAAAAACAGTCATATTATCAAACAATATCCCATAGTTTGGCCAACCTGGCCATTAGCTTAGAACAAAACTAGAGAATATTTATTCCAAATACTATTTAATATCAGGTAATTTAGCATAATTTGGTGGGATTGTATTCCGGGATGATTTGTGGCTTCTTATCTTGTCCATTCAGAAATGCGTCTTTGTGCATTGTGCTCACAACAAGGATGCTGTTGTCCCTGTGAAAGAAGCAGTGCTCCACTTTCACAGACGGCGCAGCCGGAGGAATTTCACTATTCTCTCCGGGCATCTTCCACACCGGCTCATGCTCCCTGGCTGTTCCTGGCATTGTTAGCATCTCTTTGGAGCTCAGGTCCAAGCTGACGGCAGGTAAAGACTTTCCCCAACATTAAGTCACCGTCTTGCAGTCCGTTAGTCAAGCGACACACCAGCTGCAGCTTCTGAATCTCTTCTCTGGGTCCAGATATTGTTTTCCACTACGGACTTATGCAATCCATGTTTACCTAGATCTCGCACCACATGCTACCTGGAATTTATTGCCGTGCTTTGTGAACCTTTCAGTATTTACAACCTGAAGGGATAGTGCCCATTTAGCACAAAACATCACTGAACAGAGCCAGCTTGTCTCTTTCATATGAAGCCGGGCAGATAATGCTGTTATAGAAACATGTGACCCCAGAATTGATACAAAGTGATTATAGTGATACTGATGAGGCGACATCTGGCTTCCATAAACTAAACTTAAGCTAATACAACTACCTGGGCAATAAAAAAGTAACAGTTTATATTTAAATCAGCAAGTACTCAGAGCCAATGACTGGATCATTATTAGAACTCAGTATGCAGCAATAAAGTCAGCTGAGTACCTGAATATACTGAATGGCCAGGTTATGTCATCAATGGATTTTTTTCTTTCCTAATGGGATGGGCATATTCCAAGATAATGCCAAGATTCATCTGGCTCGAATTGTGAAAAAGTGGCTCAAGTTGAATGAGGAATCATTTTCACACATGAATTGGCCCCCGCAGGGTCTTGACCTGAACCCCATTGAAAGTCTGGCATGCGGTGAAGAAGACTGCAGAGTGGTTCAACTCACCTATCATCAATACGAGATCTTGACGAGAAATTAATGCAATTCTGGGTAAAAATAAATGATGAGATGATGATGAAGCCATAACCCTATGACATACAATACCATGACGAATGTGCGCAATAATCAAAACTAAATGCAGGTGACTTTTTTGGCCATGCAATGTATTATTGTCTAATACTAATGTCATAATTTCCATAACTTTATCCATTGTACAAATGAAAATTGAGCACACTTCCATCTAGAAGAGATGCCTCTGGACTTTTCTAAAATGGGGGCCCCTTCTATACGTCTATTCCTTCCCCCCCCTTCCCCCATCATGGTGGCTGGCCATGTGCTCGTTTGGAGAAGTGCAAGACGGACAAGTAATGGAGAATTTCTTTCTTACAACAACTTCTTATCAGAGTCAGTCATTAACTGGGGAAAACAGTATTATCTGTGTAGGGGTTGGGGGACAGCTGGAGACACACATAACATGGGCAATTTAGAGAAGCAGGTAGCCTAACAACATATCTTTAGACTGTTGGAGGAAACTGGAGTACCTGAAGGAAACCTGCAGGGAAAATGGGATTCAAACTCACACAGCCTACACAGGATGTGGGATTCAGATCCCCAGGCATGAGGGTTTAAAAGAACAGCATGAACCACTGAGCCACCGTGTCACCGGAGAGGCTGGGCTGGGATTCAATTTCAGCTCCCCCCCCCCCAATGATAAATTTTGCCAGACTACGTACCAGTTGGCCCACTGGGAAAATGCTTCGGTATACCAGATGAGCAGTTCTTCCCCTTGTGCCACCCAAAAAAAGTCATATATCATCACAATCCTTGTTTTCCATTCCTTGTTTCCTGTTTAACTTAATAAAAACACCGAGCCGTTTCTCATTTAGAAGGTGGCATTTTACGTGGGCTGTTTATAATTTGTGACCTTTAAGAGATTCTTCATTTACATTTCCTCAGTGGCGGAGGGTGTCTGTTGTGCCTATACCCCGAGAGCGATATTTTAAATGGAGCTTGTCATGTGTAGCGTTATAAATATTAAGAAGTTTCTTAAAACGTCGATTTGTATAGTTACTCTGGGTACATATAAAATCAAACTATGCGCGTGCCCTTTAGATAAATATATCCAGAGAAATATAGCGTGACAATATAAACGTATTATTTATAATTATAGAGGAAAATATGCATTTATTGCTTCCAGCGTCGTGTTGCTTAGCTTGTCCTTAGTCTTGAGCTGGTATAACAGCGCAGCCACGCCCCTGCTTCAGCCTGTATAAATTTCAGTTCTGTCTAATGTGCGCTGAACATAGCCTCATAATTTCACTGATTTCTAAGCAGATAGTGTTTTTCGCATTGCCTCACGTCATCCTTAGTCCAATACTTTGAATTACAATCAAAATCCGGAGTAGTGTGTGTCTGTAAATAGACACAGATTCCTCTCCATTGACGGAATTCCCTGCGGATTTGGTTATTTCTGTTTACTCTAGCAGAATAATAAATACAGGGGCCTTCTAGTTATCTTACCCATGGTCAGGTGCGCAGTTAGCACTAGGGACGGATGGGATGGGTTCTCTTCAGATTCAGAGTGACCTCGATCCGTCACCCCAATTACAGGACGAAAAAACAGCATCTGCCGTCTTTGCATAAGGAAAAAATATCCTTGGTATCCCCCAATTCAAAAATCTTATCTGCGCCTCTGCCCATGGTCCGATGCGCTGAGGCAGTTAACGTTTTATTTTTCGTGGTGAAATTAATGCCGAATATTAAACGAGATGATCCACTTTAATCACCTTTTATGAAAAGAATATACTTTGAAAATAAATTTAATAAATGGCTGCCAAAAGTCCAGTCAGTAAAATCTGTACATTAGATTAATCTTTTGACAAATATCGAAGCAAGTGCCTATTGAATTTTCCTCACATTTGGAATCAAAGGATCAATATTTTCATATTTCATATTTTGATAAACTGCCCACAAGTGCATTCCCTCTAGATAAATCAAACTCTGTCATTTTGGATCGGAACACCAAACCACAATATTGGACGGAAATGGAGTCTGGTTTTGCAATAGCCTACTGGATATCAGATCCAGTGTTGATTGTGGAAAAACTGTCTATTACATTCAACTTTATTGCAACAATATGTTGTTAATGGCAAGGCAGGGAGATCAAAAGGCAAAGCCGACTGCTATACTTTAAACAGCAGAGTCTGGATGCCGGTGTGTACTCCAGTCCGCGTATTAGCACTAACCTTGCGTCCTTTTTCGGAGGATGGTGCCGCAGTTCAGTCGGCACCAATCGGACAGTAAGCAAACGGGATCCTCTCACGGAACCAGCACTGTGCTGCCTCCGCATCTGGCAGCTCTACGCATTTCGCGTAAAGCATAGTTTATCAATGAACGCCGATTCCGCCCAGTGAACCGGAATTCTTTTTTCTGTTCTAAATCTCGATTTAAACTTGGGTGAGAACACGTTTTCAGTTTCATACGAACTGCATTGCCGTCTGTGTTTTTGTCTTATTGCTCTGCCTTAATCTGTCAGTGTGGCATTGGTCAGTGGAATCAGTACCTATGATGCCGTATTATGATGTTCGATTACTTTCTTATTATTGGTAACTTTCCTAGAATGACTCTGAATCTAAATAAATTGAAATGCATGTTTATATTTAGGATATATATTTATGAATGTTTACATTTAGGTTTATGTTTGTGTAACTTCTGATTTAAATAGCCTAATAAGATATTTGGCTGTTACAGGATTATGAAATAGAAGCAGTAATCTGAATGACATTTACAAAAGTAAATATCTCAATATGTTTTATACTGCTGTTTCTCACTCTTGAGAATATTATATGAATTCCATTTCTAGTCAAAGTGCGACTTCGGCGATCTTACTTTCAAAAACCCCAAAATTCCTAAGTAGCCTGTATCAGTACGCTTATTGTAACCTACAATGCGAGTGCATTGTATGAAATAGCTGGAAACAAGTCTGACCGAAAGAGTATAGAAAAAAAAGCAGAGAAAAGCAGTTTTGTGTCAGGCGCTGATTCTGAACCATGCTGGCGTATCCTGAGCTGTCGGTGACTTCCAGAGACAGGCATTTATATGCATTTGCATGAACAGGTTCGCTTTAGAAGTTTATCGTATAAGGCTGACAACTTATTAAAATAAATGTTCAGGATTGCAGTCGTCAGTCCTCATTTCTGGTAGCGAAAATCATTAAATGAGTAATGAACATTTTCTTTTCCTGTCGCCGTTAATGTATTTATCGCTGAACTGATCTTGAGAATGTGATAGAACTTTAGCGGAGCCGGGCCACCTAAAATACCTAATATACCTTGTAGTTAAAAACGCGTCTATATACTTGTATTTAAAAATATATAAAATATGGATAAAATGTTATCTTATGTTAATTGTTGCGACACAAAATTCACCCGTTTCGTATAACTACATTCCTGGAGTGTTTGGCTATCTGACTGCACTCAAAATTGAACGCTTGCTTCTTCTTTAGTCCGCTTGTTTAAGTACAGTCATTTCCACTATTCCATCCAGTGCATATTAGGCGATATAGGTAGCTGCCTAGGGCGCCATCTTCTGAAGGGGCGGCAAGCAAAGTATATTGTCTTGGGCGGGAGGCGCTGGCGGTGAAGCTTGCCTTGGCCGCCACATAAACCTGGAGCAGTAGTGAGTAGACAAGAGGCAATAGAACACAGTGGTGTCTTACCTGCTGCCAAGTATTACAGACACCAGAAACCTATAACCAGTATGAACGAATGCACTGCCAAATGCACGAGCTTTGGAGCCCAAAAATGATAAGAATGACAACAAACAACGCGCATAACATTCAGCTGTCTTTAATCACGCAGGAGTATGGAAGGTCTAATTCCTTATAATTAATAAATAAGAAAACTGCCGCCAAAAGTTTGAAGATCATGCGCTTCAGAACGGGTAAATCAAGCACTGGCGGAAACCTGGAGTCGCTTATGAAGTTCTCATAGCTGAGCATCATTTGGGCACTTATGTCCACTTGAGTTGATGAATCGCTGTTTATATAAAAGCAGTTTGTTTGTCTGATCCTTCTCGAAGAGACAGTTGGATTCCGCACAAGGCTGACAATAACCTTACAGGACATAGCATCCCAGGGTCTTACAGTCTGCAGAATGCATAAGAGACCTGGAGGTCATACTCTGTGCTGTTCTCCAGATGTGGAGAGTCTGAGCCTTCTTCGGCCAATCAATCGCCTTAGCAACAGGAGCATCCAGTAGCGCTGGAAGTAAGGGTGCTTGGAGGGCTTCAGCAGCCCCTCTGGTTGTTGGTGGTAATGCAGTGTAAAAATTATGTAGGACAGCGTGCTAACAGTTTTTAAAAAAATATATTTTAAATCAAAGAAATACATAACGTTATTGTTATATCAATAGTTCATGGGCGACTTTATGATTATTTTTTTCCAAGAAGATACCACTGAAAGCTACCGAGAGGTCTATTGGTCATTCCGACTTTCAGCTCCCTCAATTCAAAACATTTTCCCGCGTCTGTAGGAGCGTCACTGTTGCGAGCGTATTTCGGAAACCTGTTGCTAGTGGGTGTCGGACCTGCTAGTAATGAGGTAGCAGCACAAATCTCGCCATGCCCTCATTCTGCCATGTGCCAGATGTCTCGGTAACACCTTATAGACCTCCGGACATCAGGCCTGGCCAGAGCAGTAGCAGACTGCAGAGAAAGTCCTGTGGGAAAATAAACACAAGACTCACAACAAGAACCTGATGCTACAGTGTAGTCATGCTGGGTTTGTGTGACTTTTCTCATAACATTACCACATGTTGTAATAATAGATCAGTTGCCATGGAAGTGCTTCCCTGCATTATAGGTCCAGGCCAAGCACTGCATAGATCTCTGTGACTGGCAGCTGCACCCTTGTAAACATAGAGTCACCTGAACATCGGATGTCATTTCATATCATTAACGCATCCATAAAAAAGAACAATTATGAGGTTAATGTTTTCCAGTGAGATATTACCACCTTAGGGTTGGGGATAAGTACTAGGTTTTTCATCCATCCATCCATCCATCCATCCATCCATCCATCCATCCATCCATCCATCCATCCATCCATCCATCATCCTTCAATCTATCCACCCACCTTCCAACTGCATTTCCAGTCCAAAAACAAAATAAATATAGGATTTCTACACAAATTACTTGGAGAAACAGTAACAGACATGCCCATTAAAAGAAAATTGACATATTCACATTATCTACTGTGTGCATGGCACAATGACAGCGCCATCATTCTGAATTGTACCCCTACGGGGCAATTTGAGGGTCCCTGAGGAGTTATGTGTTTTCGTACGTTAATATGTTTAGAATTTCATTGACCAGGGGTTTCAGTTCTTATCCCAGAACTGTGTAGATGTGAAACAGAGCTGGCATATGTGTTCCATGTAGTGTGTGCTCTCATGTTGCCTACATGGTTGTTAATGGCTTTGGTTTCCCTGCTCCTGCAAACAGCCCATAACTCAGCAGCGGCAGTCGTGCGTAATGATATTCCTGCAAACATCCCCTTAGATTTGCTGCCTCGGAGTCCAGGTGATGAGGCTCTGAGCCGAACACGCAGCGTCAGTCCCGGGACCCGCGTCTAACGCGACTCCAGCGTGTGGCCGATATGGCGAAGAGCGCCGAGGTGAAGCTGGCTGTGTTCGGCAAGGCCGGTGTGGGAAAATCAGGTAGGCTGGATGGCAACGTGCACCGTGGAACGTGAGACACGCTCCTCTTTTTAAGAATATGTTTCAAGCATTTAGCAGAGGCTTTCATCACACATCACCCCTAATTAAAAAGCAATGTATTTTTGCATTGATTTTGGTTTTGCAGTTGATATAACTGCTATTGCTGCTATGTACTTGCATCCTTTATTTAGAATGTAAAGCCCTAGTAAGATCTTTTATATCTATTAGATAGTACTTGAAGTGGGCCAGTACTCACTAGTATGCAGTATGAGTACTGACACCTCTCAGTATCTGCTGGTACTGAATAACAATTGCGTCTTTAAACACTGGTTAAACTGTATATTAAAATACAATTATGTGCCTGTTCAAGTAGATGTTATATTTCATTACATTTCTGGTAGTTAAAATGAATACAAAGTACAATATAACCTTGCCCCCCTCCTCCCCCACACCAGACTTTACATATAATTTTACGCGTTCAAGGACCCCTGTCAAGTGGTGAAACTGCCAGGGTATCCATGCCTCTTCTAGCCCCTGTCTATGAGCCTTAGAATATGGCATTTATAAGGACATTCAAATCCATGTAAATCACAGTAACATATGCTAAAATTTGGGTGAAATTCTTCGCTTGGTGTGTAGACCCCAGTGGTTGGCAATTAAAAGCCCAGCAGTGTAGAAAGGTTGAATAGTATTAATTACAATGAAAATGACTGAATCAAAAACCTGAGCACAACTGCAGTGGATATAAATAGCTAAGGACTATGGACTTTCATTCCGTGGTGTTTTTCTCTGCTTATGTTACAGAGAAAAACTGGTAGAAATACTACTATATATTGAACTGCTTCCCAGGTAATGACAATGGTGTGTCAAATGTGACATTTGTATTTTTTAAATAAACAAATGAAGAGTAGTGATCTGGATTTTCCTTTATATCATTCTACTTGTGACAAGAGTGACATCCTGCGTTATGTTGATGGAAACACTTAAAAACAGGAAATCAGCCTGCAACCTTTTCAACTTAGCATGTTTAATTTGGCAAGAGTTTAATTAAACTCTGGTAAACATTCTTCACTGGAAAAGCAACCATGGTCTCCAAATACTTTGAAGCTGTTTATCATTTAAAAGTACAAATTGTCCTTGATTTAACCTAATTATGCAGAATATTGTTAATGAAAATTAATGAGCAGGGTTATCGAAAGGGTTATTCAAGAACATTGTCTGCAATATAGCAAAAATAATTATGAGCAAAATAAGAAAAGTAAAAAATCAGGGATTGCTTATTATGGGGCATCAGTCACATGTGATTATGTAAAGTAAGCGTTCCCTGGTACACTGTGTGGGGGGCAAAATCTGTCATGGTTGACACCCACCCATATATATATATGTATATATTGCAAACTACAGTCTGGTTCTTCTCTACTGCTCATTGATGAAGGGCTTCTTCCTTGCTTTATGGAACTGCAGTCCAGCTTTCAGGAGCCTGATACGAACTGTCCTAACAGTGCATCGTGATCTCATCGTGAACTGTCCTAACAGTGCATCGTGATCTCATCGTGAACTGTCCTAACAGTGCATCGTGATCTCATAGTGAACTGTCCTAGCAGTGCATCGTGATCTCATCGTGAACTGTCCTAGCAGTGCATCGTGATCTCATCGTGAACTGTCCTAGCAGTGCATCGTGATGTTAATTCTAAGCAACGGAATCGCGATTCACACTTTTTTCAGAATCGTGCAGCCCTGATGGATAAGTTGACGTCATCTCTGATATTAGAAGGTCACTTCCGCCCTCTACCTGGCTGGTTTCTGGTAGTGCCCAGTATCTCCTGCTTCACTTTGTTCTTGAGAACTGCTGTTTCAGTATAGCTTTCTGCCAGCAGATCTATGATTAACCAGTATTTAAAAATGTAGATTAGTTTATAATATAAAAAAATATTTTTTTCCATGGCTGTATGTGTGATGGCCTGTATGGCAGAAAGTCCAGGGCCGATTCTGAGTCCCAGTCCAGCTCTGGGGGTTGAGCTTCTGCAAACCAGAATTACAGCACTTGTCTGTTTGCCTGTTTGCAATGGCTAATGTTTTTTCCCTGAGGTGGGTTAAGTTGACACAGAATGATCTGAACGTCCTTCTCCTAGTGCAAAATTAGCAGCTAGGTATTTTTATTTATTATCAACATCATCATTTTTGTCTAGGATATCTATTTTTTTTTTTTTTTGCATTTTTGCAAACTAGAAACCATTACAAATTCTACAGGACATCTCAGAATAAAAATTCAGTAAATACTCAGGTATGTTTATCGTACATATTTCAACCAGTGAAGTTCTTGGGAGTTATCTCCAAAGATTTCTGCAGAAATAGATTTCTGCATAGTATTTTATATTACTTGATATGATTTTTATTTGTCTATTTCACCTTCAGGTTTAATAAATTATACATAGCGCCAGCTGTACAGCCATTATGAACATATGTTTAACCAGAAGTGTTCAGATATTTTAAACCTGTGGTGTTTTGTCATTTTATTTTTGGGGGCAAGCTTTAGCTAAATATAAATTGCACCAATATGTCTACCCAGTATGAGTCCCATGCAGCCTGTGTGCTGAAGAACAAGCCTCCAAATTCTCTGTTAGTAACCGGTCTCTTTAACAAATCAAATTCATTGTACCCAGATGTTGCTGTAAACAGTTTTATTCACAGCTGTCAAGTAACCGGTAGTCTACTCTCATGTAGAATCATTAAAACACTCATGCACACACGCAGGCACGCAGGCACGCAGGCACGCACACACACACACACACACACACACACACACACACACACACACACACACACACACACACGTCAGGTAAACATATCTTTATGATGACTGCTCATTCATTTCTATGGGAAAAATGCTAATGCTAACTATGACAACCTTAACCCCTACCCAGCCTTAACCATGACCATAAGTAACCAAGCGCGATACTAATGTTTTTGCATTTTTAGGTTTTTCATTGAAGTCACAGATTTTTAGTAAGTTGAGTTAAAAACAGGTATTCATCACGTTGTGGGGACATTGTGTCCCCATAAGGGAAGGTATTCCTGCTCTCTAGAAAAATGTAAACTAAGCTGTCATAGTTAGTGTGTAATGAGACATGGTGCCATCAGTCTCCAATTCTATGCTTGTTAAGACAATGACCATTTATCAGTGACCATAAATATGCGGCACAGACCACACAGCTGCCAGGATATTGGCTGATAACGGTGATATTGGCTGATATCAGTGACCATAAATATGCAGCACAGACCACACAGCTGCCAGGATATTGGCTGACAACAGGAAGAGCTGATACAAGAATCCTGTTTTCTGCAGGAAATTGTCCAGTTGAGAATTAAATTCTCCTTTTGTTTTTTTTGTCCTCTCTATGAGCTTCCCCACTGGTTTGCTGCCCTGTCCATTTTTTTTTACTTTAAGAGCTTTGACCGCTTGTCTGGTTGGTTGGCTGGATTTAGAAATTAGGATGGATGGGAGGAGAGATTTTGGCACATGAGAATGAGAAAACAAGGGTCCTGGCAAATGTTTATAGTCTTATTGTGGCTGTAAAGAACGTCAGTTACCGTTTTTACAACAACGTTCATTTTGCTGAGTACCGCCAATGGACTGGGCCACACTTGTCCTGGAGAGGTCATGAAAAACACTGGAATGAGGACAACAGACATCAAAGCCTGCATCGCCACGCAGCAGAAATGAGAACAGCATTGTATGGCTTGGAACAAGTTCACAGTTATGTTCACCACTTGGCATTATTTACAGTCCCAATGTCTTTTATAAATCCCTGTGTTACTAATCCAGTCAAACTGGGGACAGATGCTCTGGCATAAACAAAGATGGAAGGAGACATGCCCCCCATGTCTGGAAAGAGACATGCCCCCCCCGTGTCTGGAAAGAGACATGCCCCCCCTCCTGTGTCCACACTGAATTATTCAGATGCGGGGTTTGACTCAAACAACATTATCGGCCATTCAAGGTGTTTGCTTGGTGATTGTTCCCAAAATTCCGAGATAAGATCTTTGGAAGACGGCTGCGTACCTTCAATGAATCAGCAGAGTTTCAGCACTTTTTTTTTGTACTTTGCCTTCGGAGCTGAGTTTAAGTGGGGGGGCAGAACATAAAGCCACTACAGCAGGCACCAGGCCTGATTGCTGGATCTTGTGGTGTTGCTGCATCTCAGACGTCGTGTGATCCTCAGCAGATCAAACTGGCAAGATAGCACTGCTACTTGAATGTTTTTGCCTTTATTCAATGTGTATGTTCATATCCCCTTACATACAACAAATGGCATGATACATCACTGTTACATGTCCTTCTTAAAGCACGGCATTGTGTGAACATGTTGCAGAATTGCAGCAAACACAGTGTTCAACCAGGTTATGTGAAAATAAACACATTCTATTCTATTCTATTCTATTCTATTCTATTCTATTCTATTCTATTCTATTGTCATTGCACAAACATAATTTCATGCACAAACTGTCCCCTTTAACTGTTTACTATCAAGTGGTGACCAAACAAAGAGGTGTAACTGCTCAATTGAGTAGACCAGAACTAACAGAGGCTTTGCCTTTTAACAGACTAAATATAATCCCATCGGATACTTTCAAAGGTGCTGTTTGAATATTTCTTTTTAATGACGTTTCTGGGAAGAAGAACCCATTGTTGTATCAAAGGAGGTTGAGATGCTGCCCTGTCTGTAGAATTTTCTTCTGTCTCCTCCGGTTAGACTGCTTTCTTCCTGTAGTCCAAAGGCATGCGAGTCAGTGAGCTGGCATCTCTAAATATTGTGTGCCCTGCAGTGAGCTGGCATCCTGTGCCGGGCAGTGCCCCTGCCCGCTGCCATGTGCTCACTGGGATCGACTCCAATTCCATGTGTCCCTGTACTGGTTTAGCTGTTTCTGAGGTGGTTACTCTATGAATATGTAAAATGAATAATATTTAAGCTGTTAAAGACCACCTTAATTTAACCCGGATCATGTGATAAAAAATATGGAACTCATTTTCAAAAGGGGGGTGGACTGGAAAAACTGTGAAATACACCACATGTAGGGAGGGACATTAGCACCCCAGCTGACTGGGGTTACCCAACAGGGCAGGGGTACATGCAGGGGCGGGGCCACAGGGACACTAGCCCTAGCTAAATGGTGATTGGTCAACACAGTGCCTCCTCTCCTGTTAGCAATTGGAGACATATAATTGGTTGGTTCTTCTGTATGAATTATGGCCCCTCTTATGCCCCCCTACCTTTAAAAACTATAGAATCACCCCCAGTTACAGGCATTAATGAAGAAGAGTGATGGAAGATTCATCCGGTATCCACCTTATAGGAGAATTTAAACATCAAAGGCCGTCTGGTTTTATGCGGCGTATTTGCATTAATTTCTTTCGCCTTTTACTATATTTCCTTAAAGGGTTTTCACGTGCCGAGCGATAGAGGCCATTCTGTTTTGGTGTAGACACTTTCCTGCTCACCCTCCCTTGACCATTTGAGGTCGGTCTTCCCCAGATGAGTCATAGTTTTCCTTTGTCTTTTAATGACCTTTCTTTGCCTTTGAAAGAACTCCCAGTATTTAATGACACTCCAATATACATTTTTTAAAAATATGGTTTTATTTGTTTTTTCAGCAGTTTGTAGTGAATGCTCTGGTTTAATGTCCACTCAGAGGGAACTTTCCAGAATCACTCAATCTGGTTTAGTGAAAAATGGTTTTCTACACTGACTATCCATCTAATACTCACAAAACTAATATTCAATGATTGCTCTAGTTGCTTGAATTTCATGTACTTTTCAGTATGAATGCGATTCCTAAATAAATGGATCCTGTTGTTTTTTTCTGTTCTGCAGAGCTTCACAGTGTTTTCATATGATGAATTAAAATGTAACAGCTGATTTTTATGCAGGCAGCAGTTTCTGATACTATGCATCTGACGCTTGCTTTTTATAGACTTCGGTGTAGCGATAAGGCAGTGTTTTTTCATGTAGCCAAACCATGACATTACCTCCTTTATATAAGTCTACAAAGTCGCCCCATTCAATAATGGTGTCCATGATACATTTTGAAAGAACTTTAATGGGAAGATTTAGAGAGCAATTCTATGATTCAGTCACTGCAGAAATGTATGTCTTAAATAACATTCTTATGCAACAGAGAGGTAACACTCATGTTGCGATTAATTACTGGGATTAATTGCACAAAGTTTATTGGATCACAGTATTCTGCGTCATATCGGAAACCCAAGGCCGCCCTAAAGCCAGGGGAACGAGGCGTGGTGCTTTAGAAAGGTGTGATCTTATACACGGAAAGATATCATAGATCTATAGCACCTAGAGGGGCCAGGGGGATTGGACTTATTCACATGCGGTTGTTTCACATTGATACAAGGTGGCCGTTTATAGAAACAGGGCAGCCGTGGTCTTTCCTTTGGGGAGACTCCTGGAAACACATCTCAGCTGCTTCGCCATTCCTCATATTCGTGGAAAACGATCTTTATCTGTGGGCTGCTGTGAGGTACGTAGACATACAGGAAACAGATGTTACATCAATCCTCTGCATACAACAACAAAAAAAGAATTGAGCGGTTAAGTGGATTGTGTTTTTTCCCATTTCCCATCACACAATATACATAATACATCAAGCCTGTGTTACTGCTCTACATGTCAGACTTTTTGATGGTTTCTTTAATAAAGAACAGACAGGAAAAATATTGTAAAGCAGAATGTTTGTAGTTTGATGCACACTTTCCTCCCCTGAGCACTGCGAAAAAGTTTTTGCTGTTATTGTGAGGCTGTAGGGTGGTGGGGGGTGGGGGGATGAGTCAGGTGACCATAGGACTTTGCATTATTTTCTTTCAGTTCTTGTTTTCCCAAAAGTCTGTCTCTGTGTTTGTTTGCCCCACCTGATGCCAAAACTACTTTCGCTCACGGTCCTTCCTGCTGTTCTGTCCTCCCGTCCCTGTGTTCTGTTGCTCTGTTCTCCATCCAACCCGAAGCAAATTTTACAGTACTGCTCAAAACTGCATCCAATATCCACAATATGGAGCCAGCAGTGATCTCATGCCTTGTGCTGTAATCCCATATGATACTGTACCGAGCAGCTTTTAAAAGCCTCTATGGGGCTGTAAAGTCTGCTCTGATACCCCAGATGTAAAGTAAGGGGGATTTCAGCTTCCAGCACCATGCTCTACGCACCGTATAGCCAAGCTCTATGCACTCAGCACAGTGCCCAAATCTCAGCAATTATATTATCTCTGCAGTGGATTGATATGTTAATTACTTTGCAATTACAGGAAGGTGAAATCGCACAATTGGCCGAGAGCTCACTCGAAGAACGTTAAAAATAGTACCCAATCAGACAAAAGGCCAATCTCCCAAGGTTATCTCTGGAGCTTGGGCTACCTGTCTCTAGGAAGACATATTTGAGTATCTGTTTCACTCAAAATAACTGCCAGTATGCTGCACCTAGTCATTGGTATCTACAGCAGACACTGTGAGCTCGAGCACTTGATAAAATTACAGGGGAGGCTATCTGTGATCTTTGCCCTTCCAGAAGAGCGAGATGCCTTTACTGAAGCTGTACGCTGGCGATTTCACATACTCTCCCGAGTCTCCTGGTGTGTTTACCACGCACGTCTGCTTCCAGAGTTCTTGTATAAATATTATGACATGGATGAGGCTTTGTGGCAGACTAATGGTCTCTTATTTTAGAGGTTTTTGAGCAGAGAAGGAAATTGATCTGTCTGGTACGTTTATTTACTTAATTACCAAGATGCGAAGGATAAGACTCCTGTTTAGTAACAGTACGTGCTACTAGCATCCTGCTGACCCATAGCAGCTGGTTGGGTTCCCTGGTTACTTGCACTTGCCTTGATTAGTAATAGTTAGTAAATACACTCATTTTTTCATCAGGAAGAACATTTGGAAATAAATTAAAAAAATCTTATTGTGGCAGATCTCTGTGAATATGAGCTGACTGTTTGTGATAAGACCGTCTCCTGGATTCGCGGTTTGGTCTTAATTGCATTTCCATTCATTTGTTTCATTGCTTATATTCCTCAGATTGGTTTTAGTTAATGGGATATTCGTTGTCAAGGAAACAGTAATTTGACCCCAGCGGAAAAGACCGTCCACTGATGGATGGGGGGTCTGGGAAGATTTTCACCAGAAGCAGATATTGTGACATGAAAATCTGACCCCCAGAGCTCGGAGGAAGCGAGTGACTCATATGTTTACACTGAGTCCGGTTGTGGCTTTGGTTAGATTGTGGCAGAACGGGCTCTGCAGCTGAATTAATGTTGCAGATTTCACGGCTTCATTTTGGGGTACTGGAGTGAAAGAGGCGACATGGAAACATAGACTTTATGAAAAGAAACCCAGAAGTTCCCCGCAGATTTACAAAACTTTTAATAACACTGAACATAGGCAGTGCATTAACACAGTTGTCAGACATATGAAACCCATGTTTTTCAGGGCAGCATTCCTGTGCAATGATACTTAGGAGGTGACAAAGAGTTAATCACGGCCCTTGGTCAGTATATCAAAATACTGGTATATCAGACAACATATCTTTGTGTGGCATGAACTGAACGCACATTTTCATTACCATAAAGAATGCCTTTTTGAATCAGTTCATAATGGTTATTTTCCCTGTTTGCCCGTCAGGCACAATGGAACCAGACGGGCCCAGAGAACAGATTTCATTCCCATTAACTGATCATTTCATTTTCCTGCTTTGCCAGAATATAATTGGCCCTCGGTCACAATGGGAGCTTGACGCACACAGGCGGCCGACACGGGCAGTTGTGGTGCGTGTGGCAAGATGCCGTGTCGATGCATGCGAGTGGAAAACACTCTGGGAGCTCACAGTCCCTTCCAGCGATCTCCAGAACTGTGTGTGTGTGTGCACAAGGCTACACATTATTCCAGATATGAACGTTCCCGCTGACGTGTAGAAGTGCTTACAGTAAACAGTTTCATCTGGAGATTAAAGAAACAAACTGCTTTTCCAATGAGCCGTCCCTTCAGATGTGTCCAGGAAAATTTGTTGTCCATTATGAGTTTAACGACATGCGAGTAATTTCGGACTCAATTTACTGCTGCGTGACTTGGCTTTATTTATGTGCACGCTAACTAAATTGGTGTGAGTATTACATTTTTTTCTCTTTGTTTGCTGAAGGACAACTTTAAATAAACATGCAAAAATATGCAGTAGGTTATAGAAATCTTTACCAAACGAGTCATCTGGCACCTTCCAGAGAGCGATGGGGCTGTTGGTGGAAGTGATGCTGTTTTTCCAGCAAATCCTTAAGCCTCAAGTTGTTCATGTGCAGTTTACCTGAAGACCTAATGGGCCCGTTCACCTGCTGCAGTCGTCATACTCAATGTGGCTATTTGCCTCTTAATAACAGCCATGAAATCTGGAGAGATGTGAATGGGTGAAATGAAATCTGTTAGAGACAAACGTCCAGAATAATAATCTTCAGTGAGCTGGGGAGCAGCTTCAGATTTTGGGTACTATGAAAGCAAATCATATTGGGCCCTCAACCCAGACCAATCCAATTATATTTAAAATTTTTTTAGGGCCCCTGTCACTCAGGGGCCTTTGGAATCATCTTAACTTTCCCCCCTTATGGCGCCCCTGTCAGTGAGGCTAATTACTAGAAAGAAAAACAGTGGGCATGAATGGTCTTTCTATTTCAAAAGTAATGCATTTTCCCAACCTCATTGTCTCTTTCAGTAGCCAAGCGACTTTGCTAGACTCAGTTAGCGCTTAGCTTCTGAGCATGGAGCAGGTTGTTCAGGGCTATTAGGAGTCATTCAGGCACTTGACAGGCAGCTATTAAAATAGTCATGGCCTATCAGTGATGCGCACAGCAGCAAAACCGTGACCATGTGACTGTAGGACCCATAATGCATATGCTGACACAGCTCTCCTCCAGGAATGCGGCCATCCATTTGTCATGACCTTTTGTTTTACAAGCTAATGGAAGACTAAAGAAGCGATGCTGTCCCTCTGTGGGCTGATAAATGACTTGGTCCTGAACAAACCTGCGTTTCTTGGGAAGATGTGGAAAAACCCCTCAGGTCCTGCAAGAAACTGTCAAACTTTCAAAAATGTACTGGGTCCATGTTAAACTATATGGCTTAACATTACCTGGATTGTAATATTTGCATTGTTGGTCAGGGAAAACTAGATTTTTCCATGGCGAGATTAACACCAGAAAACCCAGGGAGGATGTGGATATCTTGGGGTTGGGGTCAGGGAGCAAGACCATCTGCAAACTTATGACCAGTGGTGAGTAGTTCAGCTCCTGAGAGTAAAAGTCCAGACCAAGATTTAGTTTCAACCAACCAGTTCAGTATTCTGTGACTGTGATTCTATCTACTCTACTGGTTGGTTGAAACTAACAACTATGTTGGTCTGGACTTTTACTCTTTGGACCGGAATTACCCAACTCTGCCTATGACTAATTGTACTGAGAGCATTAAGCAAGTTTGTTATGTTTCTGATGAAGAAAGATAGGTTATATGTAGTTGTACAACTTAGCTGGGTTAAGTTACAAAGCGATGTGACTGTAAATCACTGCTGTCTGATTCATGCAGAGGGTGCAGATAAAATCACTCCCATCCCAACAATCTGTTTGCCATCACGAAAAAACAGATTTTTCACAAATGCTTTAGATCTATGGACATTTTAGATGAAGAGGCTAATAAAAAATGTTATGCCTCATTTTTTTATGTGTGGAAATGAATCCAGTTGTCATTAATGTTATTACAAAATGGATAACATGGCTTTGATTTACAGTAGACATGAAGACCTATAGTGATTGCAGAAGACCAGGTATTTGCAATGTATCTGTGACTCTGGGCTACTAGGACTTTCTGTGATGTTGCTAGTAAACAGGCTCTAAATAGTCAGGTTTATAATGAAGTGGCTGTTTGTTGCATGTTTGAGCAAAGGATGGAAAATATTACCATACTCACTGTATCACAAATCTCAGGATGTGATTCAATCTGCCTGGCATTTTACTTGTTGTTTTGTAATCGCATGGTTAATTCATCTGCATTTTTTGATTATGGTAAATATGGAAATATAAGGACATGTTTATGGAAAATTACTGCATTTTTTCAGCATGCTAATCATTGTGGTTTGTGAAGTTAAGGGTTTAGTTCATCAGATACCATCCATCCATCTTCTAACCTCTTATCCTGGTCAGTCCTGTGAGGGGGTCCATAGTCTCAAGCAGTCATAAGCCCATCTCAGGGCACACACACACCATGGGAAATGTAGTCACACTGATTAGCTTTACTGCAGGGGGAAGCCAGAGTGTTCACACACACACACACACACACACACACGCGGTCGTGTAATCATATTTTTTGGGGACCCCTCATTGATTTCTATGGGAAAAATGCTAACGCTAACTATGACAACCTTAATTAACCCCTACCCAGCCCTAACCATAACCATAAGTAACCAAACAAAATGCAAGAGTATTTTTAGGATTTTCATTGCAATCACAGATTTTTATAAAATACAGTTTTCTCATATGGGAACCAGGAAACTGGTCCCCATAAGGGGAAAAAAATGCATATTAATCACGTTATGAGGCCATTGTGTCCCCATAAGGACATGTATACCCGCTCGCACATGCATGCGCACACACACACACACACACACACACACACACACACACACACACACACACACACACACACACACACA
>JAABNY020000063.1:27576046-27608806 GCA_015164015.2 Brevimyrus niger | reverse complement strand
AAGCTGCGTGTAATTGGGGGGTGGGGGGGTGGGACAGGGAGGTTCCGATTACTGTCAGCGCTGCGGAGACTAACGACTCAGGTTCTGTCAGGACCCATTAATCTCGCCAGCCTGTCGCTTCCTCTCCTGACCTTTAACCCCTGCCATCTTCACGCCGGCTCAATTACAGGAGCCCCACTTGTCTCTGTGTCCCTGATTGGTTCCGCTGAGATCCTATGATACCTAGCCGTGCCCCGCCCCCTCTCTGCGATGCTCTGTCTCCTGTAATTATAGAGGTGACCACTTCTTCCTGGCTCCGCCTACAATGTCCGCTCCTCTTCCTCATCCGCTTAGATCTGCTCTTAGATGTTTCTTATCTAGCCCTTATCTGGCTGTAAGTAGTACCCCCATGATATGACGAATGTCATGGAACTTGCTGGACGTTTTCATTGCTTAAGGAGAATATTGGGGCTTTAATTCCTCTTGTTTCCTCCTGTAGGCCGTCTGCCTGTGCGTTGACGTCCATCTCAGGAGTCTCCGGGGCGACCGACGGCTCGTCAGATTGCAAATGGCAGGAGACAGCGGGGGTGAAAATCTCAAGGCACGAAGTGAGCGACTTGTTTTGTACACGGACTGCGGCTGAAAGGCTATTCATGTCTGTCAACATGTAGTGGGGGGGGCGGGGGGGGCACTTCACCAGGACACGATAAACCACTTCTGGAAGCGAATCAGCTGTTAATTGATGGCCATCCGCCCTGCGGTGACGCGACTCAGACCACTGGCTCTGAGGGTCCCTCTGTGTGCATCAGTGCCACGCAGAGGCCACTGCGGGGGTCATGGGGGATCCACCCCCCCCCCCCCCCCCCCCCCCCAACAGCTCCTGGCTGCTTGATATATTTATCCCCCGCGGCCAGACCTAAAGTCAGTGCAGGGGAGAGGAGTAGAGCTTCAGCTTTGAACTTATAATTGAGGGTTGGGCTGCAGCTCAGAAGAAGAGGATTCATGGCTGTTATGATAATTTAACATACCTGGATGCTCAGTGGCTCCTGTGTTACTCCTCAAATCTTGCGGAAAATGGAATGTTTTCATTGTGACATTTCATTTTTGAAAGAGCAAATATGAATTTGCTTCTCACTGCACTTAAATCGCCCTTAAGTTTCGTATCAGTTACAGGAAAGAATTGTGTTTTGTCGGTTGGCAGAGTTCAGTTCAATCCACGCCTTAACCTCGCACTTCAATCTAACAAAACTCAAATCTTTCATACTACCTTTATTAAATGTTAGTTTAAAAAATCTTCTTGGATTCTCGGGTTAAAAAAAGCTAAAAATAATAAAAATGAAGGAAAGCAGGGACATTTGATTTTTATTATATTTGTGTGTTTAGCAGACGGCCGCAGTCTCAGGAAGAATTTTTAAACCAAACAGCAAGTAGATGTTTCGACCATGAGTTGTTCTGGTTTTGAGCTCGAGGGTCTTAGCAAATTCATTCTAGCCGCCT
This sequence comes from Brevimyrus niger, assembly GCA_015164015.2. Lineage (NCBI taxonomy): Eukaryota > Metazoa > Chordata > Actinopteri > Osteoglossiformes > Mormyridae > Brevimyrus > Brevimyrus niger. Next base: position 27,607,330 of record JAABNY020000063.1, on the reverse strand, counting down.
GCAAGGATTTTTTTAGTCTGGAGCCCCCAGTTTGGTAGCATTACAGTGCCAAACAACGCAAAGGATGGCAGAGCCTGACAGCACAAAGTGATTAGATGGTAACTTCAGTGAGATCTGAAGGCTCGCAGAATGAAAGCAGGAGGACACTTCCATATATGTATCCCCCATGCAAAGTACACAAGCACTTCTCAGACGAGGCAGGGCGACTTTGTGCTTTGTGAGGCGTTACTATTGCCATGGTGACCAAGGTCTTTGCAGTTTTTAAGTGGGAGTGAGGTGTTTTTTTCCAGGTTGGTTCACAGAAACAATATCATGTGCCCTTGGGAGGGGAAGGAGAGCTATAAAGCACTTTAAACCCAAGTTACATACACCGCAAAAGCAGCTGCAGTAGGGAGAATGGCTGTATGGTAAAATAATGGGTAACACTTCATTTAAGGCAGGGGTCTCAAACTCCAGTCTTGGGGGGGCAGAGCTCTACACAGTTTTTGGTTTACCCTCATTTAACACACCTGATTCAACTCCTTGTGCCACAGAGCTCTTGAACTGAATCATTTGTGGTGGGACAGGGAAAAAACTAAGCTACACAGGGCTCGGGCCTTCCAGGACTGGAGTTTAACACCCTTGATTTAGGGTCATGTTTTTAGTAATGCATAAACACATTTATAATGCATGATAAAGCGCTCATAAAGCATTATAAACACAGATATAAACATTTATAAAAAAGGAATAACACATTAAAACCACGTTTATTAGGCATTATGACTGCCTTATGAAGCTCTTAACTATAGGCTGATCTCACAATTCTGTTTGTTCTCTTGAGTGTTCTGACATTTAAAATACTCCACCCATACCCTGACCCTTCTGCATTTTGATGATTCTCTGCGGTGCTGTCATTTGCCTCCATCAATATCTGATTAAATTTTTGCAAGGACTTGCATCTTGAAGATTTGAAATACCTTTGATTGTATCAGAACCAATGTTTCCATTTTGTAGAAGCGGAGGCCTTATATGTTCTGGGAGTGGTAGATAAAAGGGGAAATTAAATCTTGACTGCAGAGTCCTTTGGCAAGCTCACTGTCAACACCATGATATTCATACACAGTGCGGGAGGAATTCAGGGGCAGTGCATGATGGGTAAGCATCAACGATACGCAGATATACAAAAGATTCTAGGTAATGACTTTAGTTTGAAGGTGAGTGTTCAAAGTATTATTATTCTCATCTTTAAATACAAAAAAACTCTTAGCTGCTTTCTAAAGACCACAGTGGCAAGTTAATACAATATATAAAGTTCAACACCCAACACTAAATAACCATCCATCCATCTTGTAATTGATTATCTAGGACAGTGTTTTGCCCCAGTGCTGAAAACTATCCCAAGCAACATACAGCATGAGATTGAGTGTCGATGTACATGTAGAAGCGATAGATGCATACAAATTTAGTTCAGCAATCTAATCTTGAAATTGTTTGCTAGTTGGCTGTCCTGACTCCCATTGGACAGTCTAGAGTGAAAGGTAAAATGAAGCAGGAGTTTATAGGGGCAGCTCTTTATTTATCTTATTGGGCAGCTTACGGGCAGCCCTGGATTCTGAGAACCATGGCGGCAGAAGGCGTGACAGCTCGATGGGACCTAAGATATGGGAGCAGGAATGTGTGTACAAGAGGATGCTGGCCCCCCAGGTGATAATTATCATGGAGGGGGGGGGGGGTTCTGGGCTTGGGACTCACCTCCTTGTCACTCTTTCGCTTTGCATCCCCCCCCCCCCTACTGTCGCACGCTCATGCTGTTCTGAGCAGCCAGTTGGCTGGGGTGCCGTGACAGCACCACCAGGACTGCTCCATGAGTGGGTGGGGTGGGGGAGGAGCAGTCTTTAATCTTATTCACACATGACTGATGTCCTCTGAGGGTCCTGAGCTCTCTAGATAACATGGGAGAGGCCTGCATCTCAGTGATTTATTATTTACATTTATTAACTTATTTATTTGACAGGGACAATACATAGTTAATAACAGTGCCAGTTAGCTAGGAAGTTAAATTTCATCTGCAGTCCCTGGACAGATAATACAGAGACGGGCACATTTTACAAAATAATGTACAGCGAAGTTAAAATTGTAGTGTCAAAACATTAAAGTGCACTGTGCTTAAAATCCTAAAGATACTAATGGACATGATTGATTTGATTCATTTTTTATTAGTTTTAGTTGTAATTTAAAATAGGTAAATTTGAGGTTCTGAACTTTGATACTGCTGGGGATAGAGTTCTAAATAACAACTGTACTGAAAAGAGAAACTCAAGGAGACATTTCAAAATTATTTTTCTTTTCCTGGAGTTAATATGCTGAGGTCCACAGCACACTGACTCTCTCCAGCATTAATGACCCAGAACTAAGCCGTTATATTAATTTTTTTCTTTATTTATCTCCCTCACTATACATGGACTTCCGGCAGGTTTCGCCTTTATCTGATTTTCACTGTATTTTTTCTCCCAACATCACTAGATGGAGCAGCTCTTGCCTCTGAACTTTGATTTAGCGGGAAGCTAATCAGCAAGAGCCGATCAGTAGTGGATCTTTTCTTCATGTTTGTTTTGCTGTCTCTCCTTCACCTGAACGTATATCAGTTATGACTGCGGGATTAAGGATGAGCTGGTTATAAATCCACACTCTGTCAGGATAAGTCCCCGTCCTGTCCTGGTCCATGTGTCATTTCTCCATTTGGCCAATGGTTGTCGCTGGTGATCTTGTCTCATTATTTCTCAGGTTTGTTAGTTCCTAGTGTCTGCTCTTGTTCCCTGGGCTGCCATGTAGCTTAATGGCTGAGCATGTGGCTACGAGGGAGGTACTTCTACTGTCTAGGGTTATTGGGGGAATACCTATTTCTTGTAGTCATTTGTGTTCTGTAATAGCCCACACCTCTGCCTCATAGAAGTCCTCATTATGTGTATATATTTGCCAGCCCTGGCCCTGTTTCCGCAGTTAGTCATTGTGTATTTGTAGCTGTTGTTGCCCGGTGTCAGTGACTGTAGCTAGGGTTGTTCCTGTATTACACTGTTCTTGTTCCTGTGTTGCTCCTGTGTTGTTTACCTACCTTGTTTGTCACCCCTCATACTCCTTTTATTCTTGTTCTTCGTGAGAGCAGGCTTGGCAGCAAAGAGCAGCCACCTGTAGCGACATTCAGGGAGTCTTGCTTGCAGATCAGCTGAGGCTGGGCTTAAACCAGTGACCTTCCAATAACAGGCTCAGAGGCTTAGCCCACTGAGCCACACGTTTCCCCCAAAGTCCCTTTTCATGAGCTACTATGTGGATCATCCGTCCTTCACCAAGTTCATCTGTAATATGCTCTGAAACATATTGGTATTACTCCAGTATAAGCTCATCATAGGAACAGCCATCTCATCAACCCCAGAAAGGAAGATGACGGCCCTTACAACCTCTGTACCGCATGTAAGTATTGGCTCTAGGGGCTAATTAGGGAGTAAAGGGATCCTTTTCCACACCTTGTTCCTGAATGTTCTGTCCTGTCCCACTAGTTTCCCATTTCCCACAGCACCATGTCTAATACCAATACTGACTGGGCAGAAAATGTGACACAGGAGTGGAACAGTCCAGGGGTTCTTTTAGTCTTTCTCTTACACCAAGTTCCCTGAGTCCAACATAAAGAATGGAATTGTGATACTTTATTAATCCTCGAGGGGAAATTATTTTGCCCCATCTTGCTAGGCATACAGGTGAGAGCAAGTAGAGGGGTTACAGCAAAGGGGCAGCCATTCTGTGGCCCCTGTAGATGCTGAGGTAAGTGAACCGCTCAGTGAGGTTGACATTCTCTGCAGACAGACACACTGCAGATGGCTGTGCCCAGGGGAACATTAGATGCCTGGATCTTGGTTTTGATCCAGGACGCTTGCAAACCCCAACATTTAGACTCTTTGCTTAGTCTCTTGAAAACCCCGATCAGAGCCTCCATTGACTCTATGAAGATCACAGGATCGTCGGGAATGTCAAGATTGGTAAATGTTTCCTCACCAACAGCTGCCCCACAGTCACTGATCCCCACAACCATGCCTAACGCCCAGTCTATGCAAGCTTTGAACAGAGAGCACGAACACACCCCTGACATACCCCAGAATCCACTGGAAAGAATGCAGGGGTTCTGCTTGCACTGAACACAGTGCTCACAGTACTGCTGTACAGGCTGGCCTTTCAGGGGGATCCCGCAGTGACACTGGACACCATCAGGAGGAGCCAATTCTCCATGACAACAGCTGCTCCCCAAGTATGGCAGCCATCAAAGCGACCGCACCAGTCACAGGCGTACCTTCCGACAGAGATCTGGCCACTCCCCAGTTTGCGTTCCTCAGAGAGTGCAGCCACTGAAGTTTACGAAGCTGCTCCGACAGCAGAGGAAGATGGTCATCAGGCCAGAGGGACAAGAACCCAAGGGGGGGACAAGAACCCAAGGGACAAGGCCTCAGATTCGGGCCCGAGAGCTTCCATGCAGCAAGCAACGCCTCAGCACTGCACTAGTTCCGATCCCCGACAGGTCTGACCCCCTTTGGCTCTTCAGTGGTTTTGCCTCTTCCGCGGGCTTCCTCCCTCCACTTCATGACGTGTGCAGTCTTCCTATGGGCGCCTGTAGCAGAGCTGCTGGGTGAAAAACTGCATGGTGGCCGGAGTGCTAACCCCGCCACCAACCCCAAAGTTTTCCCCTGCAAGTCGGAGGACGCCTTGCAGGGCCGGATTCAGTTTAATGTCATTCCAATAACATCCCATTAGGAAATGGGAGTATTCCTTGTTTGATTTCACCCTCAACAGACAAAACTCTGAGCATGAGAGATGACAGCCGGTCTAGCAGGCGTGCAGAGGTCTGCACCCGGGAAGTCTGCATCTCACTCTACGGGGTGTTCACCTTTGGGTGGCTGATGTCACCTGCTCGCTGTGGACTGTGGGTGATCACCTTGAATGTACCACCCAGTAGGCTAATCACTGCTCAGATGCTAGATAAACAATAAGAATGCAGGTCATGTTCCCCCACATAAAGACAGGAAGGAATAGAGAAGATGGTTCATCCCAAACATGCTTCAGCTTCTTTAAACTCATCTGCAGATGGTTATCTGTCAGAATCAGGTTGGACTCTGGAGCATCTTGCTCTGTCTGCTATGCTCCCAAGGAATGTTCGTGAATGAATATTGAATATAAATTTCAAGGACTACAGGGTATGATTTAGTTATGAAGACAGCGGGGGAAGCAGTTACTGTTTGCTTTATGAAAAAATGCACAAGGAGTTTTTATTTTGAGATAGCGACGGAAACTGCTGGCTAATTTTATATATCTGACCGAGAAATTGTATTAGCTTTTCATTTTTTGATATTATTCAAAATATTCCCCATTTTGGAGCAATTTTTCTGGCCATTAGTCACTGAGCATCAGAACATTGAAACACCAAACTGTATAAGGGTAGCCAAGTATTCAAAGCATTAAGGCTGTGATGCCACAAGTCTAGTCTTCATATTGGGTTCAGAATTCTGGACAGCAGACAACCCAAGACTTAAAAAAGAACTCAAAAAGAGGACAGAAGGTGAGGTCAGAGTATGACAGTCATAAACAGAGGAGTAAAATATTAATGGCCAATGATATTTAAAGCATCAGAGGTAAGCTTTTAAAACTTGATTGGAGTATTACAGTTCCTTTAAAATGGGTGACACTTTCAACTAACTGGACAGAGATAAAAGAAACAGTTCCATTCCAAGGATATTTTACTCTCCCACACACTGAATACCTTTGTATAGAAAAATATAAGTGCAAAATAAAGTATCTGTACACCGCTTACCAGTTCTTGCTGCAGTGTTCTGCAAGCAGAAGGTTCACGCCCCCAATATTCAGTTAATTTATAGTTTTCATTTATTTCATGCATGCAGATCTCAGACTGCTTACTCCTGTTTTTCTTTGATTATCAGAATGGCAGAATTGGGGAGAGTGGTTTAGCATGCAACAAAGTTGCAGGAACAAGATCACAACAGATTTCTGTGGAAAACAAAACAGAGCTATGATACCTTTATGTGGCTAATATAAAAATGACTAAAAGTTAACTCATTTTAAAACAAGTCAATTAGTCTGATCAGGATCAGCTGGGTTTCATTAATTTCAGAATTGACAGGCAAAAGCCAGGAGACGAATCGTCACGGAAAGATCACCCAGATCCAGCTGCTTTTCTTTCTATGCCTCCCACTGAATCCATTTTCCTAAAAATGTATTGTGGAGTGGGATTGGAATCCCTTCTAAACTCAACACCCCCCCTCCTTTTTTTTTTTACAATGTTTTTCCAGTGAGTGGGAGAAAATTAGCATAACTTAAGAGGTCAGGCAGAGTTCAGCAAGAGACACGGGAGATAAGCAAACAGTGAAGTGTGCTTTAACAACTGTAGCTACTGTGGTTTCTTGTTAACAAAAAAAGTAAACACTATTTAATTTAAGTGCTTTACCTCAGTCCAATAACTTCCACAGGTCTTATCTACAAGCATGATTCTCAAAATTCAAATAAGCACAAATCCAGCCAACTGACCTCATTTACAGTAACAACTTATCTCAATCAGTAGATTGACAGGTAGACTTCACAGGTAATGGGCAAAAATTTTTTTTTTATTGCATTATCCATCCATTAATCTATCTATCTTTCAGTCTTCCAAGTTTTTCGTTTTCATAAAAGCTTCACAAGGGAAAATGATAATTTATTTCAGATGAAATTTTCCCATTTTATCATTGTTATTTTGATGGAAAACAGAAACTTCATTTACAGGAACAATCTGAAAACTGGCCTTATACTGTGGTAACCTGAAATTCACCCACCTCTCCCTGAGTGGTGGTGAAGTCTAACCAGAACCAGGTACTGAAGTCCATCAAAATTAAAAAGGTAAATCTTATTGGTGGATTTCACAGATACAGACTGACAAAAAGATTCTTTTTATGTTGATTAAGCAGTGTTTGGTTTAGAAGAGGGAGTTTTTTTGGTTCTTGGTTTAATGTCAGACAAAAACCAGTGTGTGTATGTGTGTGTGTGTGTGATGGTGTTATAATGCACTCTGGTGGCAGGAAAAGAGAATTACACCAGGACCTAAAATCGAAAAATGCCTGCAGTTCCCATTTTATGATAACTTCATAGTGGAACTGAACATTATCTTGGAGAAGCTTTAAACCACATTTAAAATGCATAGCAAATTCTGTCAATTTGTAGCACATGACAAATCCCTTGTATATGTGTCTCATAGGAGCGCAAAGATGGATGTGAGAAAACCGAAGAATTGTTCCTGTACTCATACATGTATAGATGGTAAATAAAAGTATGTTATATCTATCCGTAAAGCTATAAAGTCAATACAGGGTCACCATGAGTCTAGACATCCATTCAAACAACCGCACACTATGAGTTGCAATAACTGTTCTCCTGCACACTATGGTTGTAACCCCAGTGTAACTTATAAAAACTTGCTTTGCTTCCTATTTGTGTAAAATCCCTCAGAACAATAACGGGGCTCTTTTGCTGGGGGAGTGGGAGTCAGCTGAAGTGATCTTCGGACTGTCGGCAATGCCGGTGTTAGGATCGCCCGGCGGGCAGGAAGCCAGCGAAGCTGTGGAGTCCGAAATGGGGGTTTCATTCCACAAAACGACAGGGCAGGGTGCAGCAAGACAAACATCAATCGATTCATATCATTGTGGATGGACACAAGAAATAAATGTTCATTCTGTTTGAAACACAGGACTTCGATTCCACTAACAAGTGATTTAATTTGTTACAAATTATTGAAATGAGAACATTATGTAGTATAGTTGTCCCACCAAGCTAGTGCACAACAGGCAGCAGGTTGAGAACTGAAACTCCGATACAAACCAAATCCCCTAAACCTATACATCATATTTGCTGTATGTATTGATTAGTTGTGTGTTAATTCCTTCCATAAAAAAGTCAAAACATTGAAAAAAAAAGTTTTGTCTTGTGTGTCACGTCCCTGCATCCCTGCCCCCTCATTCTTTCCCCATTTGCTAATTTGTCCTACCTCTTGTTTCAGCTGTCATGTGACTCACTCCAGCTGGCCCTCGCCTGCTCCCTCATTAGTGATGTATAAATCTCCTCCCTTTCTTGAGCTCCCCAGTCCAGTCATTAATGTTACTACCTGCTCGTGCTCCTGAATGTGTCCTGTGCCTTGTATTCCTGCCCAATCCTCATCTCCCCATTTGACCCCTCGTGGTGCTTTGATTTGTGTTGTGGTTTGTCTTAATAAAGCCCCTTTGGATTTCCCCTGATGCCTGCCTCCACCTCTGTCCTTGCCCGCAATGTGACACTTTACTGCTGTTATGTAATTACTGTTATAAGGTAGTTATTCATATATTTGGCGAATTGTATTAATGTTAACATCAACAAATGCAGATGCACCATCATGTAAGATTATTCCCTTCAATTGAAGGATATTTTTCTGTATATGTTTAATGTAAATAGTTTCTATTTCCTATGTCAAACAGAATCTTTTTTCTTCAGCTTCTGATTGTTCACTGTCCCCTGGTTGAAGGGGGTGGGGGGTTCAGACAGTTCATAAAAGCGCAATAATTGTATTGCCAATGAATATTAGGTTAGCAAATACAAGTATAAACCACACCCATTTCCGGTCCTGTATCCAAATACAGATACAGATACAGATAATGTTGTTGGTTGAACAGATACAGGTATAGATGATTACATCGCTATGCACCTCTAATGACCATGACAATTACAAAAAAATAAACATTTTTCTCCGATGACTTACAACTGAGGGGAGTTCACATTGCACAGTAAACCACAGATAAAATGTGCCGAGAGAAAGAAAACAGAGTTATAACTCTCTCTATAAGTTGATTTGTGAATTTCAAAAGTTGAGTGGCATTTGTTTCCCACACTATACTGTTAGAAAAAATGGTACCAAAAAAGGCTTTGTACCTTTGCTTGTCACTGGGGCTGTACCTTCAAGGGTTTGCCAATACCCTAGCTGTAGGTAAGTGAACCGTTTAATGTACCAATATCGACTCTGAGGAACATGTCAAAGGTATAAACAATGTTAATGTTCCCCCAATGATACAAAAATGTTACTCAGTGACAGCAAAGGTACGAATTGGTACTCTTTTTTTTTGACAGTGTAGATCAGGGTCTACAGTATGCCCACAGCGCTGTAGGATTTTTGAATAACCTTCCAGTGCACTCTGTGTCAGAGAGCCGAGGTGCATGATGCCATGAGTGTGGTCCAAGAGAAAAATGGCCGCTGGAATGATGAAGAATGTCACCTGACAAAGCCAGTCAAATATCAGACAGCACACAATGACTGGTTATGATTCTTGAATGAAATACATAAAAAAAAGCAGCTGCCCTTTTTCCCACAGTGCACTTGGGCTGGCTTTTAATGCTGAGAAACCTGCCAAGAGACTCGTATTGTGCTTCTAAGGAGTGGATGGGCTGCTTTCATGTGTAGCCTTCTAGGAGACAGTGACAATAAAATAAATATATTTTAGAATTGGCAGTAATGATGCCGGTTTCAATTCTCCTCAGACAACACAAACCACAAAAGAAGTATTTTCTGATGTACCCATAGTTTATGGGCAAGGTGATTATAAGCTGCCTCCTCTGAGCTGAATGACTCACTTCCCCTTGTCCAGCACTCCTGTTCAGCTGGCCTTGGACATCGAGCATCACTCATTCCTCAACTCAAAGTTTACCCCGTTTTCGAGTATGTGACGCCCACCACGGGGTGAAACAGTCAGGCGTGGACTAGATCCAGCATATTACAATTTCCATTCCCCCAGATGTCAGCCCAGAGCCAGTTCAAATAAACTGCTGTTCCAAACGAAAGGAATTCAGGATTACAAACAAACACCATCCGGCTGTGGGCAAAAGACCTCACAACAAAGACCTTAAATGGAAAATATAGAGGAGCTGTATCACCAGTCAAATCAAAGCTATGTTACATGGCACTGCTAGACTACAATCGATATATCTGATTTTAGTCAACAAGTGTTATTTATACATTTTGGATAAACTAGTGATTAGCATTAGCACATGTGTGTGTGTGTGCAGAATTCTCTGGCATATTGGTCAAAAGTATACTTGAGTGTGATATTACAGGGTGTATTAGTATTTAATAGTATTGCAGTGGTCGATTAAAAACCAGCCCTGGATTTTTGTCCATTGACACTTTGGCCCACCACACACAAACACACATGCCTATGATGAAATTCGGCAATAGTAGTTATTGGTATGAAAGAATCAGACCCCCCATATCTGAAATCATTTACTAGTTATATTACTAAGCTGTTATGTAAGAAAAATCCCCACAGGTGTATTCAACAACAGTCATTTTAAAAATGACACATTTTAATCAAATCGCTATGGTTACACTTATGTACACGGAGCAAGGCACACACCAAACATTTACTCGAAAAGGTAATGATGATCTTACAGACAGCAGAAGTAGCAGTCATGCCACACTTAGGTGAAAATGTGGTCCTAAATATACACCAGCTCACAGTAGCTTAGACAGATGCAATCACACAGGATGAGTTGATACAGGAGAGTCTAATCGATTAAAAAAAAAGAAGGTCCCGTCAGCCTCAGTTCATTGATGAACAAATTACAAACCAATAAAATCAAAACACTGAAAACCAATTACAGATAACAAAGGTGAATCTGTAAAAGCTTTAATTTGCAGGATTTTGTATTCATGTTGTGTGATTTTGGGTAACACTGCTGATTTTCTAGAATTTCTTTCGTCATTCTGCTATATTTTCAACATTAGAGTACATTTTATGGCTCAGAAAGTAACTGTGATAAAGGCTTGGCTGAAATCTCCAAATTAATCATTTATCCATATTGGCCAGGGTAGCGGGTTGATGTGAAATCTGTACTACCATATTTTTGTCAGTGCAAGATACTATGTTAAATATCATAACTGTCAATATTAAATGTCAAAGTCACAACACTACAGAAGTATACCTAAATGCATTCAGAATTCCATTTATACAAATATATAAAATACAAAGAAATAAATACTGATAAATGTCTCTCTTACGTAGCACCCCATCAACACAAAACGTCATGTTAGGAATTAACTTGATATATCTCAAAACCAGGATATATCTCTTAATGCCTGTGTTTACATGTTTTACATATTTCATTATGACTCATGATCAGAGTAGGAGTATGTGGTACATATAGCAATGAGTATGTGTCTCATCAGGCCTTAGACAGCCAGTGACCTTATGGCTTTTGCAGTGTATAGTGCAGTTAGTACAGTGCAGCTACAGTGAAGTGAACAGCATGCCAGTCGAAAGACTATTAGAGTTAAGCGCGTCCACCTTTCATTATGTGACGATAAAAAAGGTTTGAGTACAAATGTTGTCAAAGAGGCCAGGACCAATTGACATTGCATAAAACATTGAGTGACTTTTTCAGTTTTAGTGCTCAACAAGTGATTACCATTTCCTCACACTGAAATGTAAAAAACTTGCAGGTTTATTCATGATAAAACTCGAGTATCTATTACAAATAACCTGTTTCAAAAATTGAATATTTAACTGCAATGAAAAATTGTATGGAAGAATTAGAAGTTGATTAAACCGATTAACGGTACAGAAAATGTAGATCTGGAGTGAGTCAGAGGTTAAATACCAGCATTTGAACCCTAGAGAAGCAGTAAACGCCTGTCCAGTTCGTGAAATACGTTCAAACCATGATTTTGCCTCATTTAAAAAAATTCTCACATCATTTATTATTTGCTGAAATATTACTCAGTTCTTTAGCACAGTTGTAAAACCCCCTCCCATGTATTGCATTTGTATTTACTACAGAGTGTGGCTGCAAAGAGTTTATTTACATTAATGTATGAAATTATCATATGATGAAAACATGTCAATATTGCCAATAAAAATGTTAATAAGAGTCAAAATTGTGTGGGGAAGAGCTGAACAGGAAGCATAAAGGTACGTCTCCACTTGGTATTCCGTCTTGTCAAAGAAGGGTGGCCATGCTCAGACCGGGTGGGGGCGGGGGCTGACATGGCCGGTAACCACGGTGATGGCAGAGCTAGTCGGAGAAGAGGCTGGCGAAGGACTGCCTGAGGCTGCGGATGGTCTCGGCCTTGGCCTCGTCTTCGGTGGTGCTGTCGTGGAGCAAATCCCGGGTGTTGAGGGTGTTGGTGAGGGACCGGGACTTACTGGGAGACCGACAGGCAGAGTGCGTGGTCATTATTTTTAAACCACCAATAGATTGACAGAGCACATTTATGATGTTTGCATAAACAAAAGAACTGCGAAAGAGCAGATGATATGTATGACACTCAAAACCATGTTGGCGTGATCTCCTGGAGTGCAATATTATGAATGGGCCAATATTGTTGCAAAAAAAAAAAAAAAGTGTAATCGATTGATACATTATTTCTGTCCTTTGGCAAACATGATCTGGCTGCTTTCCAAAAGCCGTCAAAACCCCTGCTGTATGAGATTGATTTTCAGGTAGTTAAATGGTTTCATTTAATCTTTCACAGTCACATCCAGCAAGTACTGTACTTCAAGTGCTTTGCCCAAAGGCAGCCAGCCATGCTGTGAATTCTATTTAAAAAAAAGCAATTTCATTTAAGAAAATACATGATCCTACAGTAACCACGAGGAACCGGTGACATACTTGAGTTGAGGCAAATGCTTCTGGCTGGCTGATGCAGGAGGGAGCAGCCCAGGCTGGAAGGCCTGGCTGGGCGAGGTGGTAGCAGATCGGGCTCGTTTCGGGGATCCCTGAGCTGACGGCGAAGGCTTACTGGAGGCCGACCAAAGGGCTCCTGCAGGGAAATGACATCATCAGCATGGAGGCAGCAAACGTGACATCACAAGCTTTTCAAAAGAACTCCAGAGTACCAACATTTACACAGGCATTTAGCATTTGAGCGGAACTTAGATAACCAGCTTATTACCACAGCTACACCTCAGACGATCTCAGATGGTTACATCTTTGCCTAAACACGAGCCATTTTTCCCTTTTCTACAGTATCTAAAACTGCTTTAAGGGTTATCACAGACTTAGTAAACCAGATTTAGAAAATCACTCCTTTTGACTAAACAATTTTAATGATTCTGCTAACTAATTTTCCAACAGAAAGCATCTACCATCTCTGGCTGTTTCTAAGTCATTATTTTGGGAAGTTTTATATTCGTTTCCGAGAACAATATATCCACTATCACACAGCCAGATGTTTTGTCTGTTACGGCAGTAAAATTTCCAGTTCAGGAGTCTCCAAGGATTTGATAACACTCAACAACCTCTTTCCAAGTTGCTCCCTCCGTGTACTCTTCTGGCGGGAGTCAGGCAGTGTTTGTGGGAGCTTCCTGTTTAAGGGACCTGTATGGCTAGGTTCAGCTGGAGGTGGACCATTGGCTGCTTACCTTGGGATCTTCTGGGCTGGGTCGTTTGTGCTACCTGGCCCTGGAGGAGACATGTGACCATCGCACTTGAGAATGACATCAAACCTCATCTTCCCACAAGCCGATTTCCACAAAAGCTGAATACATCTCAAAGCAGCCGTCGCCAGTTATCTTTATCTCTAAATGAGATAATATGCCTGCTGTAACGTTTCCTGATAAATTGATCCAGCCGCACTTGCTGGTTCGTTATGTGCGTGACGCCCCCTTAAGTGAGCCTCATTCTCATGCCCATGAGTAAATATGCCATAGACAACTTAATCTTATCTCTGTGGGTCTTGGCAAAGCTGCCTCCCCCCTAAGGCACCCGGGACGCCTGACAATGAGGGGGTGAAGGCGGAGACCTTGGCTGAGGCCAGAGATGATGGTGAGGAGTCCGTCAACAGAGAGGCCATTTTGTTGACCACCAGCTCCGCGATCAGTTGTCTGTCCTCCTCCACGTGTTCCCCTACCAACGGCATGGAGCTGTCCATCACCTAAACACAAGGGCAGGATATTTTGTTACCATTTTTGTCATGTGGATGTTTAATAGAAGCGATTTGGGTTGAGCGACTTGCTCATGGCTACAGCACCCGGGTCCGTCTTGGACCTGGAACTGGAAACTTTTTTTCTACTTATCCCATTCTATAACAGTATGCCATCTATTACCTTAAAATCTGAGTGTTCCTCTTCCAAGTTCCATTAATTATCCATTATTTGCAGACTCGCATTGCTTAAATTACGGCTTAGCAACTCTTTCATGAGTTATTGTTTATGCATTATTCACAAGTACAGTTGACTTTTCTGGTCCCCTGCAGTCTGAAATAGTTTTTAACCTCCTCTTGCAACCACATATCCTGGCCGGGGAGGGGCTGGAGCCAATCCGAAGCAGCACAGGCACACAGGGGTACACCCTAAATACGACGCCAGTCCATGGGATGTCATATAAAACACTGTGGGTGATCCAGGGACACTATGTAGCTGGCTATGAGGGCATATGCGGCTCAGTGAGTCACAGACACTGGGGTTGTGATCAGAATGTTGCTGGTTTAAATCCCAGGGTTGGCGAAGTGATGTCATTGTTTGGCCCCTAAGCGAGGCCCCCTATCTCCAACTGCTCCAGGAGTCAGCTGACACTGCTTTCTCAATTAAAGCAACTGCAAAATTAATAAAGTGCAAAGCTAATCAGCTGGAAAAGCCTGCAGTCTTTCTATTAATGAACAGTCTGGAAGTAATATCTAAATAGCGCAAGAAATGAAAATGCATTAATTGTAATAATGTTGTAAGGATGCGTACGTCCTAAAAACTGCTGATCTGGTACAGGGTCAGGAGCAGGGGTCACCAGCCTTTCTGAATCTGAGAGCTGCTTTACGGGTACTGAGCCATAAAAAGGGCTGCCAGTTCAAAACGCCCTCTTAAATTTACCCAAACTTCATGTATAATAAACATGTTTTAATTTTTTTTTTAGATAATGTCATTTTCAAATCTATATAAATGCAAATGTGAATAAAAAAAAATAGCAACAGGATAATATAACATTTTAGACACTGCTCACTGGTGAGTCGTCATATTTTTAGAACAGGTCTGCGGGCGACTCATGGTCCTTGGGGGCATCCTGGTGCCCGTGGGCACCATGTTGGTGACCCCTGGTCAGGCGTGTAACTGAAACCCAGACAACGTAGGGCACGAGACATAGGCACACCCTGCCAGAATAATGCAGTCACAAGGTAGCAAAAATGTTTCACTTAGCAAATGAATAGCACAGAAACTCAACAGAAGTTTCCTTTGGTGTGTTTTCAGCCATCTTTTTTATTTTTATGCCATTGCTGCAGTATGGCCACTAGAGGGAAACATTGGGCATGTATTTATTGATAGCAATGACTGGGTGTGCTTTTCAAAAACACAGTACCATAAATGACAACAACAGAGTAGGAGGAAGTTTGACACAGAGTGGGGGGGGGAGGGGTGTGCCCCGCTAAATTATTTAATCACAAAGGTCTGTTTATTGAGGGGAAGAATGCAAATTAAATATTGGGGGGTACATGGGTTCTCCCGTCCAACCTCCAGATTCGTAAGCACGTGTATGACAAAGTTGTACTTTTTATGTAGAAAATTATATGCAAGTTAGGTGTGGGTCAGAGATGGACCACATTATGTACACATAGTGTAAATCCATAAATCAATCAATCCATCCATCCATCCCATACCACTTAGCCAGTTCAGAGTTGTGGCATAATGTAAACATGGTATCATCATTTAATGTACTGTAATGTGCCATTAGTAGCAATGTACCTGTTAAGTACAAGTCAGGGCGTTTAGCACTGCTGTGTCACACCTCTGGGACTCAGGTAAGGGTCTCTGCCATGGCTCCATGTGTGTTGAGACTGCATGTTCTCCCTGTGTTCTTGTGAGTTTCCCTCATTTAGACACACATCCAGGGATCCCATTTGGATATGAATTTGGGGATCTCATTTGGATACACATTCAGTCTTTCAATTGAGGCATTGTTTGATCTGGGTTTTCTGTCAACATATGAATGATTTCTGTGGTCATGTCTGATCTTTTTTTGCATACAGCTTAGTGGAAAAGACTTCTGCCTCACACCTCTAGTGATGCGGGTTCGAATCTCTTTGCCGTTTGTGTGTTCTCCCAATGTCATGTGGGGTTTCTTCTGGTATCCCAAAGACACTCAGGTTTACTGAAGTCTCTGATTTATCCACCGTGCTTTTGCTCTGTCTTCTAATGGGCTGGCATCTCATCCAATGCGTGACCCTTACTAGCCTAAGTGGTTGTAATATGGATGGACAGCATAAATATGAATGATGCTGCTGCCATATAAGCATCCATGACACTCAATAAGGGAGGAAGTCATTCATAAAACTGTACACACTGATTGGCAATACTGAGCACACAGCTGGACTTTAGAGCTACACACAGTCAATTTTATTGTGATTGAGAAAGATTTAAGTGCAGGGTTCACATAAAACCTAAGCATTTATTTGTTCTGTATGGGAGATTTCACAAACACAGAACATCGTCACTAAGATTAATGTGAGCGGGGTCTGGGACAGGGCTATTATCCGCATTGTTGCAGTTATCTTTCATTCCCAGAGTTTTGTTTATATATCTCATATGTTTTCTGTTACTCCCAACAACACAAACCAAAAAGTTTTGCCAGCTGTTGTAGTGAGAGAGCCAGTGATGCACATCTGTGTATCTTATTGGGCATGTCCCTTTGTGTGTATGTGTGTGTGTGCGTGTGTGTGTGTGTTTAGGGGCTGCTGTGGCTGTATATCAATAGTTCTGCATTGATAGTTCTATATCGATAGTTCTTTTGACCATATTTCCCTTTCCCTCTGTTGCATGTTCCCTTGGTGTGGCCCAAATCTGGCCGATATCCTATTAAATACCCACATTATGTGGTTCTATCCACTGAGCCCTTCCTATAATAAAATATACAATGAGACCATGGCATGTAGTTCCTAAGACTACAGGTAGGGGGCGCAGTGGATCAGCAGGTAGCACGGCATTGTCAGAATGGGATGACATGCAGGTAATGTAGGAGGCCACGGGAATCAGCCAGCTCGAACCGCACATCTACACAGGACTAAATATAGACTTTGAGGAGAAAGCAAACAGACCTCGATGATGTAGTCCTTGCCGTCTTTCCCATGGACGGCTTTCACCGCGCAGATGTCCAGACCTCCGAACATCTCAGCGCAGGAGTCCACCCACAAGCGATACCTGCATCCAAGCAAAGTGCCCACGCATCAGTCACCTGTCTTATTAATGTCTATGGATGCAACCACCAGCTATTTTCGCCTTTGTATGTTCGACTGAATTTTTTTCCCGATTGTTTGAATTTTTGCACAACATCGTCGCTGCCGACATTTTGAAGATGCTCCCATTCTTCAGGGATCTTTTGGCACCCTCGAGCGCTACCAGGAGCCCCAACCCACCATCTTTTCTGTTTAGCTACTCGTGCGTTATGTGTGTGTTACTTGCCAGAAGAGTTGCACTGGTGCCACGTTATGGTCAGAATAAGAACTGCACATGAATTTTGAAAACTAACCACCTACTAAAACGCGAGTTTGTCTTCTTAAATCTTTTTTATATTCAAATTGTTCAAATATTTGTTGTAGTACTAGCAATGCCCATTGTCTATGCGACCCAAAGAAGAAAAGTATTAAATATACATTCATTGGGATGTCCAATAAAAACCTTACAATCCCTAATGAAGAAATATGTAGAACATACAGAAGTAAGATTCAATTTGAGATAATCCACGAGAAGGTGAAGCCTGAGAACAGACACTGCGGTATGGCCTTCAAATGGGCTGAAATACTCATGTGGCAGATGATGGCATCGCTGACCTGTCTGTCATTGCAATCTGCTCCAGCATGGCGGAGCCCGTATTGGCTTTCCAGTTGCCAGAGATGGACGTTCTCCTGGAAAAGGCATGAAAAATGTTCAAAAATCTAAGCAGTAAAAAAACTTTACAGAATAATCCTTCTTTTCTGCTAAAGTTCCTAACTGCGCATCATCTTTTCTGCTCATCTAGTTGAGGATCACAATGTTAATTGTACACATATCTCAATCTCCGACACTCCATAACTCCCTTGTCCTAAACGTATATATATTTAATCATAGTGATTGGAAACAGACTATTACTATCTGCTGTTATTTTTACCAGAACCAAGATAATGAAGGAAAGAGTCCAGGAACAGTGAGTAATGTTACGTTGGTTCTTCAGCTCGGTGCCCAGTCTAATCGTAGCTGATATACAATCTCAATGTAAGCCAAGGCCCTAACTGCAGCTTAATCTTGTCTGATAAATACGCATTTTAGGAGGCAACCCAAAGAAAGCAATCCAAAGCAACTTCATCTTGTGATGAAAACCAACTGTTCGCATTTGCCAAGTTTAAGCGTTCTTGGTGAATATCCACCTGACATAGTCTGAAGGTGGGGCAACATGCAGGTCAACACAGCTTTTGCTTAAGTTGCGATAAGTGATCAGACACTGTACATTATTTTAATGATCACTTATGGGAATAATAAATAAGGCATTCGAACCAATTCAGGCAGGGCTGGTGAAGCTTCTGTACTGAGTTAAACACTGATGAGAAACGTTACATTTTATCACGTGGGATGAGACTCGTCAAACATGGTAAAAAAAAAAAAGTTACATTACATGTAACAAGAATACATGTTCAGTCCAATAATACACTCAGTGGTCAGTTTGTTAGGTAACAGTGAAAGTTAATTGTCATTTTTGACACCACAGCAAAATGTGTCCTCTGAATTTAACCCATATGTGACATAGAAGGGGGCAACTATTATTCAGCCCCCAGGGACATGGGGGTAGTATTGTGCTTGGGGTACCTCAGTGGTACCTTGCTGGTCAGGGACTTGAACCAGCAATCTTTCAATCACACACAGGCTTCCCTAACCATTAGGCCACCTCTACCCCACCCCTTTCTCACCTCCGAACATGTGTTTGGTGCCATTATGAGGCTGCAACTAAACAACCACAGCATGCAGGTGGGCTACAGAGGTTCACATATTGTTTTCTTAAGCATCATGACAGTTACGCTACCTAGTCTGAAGGATTTTGGTTGTTGTGTGATTACTGGAGTCAAGCATGATGGCTCCAGTATCCCAGAAACAGTCACCCTCCTGAGATTTTCACACACAAAAGTGTCAGGAGTTTACAGGCGATGGTGTGAAGACATCAGAGAGCAGTGGTCGGCTTCATCAGAGCTAACAGGAAGGTCACTAGTGCAAGAACAATGTCTAAGTAGTGGTGTGCAAAATAGCTTCTCTGAATACACAACTTGTCAACCCTAATAGAGGTTCTGCAGGAAAATTGGGTCCTACCAGGTACTAGTGAATTAATAAAGTGACCACTAAGTATATATGCACTCAATTTTTTTTGTATTAGAGGAAAAATGAAGGCTTCACTCATTTCCAGAGAATCAAGATAAGGGCAAAGTGGATTTGATGAGTCAAACAGTTATTCGGCTAAATTAAAATGGGCCTTGGTGGGGGACTAGGGGTACAACCCAGATGACTAACTGATGTGTGCAGCACCCTTTTATTCCACTCTGCAAACTTTTATGCTTTCACACAGCTGTGTCGAGTTTAAGGGACAGACGCTGAAATAGCAGCCATTTGATCCTTACATGTAGGCCTTGTAATTGGTGCCAATCTTCTGGATCCTGATGTCATACTTGGAGTCAACATAGGACTCGGTGGTCGCGTACGTTCTCGCCAATGCCACCACACTGGTTACGTCCTGGAAGTCCTCGCGGTTCTCGACTTTGATCTGGCGTGGAAATTTGAGAAAGAGGCTGGAGAAATTCTAATGCACTATTAGTTTAGGAAACTATTAAAATGCTATTTGTGTTCACTTTAACAGTGACACAAAAAGAATCACGAACAGGAAATGAGACAGCACAATTAGCCTTTGAAGCATTGTCTTAAACTGGATTGGAAGCTGGCAAATTAATGCTTGGCCCCAGACACAATTAAAAAATGCAATTCTCAAGCTTTGAAAGAACATCATGAGTTTCACAAAGTCATGTTCTTTGTGCGTTAAACACATCCTACCAGAATTATACACATAGATTAATTTGTGCTGCTTTACATCCCAATACTGTCAATTATTATCTTCTTGCCTGTATTTACATGTGTCCATAAACTCTCAAAAAACCTAATTGTAAATAAAATCAGAGCACAGAAGTCATACAAAAATATTTGCCTTGGCCCTTTGCTTTAAAATTCTCAAGCACTGCAAAAAACACTTGAAAGAATTAAATATTGTTTAACATCTGAATGCATAGTCCTTATTTGCTACTTAGGAAGTTACATTTATACAGGTGTGGAACTTGTTACCCAATTTCCAAGTGGTGATCTGTTACAGTATCTCCTAATTTAGAGGAGAAAATACATCCATCCATCCTCCATAACCACTATTCAGGAGAAAGGTCAAAGGGAGCCTAGAGCTCAGGATGCACAAAGGACAAGGCAGGGGACACCTTGGACGTGATGCTAGTCCCTCGCAGGACAGGCACAGGAAATTACATTTAAAAATATTCTAAAAAAAAAATCCCTCTTGATTTTTGGACCACTGAGTGGCTAGAAGAGAGCCACATGGGCGTGGCATCAAAGCCCAGATGCAGGGCGGGGATTCCAGTGGGATATGAACCCCCAACCTGTGACCCTACAGTGCTAATAATAGCCAAAGTGTGATTCAGCTGGATGAAAAACCACAGAACCTTGTGGCACAGAGTCTGAGTTTTTACTATATAAACCCAGGTTTATTCCCACTGTTTTCCACTTGTCTTATTTTTTACATTATATGTTATAAATGATGTTGTCCATCACTGCACCTTATGCCATCTGTTACACATGTCTTGTTTGTTTTCTGCATGTTACACCAGGGACCAGAAGATACGAAATTTAATCTCACTCTGTACCTCTTATATATCTCTAATGGCAATAAATGGTACATGATTTGAATCAATCATCCAATCGAGTTGGGCGATTGTGCATTTATGTATACATCTGTCTCATTCGATATGGCTTCTCTGTGTGCAGGTGGTTAATGCCTTTAGATTCAATTTCTTCACTTGTTTATTCAGAATGATGCTGTTCTCCCCATTCCTCTTCCGCCCCAACAAAAACCTAATAAAGACTCAGGTTGGTTCATAAGTTTCCGCTGCCTCTCTACCCCAAAGGCGCTCAGGCTTTCCCACCCGTCCGTTTGCGTAAAGCCTACTGTTCCTGGACGCCTGCGGTCGACCACCGCCTACCCCCCTCCATATCCCGTAGCCTCTCACCTAAACAGACTGGGGCCAATCGTATCTAGATCCGAACCAGGGCGCTGTGGCAGAAGTCGGCTCTGTTTTCGTTTATCTGCACATCTGTCCAAAAACACTATCACTGCGGTGAACAATCAAAGCTTGCTGCCCACCAATAAATCGAGTGGAGGATATATTTATCTGTACAATGCCTGTAGATCACAGATATAAATCAGGGAATACTAAAATATGAAATGGCTAAGAATACTTTGTTTGCTCTTCTGGTGTGCTCCAGACCCCCCCCCCCCCCCTTGGAGCCTACATGATTTGAGGATGGGGGTCGTGTGCGGGGACATGCGCCCGATGCTGTGTTTACTGTGATATCTCATTGGTATCCTCACGCCCAGCTTGCACAGAGAGTGATGTCACGGTTCGGCAGCCGTCCAGGGCTGAGGTCATGCATGCTGTGCCTGCTGCTCGAACCCAGGAGGTGGGGGAGTGACATCATTGGGGCGCGCCTTGGCTTCGGGGTCTTACCTTGCCGATGCCGGCGTGCGCATGGCCCATCTTCACTACCACCGGGAAGGAAGACGAGGAGATCTGGAAATGATTAAAATGTAAATAACACCAGTTATGACTATGTTCATGTATTTTTGTAAAGAGAAATCACGAAGATACTGTTCCTTGTTTGAACTGTGACATGGTCACATGGGGTGACCTTTGGCTGTTCGTATGGTGCCAGACACGTGGGGTGACCTTTAATTGTTCATATGGTGCCAGTCATATGGGGTGACCTTTACAACAACAACAAATTCATTTTTGTATAGAACATTATCACAACATTTCATTGTCTCAAAGCGCTTTACAGCATCCCCACCCAAAGCCCCCAGTGAGTAAGTCATAGGCGACCGTGGCAAGGAAAAACTCCAGAGAAGGAAGAAACCTTGGGAGGGACCAGACTCAGAAGGGGAGCCCATCCTCCAGGAGCCAGCAGGGAGAGTCAAATTGGAGAGATGCCTAAGTGCCAAGTCACACTGTCTATGTCATAACTCAGGGTGACCTTTAACTGTGCGCACAGTGCCAGTAACTCAGGGTGACCTTTAACTGTGCGCACAGTGCCAGTCTCCCAGGGTGACCTTTAACTGTGCACACAGTGCCAGTCTCCCAGGGTGACCTTTAACTGTGCACACAGTGCCAGTCTCCCAGAGTGACCTTTGGCTGTTCGTATGGTGCTAGTCGCCCAGGGTGACCTTTGGCTGTTTGTACAGTGCCAGTCATATGGGGTGACTTTATGAGAGCCATTAAAACTGTGACACAGTGGAACTATTAGTTTAAATCCTAAAGCTGAATTTTGAAACATATCTGGAAGTATTAAAGGTGTATATCAAGTCATGATTCTCAGAAATGGAACAGAAGATAATTTCTGAATTAGTTCCTTGATATAAATATCACTATTATAATGTATTTGTTATAACATTAAATGTACAGAAACGGCATTTTGATTAATGACTGCACATATTAATGGAGCACATAGTGAGAAGCCATGAAGGAGGTGAACATGGTCCGAACTTTACTTGACTCAGCAAACCAGTAAGGGAGAGGGAGATGGGTTACTGGTGACACTGGCATTATGGCAAAAATTATTGGGCTCTTCATTAGTTCAGAGGAATGACTTACTCTTTAGTTTAATATACGCATGTGCAGTTTTATTTACTTACTACTTAGGTATTTTTTTTTTAGCTAATATAAAATATTTTCAGTGCAACACAGAATTAAATAAACATGGTTATAAGTTATTTACATGGTGTTTGATTATTTTAAGACAACTAAAACTAAATAAATCAAAAAGAGCAATTGTATTTCAAACCACATGCAAAAACCCCTCATTACTACAGAAATAAAAACTACCTTTCTTTCATCCAGAGCTTCTGTCAGTACCCAAATACTTTCAAAGCAGTTTCCCTTTAATGTTAACTTAGGCAGGAATCCTGGAATCCTTCTTGTGCAAAATATTAATTTCAGGAATTCATGAATGTTTTTATTTGTTTTCCTTTCAGGGCAGAACATTTTCTATAAATGACACAATTCACAGGGCAGCAAAACACCATCATTCAAAAGCTTCCATTAAGGCTTCATTTGCAATGTTTGTTGTGTGACGATGTCTCACTAATAAGCGTAAAGAATGACTAAGCATATGGGGTGACTTCCTCCATAGATTCTGTTTACTGTATGACGCCAGGACACAAAATTATTGCGAATTCCTCATTGACATCACTTGCTGTTATGCCATGCTTTTTGCATTCAGAGAAATCTTCTGACCAGGACCAAATATGATCAAAACACTACACTCTTCCTGACTATTAATTTGACAAAAAAGGCAGTTTCTTTTAAAAGGGAGCTTTAACATTTAGGTTACCTTCTGAATCCAAAGAAGTCTCTGCAATCAAAGAGTAAGTCCTGGAAAAGGCACAGGTCTGCATTTATGCCCGCATAACGCATTTTGAAAAATACAGTAACAGATTGTTGTATGTAAGTCTTTGCCAGCAGTGATGTGATACTCGTTTTGATAAAATGCTCAGGTTGATACGAAACAAATCTACTTCTCCACTGGTCAGTTAGTCATCCAGGGAACAGATGGTTGCACCCTCCGCTGATAGAGGTCTGGCTGTTACCTCAGCCTTCCCTCTGATCAATGAGCACCAGGGCTGTAGGAGGATTAATGAAGTTAAACACATATTATAAGTGTAACAGAAGTCAGTGTCCATCCAGCCACAATGCACGAGGAAGAGTCTCTCACCAACCATGTTGGGCATTCACTTGAAGTAAGGCAACGATGACATATTTGTGATTAAGGTGCCCATGCACAGGTGCTTTGGAGAGACAGCAGGCCTCAAGCATCTTTCTCACTTGACATCAACATCAATACAGGTATGAGCTTGAAATTGTGGAAATTCGTGAAGCCCCTTATAAACAACAGAAAGACCAAACATTACCTCTGCTCTGAAATATCATTCCCATCGAATGGCAAAAGGCTTTTCCTCAGACAAATAAGTTCGCCCTTCGGGCATTGAAGGCTGAAAAAGGAAAAAGTTTCAACATCCTCTCTGAGGGAAGTGCCGCTGGCAAGGTAACCTAAATCTTTACAAAGTGAAATCATCTCACACCATTTCACTGTGTACCAATGCGGCTGGATTTGGACAAATCAAAGAGCAAAATAGGAATAACAATTAGATCATTTCCTGGCCCAGATCACAACCTGAGGCCTTGAAATTCACCCTTTAAAAAGTTTTGTAACAAATCGACAGCAATGATGCTTCAGAAAGAGATTATAACTGAGCATGTATGATTATATTATGAATATTCTTGTGTTAGAGGAGATTGTTATGAATATACAGGCACCCTATGCCTCAGGCATCTGATTATGAGATTCTGATCTTCTATTTTGTGAAACAATCTTAATAAATGTACCAGGCAAATATATTCTAGTAAATTACTGGAAAATCCATAGCTACTGAGCATAAATAAAAAATATTTACCATTATATATACACACAAAACTATGATGAATGATCCTGATCTAATTGCCTGAAACAGGGATCTACAAATCACTTCTTTCATTTAACCTGATGATATACAAGCAGTCTGGTTCCAAGATCCCACTCCTGGTTCGGAAAGAGTAGTATAGGGCTGCTAGTTGCTTGTTGCTTAATGGTGATCGTTTACGGAGGCTGACATATTCAAGACTCCCCTGTAAAATGGCTGTTGTGCCTTTAAACCATTCAGTCATATGCTCCTCATTCAACTCGTAAGGGATGTAAGCTACCATGGACTAAGAAAGATACGTTTGCTAATCGTAAAAATAAAAAGAAATGAAGGCTAAGACAAAAAAATGTAGCCAGAGTCTCTTTTCAGCATGGCGGTTTATTGGAGTGGTATAACTGATCACACCTCAGTTTGGAAGAGAGATGCGGTTATGAAATGTTGTTATGACATTTGGGAACATTCCGGCTCCTGTGCCACTTCCACTTACCCACAGCCTGTGGCGGCAGGACTCATTAATGTGTCTGACCCCGAGAAAACACCTTCAATGTGCATTTCAGACCAACAGGCTAATATTATTTTCAATTAATGGGCAACCGCCAGAAACATAAATCTCTGTCTAATACATGTTCAAGCTGCTACAGG
Organism: Brevimyrus niger; assembly: GCA_015164015.2. Classification (NCBI taxonomy): domain Eukaryota; kingdom Metazoa; phylum Chordata; class Actinopteri; order Osteoglossiformes; family Mormyridae; genus Brevimyrus; species Brevimyrus niger. The sequence goes on along the minus strand of JAABNY020000063.1, from coordinate 27,581,884 downwards.
TGAACGGTCATTGATGCCATTTAGAACATTTTTTGATTTTTAAATTTTTTTCATATCTTTTGCATTTATCCCTCTAAGCGTACAAAATAAAAAAAAAAGCTACATGGTACCCAGTTTCCAGAAATAGGTTTTTCTTTTTAAAGAATAATTTTCCGGGTTTATATGTTTCCTCTCTATGGAGACTTTATTTCTTTGTATGCGCTGTTATCTCAATCATGCTAAATCTTCTTTATGGGGGAACTGGGGGTGAAACAGCAGCTGGAGACTGGGAAACCGTGGTTTAGCACATTTACAGTAATATCTTGCCACTGCCTATAAACGCGTGGAATCCAGCTCCACGGCTGTCTGTTACTGCTTATAAATGTAAAATAATGAGCCAGTGGCTGCGGCATCCATTATCATCTCATAATCAGAAATGTGCTCATGCCTTTTGCTCTGACTCAAAATAGGACACGCTTTTCAGCACAATTACCCTCAGGACAGTGAAATCCGGCATGGCTTTTCATATCAGATTCTGTTGTTCTATTATCCCGAAATATACATAGGTTACGACATTCTTACCAAGCGTAACAGATCAAATCGAGACAAAACAAAACAGAATAAGTATCACTCATCACAACAACTCAATGAAACTTACTGTAGTTGATGTACCAAACCACATCGGATTCACTCTCTACTTTCAAGACCTCAAGACTCCGCTATGTTTCTGCTAGCTGTACGCCGCTGTCCTGTTCCATGACCCATTAGCCACTCTCCTGTATACCCTAAATGCTGTTTCATTTGTGGAACTGTTTTATTTCTTAAGTTTGTACATACTACATAGCTCATACATTTGCTACTGGTCAATCATGTGAAGCTTAGCCTAGCAGCGCTTAGCCTAGTTGGCTCTCTGACAGCTCTATGCTTGTGATATATTATCTGCCCCGCCTGTAAGTCTGCCAAATAAATAAATGTAAATGCAGTTTTAAAGGGAGACATGCTGACTGTGCCTCACCCCAGCTAATTATGCTCTCCGATGGGAGAGTCGACACAGAGCTGCTGTGGTTGGTGGATGTAGATGAATTGTTGTGGATGTGTTGCTATTCTCAGTCGGTTCCTCCTCAACCAGACTGCTTCTTAACCTGCAAACTCCATACACATGTAAGGCGGGGGGAGGGTATGGAGTAGGCTGGAGTCATTTGACAAGCTCCACCTTCCTCCTCCATCCAGTTTGTTTACAATTATAGATATAATTATACAATCTTCTGTTCGTCTCTCAGCCAACAGACTCCATGCCCAGATCTTATGACCCCATGTATCGCACCTGATCCTCAGCACACCTTATTTCCCTGCTTGTTTCTGGCTTCCTCCTGCCCATTCCCCACTCCCAAAACCCTTCAAAATGACCCTTTTCAGTCACCCCCTTCCCAAGGGTCAGGGGATCATGTCTTGTTGATATAACTAGAGGGCTGAGCACATGTGTCTCATGGCTGATTGGCTTCCAGGAAAAAGGCGAAGGATGGCCGGCCGGAATTCATTTTGACGATGACTGGCGCTAGATGGATCTGGTAGATTTATCTGAAGCCATCTTCTTATGCCAGCTGAACCGAAAACGAATTGAAGGCCTGGGTGAGAGGAGGACCAGTCCGCCATGCCGCTGTTACGTTTCTACTCTTCGGTTATTTGAGTTACGAATTCGCAGCTCGACTGTGGAAATAAACCAACCCCCGGACTTCTTAAATCACCGCACTGCATAAACAAGAGTGTTTAGTCTGACGCTTTCATGTCAGAATTTAATCTTGAGACGTTTATACAACTGCGGCCCCATTTTTCTAGTGCCTGTAAAACTGAAGTGAGCGGAAAATGTATTTGACCGGCACTGGTCTGAAAGTTAGTAAGTCACCACCCAACTACCCAGGCCATAGTAAACACACAAACCGTAAAACATGACGATTGTTTCCAGTCTCTTCCAGTAAAAGCCTTCATACAACATGTAGATTTTGTGGCCATAAAATTTAACCAGATCAGAACCGCCTACGGATGTTTGCAACATTGATTGAACACAGCCTGGATTCACAAAGACTGTTAAGATAGAATAGAATAGAATAGAATAGAATATCTTTATCGTCATTGTACATGAATCACAAAATTCTGTGTGCATTCCCACCAGGTGTGTGCTAACCAAATAAAAACTTGATTCTTTGACTGATGTTATTACATTTTACATTATTCACATTTTACATATTTAGCCAGTGCCTTTGTCCACAGCGACATACAAGTGAGGCAATTAGTATATTACAAGTATACAAACTGTCAAGGAGTTGACTATGCATAAATGCAGCTAGGAAAAGCTTCCAACCAGTGCCCAATTTCAAGTGTAATTAGTACTGGAGCAGGGGTTACACAACTTCATACTATGACTATTCAATGAAGATCCTTTGGGGAACATAAAGAGGCCTCAGGCTAGTATCTAAGCAAGTATAATTTTCTTATATTTAGATAAAATTCTAATTTCATTAATAAACTGACTAACAGTACATCTTATGTTTGAGGTTATGTATTATGCATATTATGTATTAATTTTAACTCGTTTTACGCCATCTTATCTCAAAACAGAAACAGTTCATCCTAAATTTGAAAGGCCATTTGCGGTGCGGGGAGTTGGTACCTCATTCCACTGTCAGCAGCCACGCAAAGACAATCAAGCATTTAATAAGAATCCATGGCTTTGGATCGAGGAGAGGGACTCAGAACATGCAAACCGTGCCTCTAGGTAGCTGGCCGAAATCGGACCTACAGGCTAGCATTATTAATGCAGATAAAAATCTTACATGAACAATGTTTATATGAGACCCGCATTTCCATAAGCCAGCATCAGCTCTAACAGTGTTTGACAGCAGTTGTTTGGGAGTTTGATTCTCATTGGTAAGTCTTCACTTGATGATTTAAATTTTTTCCAGATCCATACCTAAAGGAGGGGGGGGGTAGCTTCACTAACCAGGTGGAGTCAATCATGTGGTGGACTCTGCTTCTGCTAATCAGGCTTCTCCTGGTGCCTAAATTAAACCCTAAACATGTCTTGTCCTCGATGATGTACGAATCTTCTGGTCCAGAGACCTTTCTCACCGCTGTAAGGAAAACCGCTTTGCGATGTCAGCTACCCTCATTACTATCTTCCATGTTCTTCTTGTTGTTTCCACGAGGCCACAGCAGGGATGAAACACTGATTTGTTATTATGTCCCGGGAGCTTCTCAAAGATAGATTTATCGTCCAGATCACCCTCACAGCTCCTGCTGTACTCACGGGCAGACCCAGGTCCCTAGGAAATTAACACTATTCTACAAAATAGGAGGCTGTACAAAATACAAGGTTCTCACATTGGGTGCAGCTCTTTGTTTCTACAAAGTGGTCTAGTTTGTATAGATACTGTACGTCCCGAGGAACAGTTACTAAAAAGCACAACAAGCCTATCTTTACACTTTTCTAATGAAAGACGTTAACCCTGTACAATAGCAGTAATTACAAACCCTAATTTCGTTCCTTTGAGTGAAGTTAGAGAGTGGCTTCTTTATTTAGGAAGGCAAAAAGCTGACATTCATTGTTGTGTTTGTTTGACATATGGATGGATGTTTCAGAAGTTAAAGTAATGTGATGTTTTTACCTGCCCTCCTCATCAGACACTCAAACATCCTGATTCAGAATGGCTGAATCACAGAATCACAACAAAGTTCAAGTGTGTAAGCACAATTTGTTTATATAAGGGACAACCCTGTAGACCCCTGTATGACCATTTAATTATATTTTAACACGCAATCTCTATTTCTATTGAGTTGGCTGCTTATCAAATGTCTGTTACTTAAATATGAATGCATGAACCACAATAAAAACAACTTTAAAAAAGCACAAGTAAATTAAAAATGATACTGCTGTGTGTAATATTGGCGGCATTGTGCTGTAAGCCTGGAGCGCATCCACAGCTGAGGGGGGCCGAGACAGCGAGTCACCGCGAGCTGCTGAACAGCGACAGGAAACCTGGGCTCACCCGCAAATCTCTGTCTCACACACACACAAACACACACACACACAAACATGCACACACACACACACACAAACATGCACACACACACACACACATACGCAAACACGCACACACATGCACACACACGCGCACAAATGATACACACATACACACACACAAATGCCGCACAAACACACACACACACACACACACACGAGGCCAAAAGGTTATCCAGTGAGCCTCCATGCCACTAATATACAAGTAAATAAAACTGTTAAATATTACTATTACATATTAGAAATCCCATGTGTTCCTAAATGATCTATTAATAAAAACACAACAGGAGTTATTTTTCAGTCGCCCCGTGGGGAGCTTTGCCAATAAACACACTGCGAATCAGACCAGCCTGTCCAGCTAGCTATGCCCTGCGGTTGGCAGAGCGGCTGCTTTCATTCCGTTGGCCATTATCTTCACGGCACTTTGCTAGTCAGCTGAAAGATATTTCCTCTGACTCATCCCTGTCACCCGCTTGGCCGTTGCCAGGCGAGCATCAGACACCTCCTGCCTGGCAATGGCCTCCTCCAGGGGCTGGCTGGATCGCTCGGACCTCACGGTCACGCACCATAACTAGACGCAGAGTAGGGAGCCATATGATCCCCATACGATTCCATGTGAGTCTCACGTGAACGAAGTGAGCTCACTCACCAAAGGGTTCCCCAATGTACCTGGATGGTAAGAAAATGACTGGATCAAGGGGGTTGGGGGGGGGCTGGGAGAAAACCAAGGTGGGGTGAGGAATATGAAAGGGAGAGGTCAAATAAAAAGGAGGAAGAAGGAAAAATCACAAGTGAACATGGGTGTGCAAAAGTCTTGGGCAGTAAAAGAATTATTTTTAAATGTTACTGTACACCTATTATTTTATCCTAATAAATCTAGTTATTTTATATACAATATTATGTGAAAGTGCATCAGCTCGGCCATTTCAAAGCCTCTCCTAAAATCACTCCAGTATTTGCAGCAACCATTGAAGAAACCAATGTGCTTTTGGGCTTAGCTATCCAATCTTGTATGACTAATCCATATTTATCTAATTACGCTGATTAATTAATTGAGCTGGAGGTGAAATTTAACAAATACATGGAATGGCTGAGGTGCCCTTGAGGAGAGGTTTGGGAACTGAAGTGGTGTTTATCTAGCCGTCCATCTAGATATCAGGGTCTGTGATTGTGGAGAACAAAAATTTTTAATTTTTTTTATTGTTTTTTTCTGAGCAAATATTAACTTGCTACTTAGATAAATAGGCTTAGGCATTTTCTCTGAGTCTTTTGCACAGTATACTGTATGTAACTGGGTTTTGGTAATCATGAAATTAACATTGTTTTTAGCCCATAATCTTATAATAAAGTAACCAAAGGAACAGCATAAACCTTAACCAGCACCACAAAAAACAGATCACGTGCAGTATGTTTATGTTTTAAGTAAATACTGCACATCATAAAGAACGACTGAAGAAAGTTTTGCCCATTTTGTTAAATGGATTGGTGTCAGTTTCTGTGTATCAGTGTGAGGTCTCATCTGCTGAGACTTGTTTGACACAGGTGACCCTGATAGGAGTCAAAAACTCCAGGTAACAAAGCCCTGAGTTTCCTTGATACACACAAGCATCCTCACCCCAGTACAATGGAGCAGTAATGTTATTGTTTCGTACAGGTACTCAGGCTGGGGAGGACATCTTTAAACGGAGCAGTAATGTTATTGTTTCGTACAGGTACTCAGGCTGGGGAGGACATCTTTAAACGGAGCAGTAATGTTATTGTTTCATACAGGTACTCAGGCTGGG
>JAABNY020000063.1:27551493-27575811 GCA_015164015.2 Brevimyrus niger | reverse complement strand
GCAGTAATGTTATTGTTTCATACAGGTACTCAGGCTGGGGAGAACATCCATCTCTAAACGGAGCAGTAATGTTATTGTTTCATACAGGTACTCAGGCTGGGGAGAACATCCATCTCTAAACGGAGCAGTAATGTTATTGCTTCTTACAGGTACTAAGGATGGGATACCTGATACCTGCACCTTCGTCTTCTTGGCAGAGGAATGCCCTGGATATAACTTCACTACTTCTCCATTCATACTTTTTCCCAAATGATCTTACCTGCTTATATGATCACTGCATTTAAATCTACATGCCTGTGCTGTATATCTACCACACAAGGCTACTGAACATGGGCACTAGCAACCCAATGATTAGAACTTTTATCCTCTTTGTGAAAAAGCTTCTTGCCCTATGTATCTAAGAGATGCAAAACCATTTTGTTTGTCTTGTATAAATTTAGTAGAAATTCTAGTTTCCACCATGAACTTGTCAAATGAGCAGGCAAGGCAAACCTACTTCTCACATACATTGATTACAAGTTATACAACCAGTTTTTGAACTATTTAATCTATAGGGTCCAGGGGACATTTTCAGACATCTAAGACCTTTATGTTAATGCCTTATGTAATGTATTTAGCACAACGCACGCAATTTTAAACGCTCCTTAAAGCTATGCTGACTTACACATAGTTCTTAAAAGAGTATTTTAAAAAAACCTCATTACATCACTGACACGTAATTTAATACATTCAATAATAATAAATCAACTTCATTTAAGTTACTCATTATAGAGGCTGCCGTTACATCACGTTGCCTCGTGGCGTGTTTACATATGATTGCTTGACTCGGATGAAAAGATGCGGGAAAGAAAGGGAAAAAGGATAAAAATAGAATTAAAAAGCCGCGGGCTGGTAAAGTCGGTGCCAATATGTCATGCAGCTGTTATTTAAACGTCCCCGTCGGGCGTCCCTATTGGTTCAGCCGCCGCTGGCCATAAATTGGCTGTGGGAGGTGTTCGCCTTCCGCGCACTATAACTAATTTCCCAGTGGCTGCGATCGCACATCGAGGACCGATCCCAGTCTGCGCAAACCGAGACAGGGCAAGTAAGAGAGATCCTAACTTTGGCGTGTAAATCCTCCTCTCAAATACATCCAAAGGCTTTTGCACATACATAGGATGGCCAGGAGGATGCAGCAGCTATACCAGGCGCTCTTCTGTGTGTTGCTGCTCGGCAGCTTGCATGTCAGTCGCTTTGCGGACGCCTGCTCCTGCCTCTTATCCCACCCGCAGGATGCATACTGCAACTCCGATATAGGTAAGAAACAGGCGCCGATCACACGGTGCGCGTAGCAAAACCAGTGTCCCAAGGTGGCAAACATTATATATCTATTAGGTTCTTTAGCTGCATGCTCAAAACTACGTTGGGGCTTAATGCATTAATCACTTTGAGTTAAATAGCTTTTGCACATGTTATTTAACTTCTGTTTTATATATATTTAACATGTTGCTTTATGTGTAGTGTCAATATACTATAATGCACTACTACATATATTTCATATATGCAGGAACGCTTTGCACAATAAACACACACGTATATGGTATATAACTATTGCATAACTTTTGTTTAGGGAAAAGTGCGCATCACCCAACGTAAAGTCCGTCCGTCCGTCAGATATTCAAATCAAGTTTTCAAGGTGAAGAAAGTTACAGTGCAGCTATAACATCTAAAATATTTGATGTAACGTAAATAATACTTTTAAGTACTATATTGTATACTGTGAATGCCAGTTTTCCAGAGAAAGGACACGAGGCATCCCCCCCCCCCGCTTTGATTGACAGGAAGAGTTAGCGGTATCCATGGAAACCAGCCTCCGCCAGGGTTGTTTTTCATGGCAGTTACTGTCTGCTGAGCAATAAAACAGAGCTGGCAGACAGTAGCTGCCCTGTTTTTTGTTACTGTCCCTTTAAAGTGAGGGCACGTAACCTCCATGTATAGAGGTTACTCAATAGCCTTCAGGGCTAATAAATAAGACCGTCACTACTGAGTATTTCAGATTGTGCGAGAAACACAGGTGCAAACCGTACTGTCGTCTTGAGAGTATTTGCATTCCTCTGTTTGTTTTAATAAGCTAAATCACATATTTAAATTAGATTTAAGAAAGATTTCACAGAGTAAAAAAGAATTATTTTGCACAGTTTAGTTGATAATCACTATAATTCTATTATTTTCTAAATTGATGTCATCACATATTTCATACACGGTCTGCTTCTCAGATTGGCTTGGCATGACCTGCCTGGGATTTTAGGGGAGTTTCGTAATGAATAACAAACAGATTGTGTTCCTTAGTTGGCCATTCGCTTAACTCGGTGCCCATGTGACCACTCTTTGTAAGTGCATGCAGATCTGATTCTTTATACTTCCCAAAAACCTCCTTTATCTTACCGATCCACTTATCAAGACATGCCTTTAAACCAGCCCAAGTATAAACACTTAAATGATGTTAGGTCATTAGAGTGGCATTTTAATAGCTGGAATATGTGTAATAGCTAGAAGCTATGAGTTGTTTAATGGGTGAAGGATCACAGCATAATTTGGCGTGACAAAATACCGTTTGGAGTATGGGGCTCCTTCAGGGAAATAAGAACAGTAGAAAACTTTGTAGATATTCGGAGGAGAGGCAGGGGGACAGTCAGCAAAAGGCTGTGCTGACTAACATTTCCTCAGTGGGGGGGGGGGGGGTCTTGGGAATGATCCAATATAAGTAGCACATAGCACTCGAAGATGCAAACACGCTAATGTTCATTTCTCCAAGAAGTGCTGACCCATGGTAAACTAGGGTGAGTGGTTTATAATCCTTTATTTATATGATGCTATGCTTAGGGCATTAAACACATGTTTACACGGCTGTAATAAGCTTTCAACAATAAACAAAAATAGTTTTCTTACGGCAGCTGCATTGTGTAATGAAGGTGGTAGTGTGTTTGATCTGTTGACCTGCCAAAGCTCTGCAAGTGTAATATGGGAATATGAACCATGTTACATTGCAAGTAATGGTCACATTTTCTTTTTGGTTTAGATGTATCTTATATAGTCAGTCAGGGCTCCAGATTCCTCAATCTAGTTAATTCTATTGCTAAGGAGCGGCAATAGGCTCAAGACACAGTTTTTGACCTGGATGTATGAAATCTAACCAACTGAGTTCCAAGTGGCACTAAAATTTCCTTTCAGGGAAGTTTTCCCCCTCTCAGACCTTAACATGCCAGGGCATGTTCATACAAATATTAATGCTGGAAAAGAAAAAGCACTAATTAATTCCCATGCTGTGAAATGTTATATATAGTGTCACATTTTCCTCAGGCATTAAGCAATTCATTTTATTTTTTGTATTCCCAAAGATCCAAATATGTGTTTCATTAAGTTCCAGCGCTGTGGGATGGGTCCTCTGTGGAAGCTACACTGACGGGTAGCTGAGATAATGTTGGTGACAAACATTTTTAATGTTGAATACTGAGGGGCAGGCTGAGAAAATCACTGCCCCTTTGACATAAAGTTCTGGGCAAAGTTCAGGCACATTTCAAATCAGCAGTTGGCTGCCACCGACCAAAAGGGATCAAGCTGACGGTTTAACGTCGATAACCAAAGACAATCCCTTTCACATCCCTCCAGAACGGTGAAACGCGCTTCAGGCATTTTATTTTTAACCTGCAATCCTCTGGCATGCAGCAGACGCAGTGAAGGCCACGTTCTTCTACATCAGCAAGAGGGAGCTCTCCTGGTCAGTGAAGCACAAACTGGATAAACATCACAGGAGGAAACGCATCAACTTTTGTGTGGTTCAGCCTGTTTAATCATATATATATAATATATATATCCCTTAGCTAATTCCTTTGCATTTATGGGCAACAAGAGGCACATTAATGTTCGTCTAATTACTCTGGTGCGTTCTGAAGAAATTTAGAAAAACCTTAGTCCTTTTGAGCCAACCCATTAGCTGCAATTTTGAATCAAACGGAACCTTACAGAACGAGCCATTGAAGTAAAGGAAAGGGCTGTTTTTTTTCCCCGGCTGTTTTAATTCATGGGATTAGTGTTTGCTTCACTTGGGGTTTTAACTCCTACAAATAGGCCAAAGGGTAAAACTTAAAGTAGGGGATTAGGGTAGCCATCCTGTAACGCTGGCTGTCCTCTTTGAGCAGACACATTGGCTTCACCGCGTAATGTGAGGGCTGAGATCAGAGCCATGGAAAGCGGGGGTCTGGGGATAAATTTCCCTTTGGAGGCCAAGCGGATCTGTCCGGAGGGACGGGAGCGGGCAGGAACGACCCCAGTCTCGGCTCCTTCCGCATGGGTTAGGGCGGCCGGGGATGACCGATGGACGAAGGGCACCGGCGTGTGAGCGGAATGACGAGGAAGGCCTTTGTGCTGCAAGGCCCTCGCTGTGCCGCCGTATCCGGGCAGCTACCAAACGGAAGCTAGTAACCACACAGAAGAAGGACAAGTCCAAGCAAGCCAGTTTGTATTCTGTCTTTTTAAACTTTTTTTTTCTTCTAAATTTAAGATAAGTTTTGGAGACTTAGCAATGATCAATAAGTATAAAAGAAACGCATCATCAGACTCCAGTGTCAGCCTTAATAGTTATTAACCTGTTCTTCTGAAGAGACCCTATAAGGCACCTGATAAGTCACTCCTAAATTTTTACCAATTAGATTAGATTAATGGGTCCTGGGTACACGGTATGTGAGACATGCTGATACTGCAATAACTTCATCCCCCATACACCTCAGACGCACAGGACTCATTACGTCCCTGAATTATGGAGACAGAATCTTTGGATTCAGAATATGCGTGCAGAATGACCCCGTCGCTAAGAGACGGCTTTGAACAAACGCAGGCTTTGTAATGTGCGTCCTGGTACAGAATTTACATCACAGCCAAGAGTGCCACTCAGAGGAGGAAGAGCAGAAATGCTCAGCTATGATTGATTGTGAGCTGTTGGTGAGGGGCGTGATATGGAATACACATCATTCGCCTTTATTTCTACCCACTGACAATGCTGTATTAGCATTTCAATAATAAAGAAATTGTTTTTCTTATTGTAACTACATTGGGTGATCGAGGTGACACCGAGAATTTGGCCTGTTGTCAAGACTGCAAGTACAGTATGAGAATATGAACTGCTTTTCTTACTTTCTTTAAATATTTTGGTTGCTTTTTTTGTGGTTTCCTTCCGTGATTAATTTCCAGCCTCATGAAGTTCAGGTAATGCTTTTTCCATGGGTTTACGAAGATGTTTCTCTTTCCTTCCCTCGGCGTTTGATAGTGCTTTATCCCCAGGAAACATGCTTACACTGCAGACGGGACACTTCAGGGCACCGGATCTCAGCTGGTTCAGCCTCAGGACCCACATTATTCCTCAGTCATTAAGTTACGACCTGAGTTTTTTGTTTGTATTTTTGTATTAGTTAAAAAAAAGAACGATTTCTGGCATTAAGCATCATTCGCAGCCACAAAAGTCCAACATTACAAATAAAAATATCAAAATGATTATGTTTTTAACCACACAAACCGTGACCCAGTGAAAATTACCCTTAGGCAATGAGTCACCAGGAGCATTTTAACGGAGCACAGCTGGACGGCAAAATATAACGTTTAAGAACTGTAAAGATAGCCGATATTCTAAAGGACAAATTCTGTAGTGGATCTGCCATTTTGTTTTAGGCCTCACAGACCTAAAACACTACGAGACTTCCGTTAATGTATTTGTACGATAGTTATATGTTGCCAAAGGCATTTGTGCTAATGAAACTTGATATATATTCTTGACAAATCAGCATCCTTGTGGCACCAATTATGCCGATATAAATCATATGCCTCTGTTTTCCTTTAAAAGAAAACCTACGCAATTGCCAGACTTCATATGGAATATATCCATTAGCATGTTACCTTGTATATGTTTTCTCAATACCAAGGTAATTATCAATTGATTGACACTAAATTGTCTGACAACACAGTTCATGACTGGATAGGGTAAAAAAAGCTGTTTTGCATTCTTGTGTGATCGAGTGTCAAAAGTCCAATACAATTTTTTGGGTCAGTGAAAAGTAAAAATGTGTGTAAGCAGAGACTTCTGGAATTCTAGAATGATCCCCTGCTATTGTGAGGCCACAGCTACGTGCATAGATAAGCCATGGCAGTGATGGCAGTTCTGGAGAAAATGGCCGAGTGTTCTAACATTCCGTTGGCCAAAAAGTCTCCCGATAGGCCGAGCCCTCCTGACCAGCTTGCGTGCGATTGGCCGGCTCAGAGCAGAGGAGCAGCAGCTTTTCCCAGGGGAAATGGGACACAGCTGCATACCATGTGGCCGTGTCACATGCTGCTGGTTCGAGTTGCTGTTTGTTTGTTCACCGGGCCACGCCGAGGTTTCTGCTAGGCTTCCCCTTTGCTGTTTGTTTGCTTCAAGATCCTTCTAGTGCCAGTGCTCACATTCAGCATATTTGGCTTCATTTTATAAACAAACATTATATAAGACCCATAGCCCTCACATCATTGACATCTTGTTACTGTACATTTTCACTCAGAAATGATAAAATCCTGGTTCCTACAACTTATGAGCTCCTCGACAGCTGCCAGCATGACCCGCCTATTGGCTGACTGCCAGACATCATGCGATGCGACGGAATCGGACTTAACGGAGCTTTTGTGCAGGTTTTTCCCAGTGATGGTCTACAGGCAATTTCCTAACTTTGTTTAAACCCTCTCAAATGTTATTTTCCAAGGTTTTATGTTTGCCCTGGTGCGTTATAGGCCTGGCAGCCCTCCAAAACTCAAAATTTATTTAACAAGCGGTGTGTATTCTTCTCCTGTCAATGACTTTCTGTCATATATTAAGAAGACAAAGTCTCGTACTGTCAGGAGAAAAAAGATATTTTTCAGGGAAATGTTGGTAACCATTAAGTTCAGAGAGAGCTGGAACTTGTAGAGGAAATGATTTAGGTGCTCCTGTCCTTGAGGATGGAGTAAACCCTTGCGATCTCGGGTTCGAAGGCAGTGTGGAGCCACCAAGGGACAAATGCTGTTTACTGGCGTGACGACACACAAACGCACACGTCTCACATTGATGGCTATCGGTTATCCATAGTGATCCGGGCCAAGGTGGTGGGAAAGAAGCTTCTAAAGGACGGCCCCTTCGGAACCCTGCGCTACACAGTGAAGCAGATGAAAGTAGGTGGCCCTCTCACTCCAAAACGAGGAATGTTCTCCGCCCTGCATGACTGCTTCCCGGGAACAAACGGCCACAGAACAGGCCTGGGGAAAAATAAAGAGACACGCCCCGTTAGGGGGGCTGTTTTTAATCAGGGATTGTGTTTGTCTTTGCATGAGAAGGAGCTGGCCTTAATTGCTCCGTGCGTGTCACGTTTTCTGAGGACGTTACATCATCGGCAGTCTGCGTCTCCGTGCGAGCCCTCTAGTCACATGACACACGTGAAGCACGATCCTGGGTCACCCTCTGTTTCCCGACTGCATGTAATTCTGCAGCCAAGAGGGTGGCGTAAATGAGGGGTCCTAAAAATCAACAAGGCACAAAGTGTGCAAGACTAGTGCTCAACAGATGGTATAAAGTTGGAAGGTTCAAAATATTATCTCAGCACATTTTAATCCCTTCACTTCCATATAATGGGATTGTTTAACATGGGTTACAGAAATACCTTTTACGACCGTTTCCTCTTATCATGTCAATGCTTCATCACTGCTTGCATCGTGTACTGCTGCATCTGTTTACTTTTACAACAGCCTATGAATCAATGCTAATTCATCACGCTGTCATTCTGCAGATGTACAAAGGTTTTGATAAGATACAGCACGTTCAGCACGTCTACACCGACGCTTCTGAAAGTTTATGCGGAGTCAAGTTTGACATACACAAATACCAGTACCTGATCACAGGTAAGGATTTTTTTGTGAAGATCTCAGTTGTACAGGCAATAAAACCTGGGTACTTAGAATACACTGGTAACTTTACTTAAAGCAGTCATAACTGCATTTTAGATACCTTCATAATGCATTGTAATACATTCATAAAGTATTATAAACACCGCTATAAATATTTCTAACAAGGCAAAACACATTATAGCCATGGTTACTGTACATTGTAAATGCTCTCAGCAATAATGCATTATGAAGGTATTTATAGTGCATTATAAATGAGAGCGTCACAGAGCATTCATAATGCATATTCAGCATGTCTGTAATGTGTTATTACTTTAGAATTTATTAGAATAAACTTGTCAAGATGTTATAATTTCTAAATGAATCATTCAGTGGCTGCCCTATAAAATGCTAACACCCAAATGTTTACTTATTTGTGGTGAGAGCTCTACATTTTTATGATTACATGTTTTGTCTCAGAGGTACAGTAGTGTGTATACACAGGTGTAGCATATATCCACCTCTGAAATAATGGATTTACCGTATGCCCTCTAAAAAAATAGAGTTACCATATGTCCACCTAAAAAATGTTAGAAATGCTTACCAGATGGAGAAGCGTGTATATGCAATTATACAGTATAACAGTATACCCACCTACCAAGTCACAAATACACCTGTTTATCATCATTTGGATTCACTGCTTCCTGTTTAGTGTCGTCTCAAATCTCAAAGGTTTTTTGTATGAATTGCGTTATTTATTTTACTAACATCAGTGTTCTGTGCTTATAGAGTGAATTTGCATCGCCAGTGGAGTGTATCTGAGTGCACCTGCATAACAAACTAATCGTAACGGAATGAGTTTCTGAGCTGTCATATTCAGCTGCATCTTTCTATACTGAGAGACGTCGCATTCACTGCAGAAAGCGTTTCAGATTTATGGCTTTACTAAGCTGTTACCAGCACATTCCATTATACAGCAGAGAAAAGGAAACAGCCTTTCAGTATGAAACCGATGTGAAACTATGGTCATTTCAGCAGAATATGTCTAAGCTATTTCAAAAATATATCAAATATATAAAATTACAGTGTTATAAAAAACAATTCAACTTTGACATAACTGACCTTCAAATCTTGATGGGCTTTTTTAACTTTTATAATCAGGGGTGTGCAGCTCACCCTGTGCGGTTCACCCCGACCGGCTCGCCCAGAGCAGCTCACCCTGTGCGCTTCACCCCGACCGGCTCGCCCAGAGCAGCTCACCCCGAGCAGCTCACCCTGTGCGCTTCACCCTGACCGGCTCGCCCAGAGCAGCTCACCCCGAGCAGCTCACCCTGTGCGGTTCACCCTATGCGGCTCACCCTGTGCTTTCTCCTCACACAGGCCGTGTGTTTGAGGGCAGGCTCTACACTGGCCTCTGTAACTTCAACGAGAGGTGGGAGCGACTCACGCTGTCGCAGAAGAAGGGCATCAACCACCGCTACCAGCTGGGCTGCAAGTGCAGGGTGAGTGCCTGTCACTTTGGGGTGGGGGGGGGGGGGGTCATGCTGTGCTGTGACGAGCTCCCCATACCCTTCAGGTCACCCCCTAAACTGTACAGCCTGGAGAGTCATGGAAATGAGGGTCAAATTTTAGATATTTAACGACAAGGAAAGGTGGGAAAACAAGGAGGGATTCACTCCAATGTGCCTCCGGAGGCGTCAAGAGAATTCAGCAAAGACGCCTTTTAATTTCCATCGGACTATACCTTGGTGCCGCCCCACCCCCATGCAAAGGACAGGCAGAGGGGGTGTCAGAAAGCAGCCGGTTTGCTGCAGTTCAGAAAAAGCGCTTTGATGCTGCTTCACTCACAGTGCCAGCTGTCAGACGGAGGCTGCTCACTCCCGAGGACCCTCAGGGCCTCTAAGTATTCCAGCAGCTCTGGCTGCAAACAGCCCGCTCCAAGCGTCCGCCACGCTCTCAAAATAAGCGCATTTCCAGATCCTTCCCGCGGCACCTTGGAACTGTATCTCAAGGCCTCCGGCGGTTTCCGAGGAAGAGACGCTCGCTGGGGCAAAAACACACAGTTCTATTTTAAAGACGAGACCCTGATGTTTTTACTGCCGTCACGATTAAACTTAAACGTTTTTATACTTAAAACAAGTGCTGGAGCCCCTGGCTCACTTAACGTTTTCCGCCTCTCAAGACCACTTCCTTTCCTGCAGGGGTTTTTAGACCGCGGTATGAAATAAACACAGGTGAATGTCACAGCTTCTGTGGCAGGCTGCCTGTGCTCGTCTGCGGCATCAGGCTACCTGTTGGGGGCATTAAAGTGGCCTGCAGTTCCTGGAGATCCCAGAGTAAATGGGAACCCGACAGACTGCTTAGCGTTTTGGACACTCCGACAGCTCATCTCTTTTCCATGCCATAGTAGCCTTGGTAACATTCCCCAGAATTAGCCCTCACACCTGATTTACCCATTTCCTGCATACACATTACTGTACATAAACGTACATTTATGTGGGATTCCTTGCTCTGTATTTTTTGTATAGCAGGACTGTCAATTGTTGGTGCCCTGGAGTATGTTTCATATATTCGGATGTCTTAATATCCATCTTTAACGAACACATATCCAGTCACACACACAGTCCCTATCCCAGCATGCACTGGGCACAAGGTCGGGGACACCGCGGACAGGATTCCGATGTATCACAAAGCAGACATATAGACACACTCACAGAGGGGCAATTTAGTTACATTAGTGCATCTAAAAACACTTCTTTGAACAGTGGGAGGAAACTGAAGTACCGACAGGATCCCAGTGTATACATAAAGAGCTCTCAGAGTCTCAGAATAAGCTGCTTAACTACATCCAACTTCATGAAGTCTGTACACTGTGTAGCGTTAACACATTTTGTACTATTTCAAACAAAGAAACAAAAAAGAACTTTAAGATCATATCCATTTAAGCATTTATTTGATCTCATGCTATCTGGCTCCTTGAGGCTTAATAAATTCCGTAAGCTTACAGTGTAAAGCTGGCAAGTTTCAGGAAAAGAAAAACACACTTCAAAATGTTAGAAGTATCAGCTTTTCGAAATAAATTTATGAACCCAAGAAACCCAAGTGGCTTTAGAAAACAGCATTTTTGGACACATCTGCAAGCCAGCCCCCAGCTGGCTCCTGGGTCGCCTTAAATCCTGAACTGTCCTGCCTTGCTCGCTCTTTCCTCTGTTCTCACGCTGCCTGGGGTGATGTTATTCGATATACTAGTTTCAGTATCATATCGCGATACCAAAAAACTAAAAAGGTGTGATTCTCTCATTCTTTTTTTTTTTTTATTTACGTTTTTATTGGGAGAGTACTATATACATACATCAATCGTCAGACATATTCACCCATAAACTCCTCCCTTTATAATACACAAACAACCAATAATAAAATAAAAGAAGCATTAAAAAAAGGAAAGAAAAATAACAGAGAGAGAACTCCATATTAGCATTAAGAAACAAAAATCTGTGTTTTACAATTGACACAGAACAAAATCTATATATACATATATATTCCAAATGCCTAAAACACAAAATATCCAGGTTCAATTAACTATGTGAACTCAACCCACTTTGCCCAGTATTTACAAAATCAAAGAAAATGTAATTTTTTCCATAACAAAAATGTCATGAGTTACATGAAGAAAATCTTCAAAAGTCGGTGGAACAGTTTGCAACCACTTTCTCGTAATGGCTTTTTTACTTGCTGTCAAGATTAATCTGAATATATATTATCCCTCTGTTCAGTAAAATTCTTTGGTATATTTCCCAAATAAAGAGCATCAAAACTTTAAGGCACTTGAAGTGTCAGTATCCTCTCAAGAGCTTTATGAATTTCTTGCCAAAAGTGTTGAATAACTTGAAAATTCCAAAAAACATGGTAGTGGTTAGCATTTAGTTCACCACACTGTACCACTTGAAAAATGTTTTTTCTAGGATGGAGTAAGGAAGAACCTCACTAGGTTTCTCCAACAAAACTCTCTCCAAGTATTAGGTAAAGTCAATTCCCATTGAATGTTTTCCCACGTACTGTAGCCTCAGATATATGTAGATTACTCTCATGTTCCCATTTTTCTTTAATATAATGTGTGGACTCTATTTTACAGGCCATAAGGGCATTATAGAACTTTGACACAATTTTTGTACAGTTGTACGAATCACATGCTGAGTAATTGAATATGATTCTATTGTATCTGACCCCTTTATTTCTTGATAGAAATAATGTCACATTTGTAAATATCTATAAAAGTCTCTTTGTTGTAATCCATATCTTTCCTCTAATGTCTGGAAATCTCTTAAGTTGCCATTGGTCATAATTACCCAGTATGCAGAAATCCCTTTTCCTGCCCATAACTTAAATCTATTATCTAGAGTATTGGGAATAAACTTTGTATCAAAGGAGCACCAGAGTCAGGATTGAAGAGCCAGAGTCTTTATGGGACTACTAAAATTATATTTGTTAACAACCCTATCCCATATCTTTAGAGGTAAGCCAATCCATGGGTTGTCCCTATTTAAGAGTTGACTTTGTAATTAATTAATAAATCAACACGTCGTCTGCAAAAAGTGGGATCATATTTTCAGTATCCCCTATCTTTATTCCTTTTAAGTATTCTGCTTGATCCATTGACTTAATGGCTCAATGAACAAAGCAAAGAGCGAAGGGGAGAGTGGACACCCCTGTCTAGTTCTTTTTTTAAGACTGAAAGCATTTGACAAATTACCATTTATTTTAACTCTAACCAAGGGTTTGCCACATATGCTTTTGAAAAAATTTACAAATCTTTTATGGAATCCAAATGATTCCAAAACCTTTTATAAGTAACACCAACTTACAGAGTCAAATGCCTTTTCAGCATCTAGGCCCAAAATAATTGCCTCTACATCACGTTTACATATGTGTCTCCTAACATGGAGAGTACAGCATATATTGCCCTGAGTTTGTCTGTCTTTAATAAACCCTTTGGTCATACGAAATCATATCTCCAATATCTGCCAATATGGATGTGTATAACTTATAATCAACATTCAAAACTGACATTGGTCTATATGAGCCACAATTGCTTTTGACCTTCCCCTCCTTAGGGATTACTGAAATAATTGCATCCTGCCAAGTAGGTGGTATTTGTCCATTTTCCATTACCCAGCTGAAGGTTTTAAGTATAGTAGGAATGAGCTGCTCCTTAAATGCTTTGTACCATTCAGATGTAAATCCGTTGGCACCTGGTGATTTACTAACCTTAAGTCTAGAAATCACAGAATGTATTTCCTCCTCTGTTATATTTGATGTGAACATGTCATTTTGTTCTGGTATAAGTTGGTGTAAGACTGTAAAAAGGAGTCAATTTTACCATCCCTTTGATCTTGTGGCCTAGAGTATAATTGTTTGTAGTAGCATTCAAATTTGCTTTGAATTTTGGGTAGTTTTTAGTGAATTACTTTAGTTAGAGGACCTCGTGTTTTGTAAATAGTTGAGTCTGCATCCTGTTTATACAATTTTCTTGCTAGAACTTTCATCAATTTACTTCCAGTTGCATAATAATTCTGTTTCAAGAACAATTATTTCTTCTGTATTTCTTAAGTATATAAATTATCCTTCTCATTTTAAATTTTTGTTATTTTTTTTACTTAGTGTCTTTGTCTTTCTTCCTATCTGACTATGCTGTTTCTGCAGATCTTTTAGCTGAGACTGCAACATACGAAGTGTTTCTTGTCTTAGTCTCTTCAGGTAGGAGGAAATTACAATAACCTTCCCCCTCCACACTGCCTTTTCTGCATCCCAGAGAATTGATGGTGGTACCTCATTATTATCGTTATACTCCAAATATGTCCTCATCTCTTCTTTAATATTATCGTTAAACTAGGGGTTATTAATCAAGCCTGAGTTGAATCTCCATAGAGTGGAATTCCGATTATTACTTAGATAAAAGGAAATAAACATTAGGGCATGATCTGAAATATCTATAGTACCAATACTGCAGTCAACTATTCTGTGTCTGTCTTTATTGAAAATCAAAGAATAATCTAGTCTGGAGTAAACATCATGTGGGTGTGAGTAGTATGTGTATTCCCATCCTGTGGGAAAAAATGTCTCCATACATCTATGACACCAGTATCCTGCATCAGATTATTAAACTGTTTTTGTTGTGTCTAATTTATCATTAAGTTGAATATTTAGAATTTAGAGATCAGTGTTCATTGTTAACACACCACAGCAAAGCACGCAGTGCGCAACAATGAAATGTGTCCTCTGCATTTAACCCATACAATATGTGACTTTTGTGACATAGCAGGGGGCAGCTAATTCAGTGCCTGGGGACGGTACCTTGCTCAGGGTACCTCAGTGGTGACTTGTTGGTGGGGGATTTGAACCTGCAATCTTTCAATTACAAGTGCGCTTCCCTAACCATCAAGCCACCACTACCATGGGTTTCAAGTGATATCAAATTGAATACTTTTTGGAAAAAGGCCCAATCACTACCAGGTGGAGCATATATATATATAGAAATGTCATTAAAGACCCCTCTATCTTACCCCATATCAGAATGAATCGCCCATCTTTATCTTTAATATCAGACATATGTTCATATTTCACCTTGTTTGAGATCAATATAGCCATCCCTTGTCTACGTCCAGACTTATGAGAAGAGAAAAAGACGTCTCTAAAACCCAGCCTTTTTCACTTAACATGTTCCTTATCTGAGAGATGAGTTGCCTGTAGGAACGCTATATGGGCTTTGCCTTTTTTAAGTTCAGATAGAATTTTAGCTCTTTTTATCGGATTGAGAACACCATTTACATTAAGAGATACTATCTTACATTGGTCTTCTCCTCATTGCAGCATAAGTTACAATACATTTTTCTGACTCGCGCATACAAAGAGTTATCTCCCATGTCGCTTTGTAGAACTGCGACTTGCAACACTTGTTAGAACAAGGAACAATTAAAATAAACAGATAATATCCAAAATAACTCATGACTTCCACAGTAATCCTTTTATCACAGACTGTTAGTGAACTCAGATGACCAAAGAGTTCCGGGGGCTTCGCCTCCCTTCCCCGCTTCCTGATGTGGAATGGAAGGCCCTCCAAAAGCAACATTGCTTCGAAATCAGACCATATGACATTTGAGCTTAGATATTATCAAGGTAAACCGGGGGGGATTCCTACTTTCTGGTCTAGGACGATAAAGATAGCAGACCTGATCAGGAAATTGGTCCTCCTGTAAATTACTCACAACATCATGAGTCTTCTGTAGGAGCCGGCCTTCTGAACGCCTGTAGTTTTTCCTTATATGCAGCTTCCATTTGCTGTCTTCCACGTCCTGACCTTCTGTTGAACGTCTCCCAGTTTAAGTGTTGTACTCGCTCCACCAGTGATCCGGGCGGGTTTATGACAGTAACTGCCGGGTTCCTGGCAGCCATATCTTTCGTTGCTTCCTCTGCAGAATTGTATATCTTCAATCCTTCGCTGTAGTTCGCTCTGAGTCTCACTGGGAAGCAAAAACTGGAGGTGATTCCATTAGCATTCAGAACGTTCTTTGCTTCCATGTATTTTTTCCATTCTCATACTGTGTCCGGTGTGTAATCCTGATCAATGTAGATTCTCTTCCCTTGCCAGTTAAGCCCTCTTTTCGCCCATGTCCACTTCAAAGTGTCTTCCTTTATTTTGTAGCTCCTAAACTTAACTACTATTCATCTGGGTCTTTGGCTATCAGTGGATTTGGTACCAAGGCTCGATGTGCATATTCTATTTGGAGGTCAGTAGAGGAGTCGAGTTCAAGTTGTAAATTGAATAGCTTCTCCAGGAAGAATGGGATTGTTGTATCGTTTTCAGAGCCTTCAGGAATCCCAAAGGTTCTGATATTTTGTCGCCTGGAGCGATTTCCTTGGTTGTTAATTTTGCCGCTAAGTCACTCCTTGTGTGGAGAAGCCACACAGATGCCCACTGCCCACCTCTGGCTGATAAGCAAAGGGAAGTGAAATATAGCACCATTTTGGTTTTTAAACCGAACAAAGATCAAATAACCAGAGTGAACTGTCACTCCCTGATTTATACAAGGGCAGGTGTGCATGAAAACATGCATAATACAAATGATAATGATGGTGGTTATTACTTTTTGTGTTTTTGTTTAAAGTCATGTTTATCCTGCATATTCGTATCACTTTCCACAGTGACGAAAAGTAGGCTAGGCAAAATAATGGACGGAAAAAAACAAAGACAAACCTAATATTGATATATTATTGATGAGGTTTTGTGACTATTGAGGCCAAATCATTATCAAAGTCTATGCAGTGAATTAATCTATGCATATTTCACTGATTACATTAAAACCATATCGCCTATTGCTGTTGGTTTACCGTAAATAGGCCCGTTCATTTTATTGCATTATGAAATTTTATTGGGAATGTTTTGCAGTATCAATTTGGTATTGATATCAAGGTATCAAAGCTGGTATCGAACTCGAAATTTTGTTATTGATAGCCTGAGGCTTATCCTATGCTGTTCCCTGTGTGTTTGTAGATCAAAGCCTGCCACTACCTGCCCTGCTTCGTCACCTCAAAGGACGAGTGCCTGTGGACGGACATGCTGTCTCACTTCGGATACCCCGGGTACCAATCCCGTCACTACGCTTGCATCCAGCAGAAGGAAGGCTACTGCAGCTGGTACAGGGGAGTGACCATCCGCGACAAAACCACCATCAACGCCACCGACCCCTAAAGCTGCCCCCCCTCCTCCACGCACCCCCTGTTTCGGGCATTGTAGGACTCGCTTCGCCAAGGGTGGGGACCACGCCCTATCTTTTCAGATGTAGATATCTGCAGTCGTATTTTAACATGTGCCGCCAACTCGGGCCCCCCCATTTAATGGGGCCTCGTCCGAGCGTCACACTTCCGGCATACGGAATAATTTGGCAAAACGCTGGGCCAGATGCTGCTGTTTTTAAAGACTCCCTTTCAGTACTACAGCTTTCAGCAATAAGTCAGTATTCAAACATGGCCGCCGTAAGGGGACTGGGCTGTAACATTACAAAAAAAAAAAACAAAAACAAAAAAAAAAATCAAGCTCCTGAAGTAATCTGTATAGAGGGCTAACTTTGTTTTTAATATATTTATCCTGACATTTAACACAATTATTAGACATGCTGTCTCCAGAACGAGGGCGACACTAATATGGTGTACTTTGTATAATGGCCGACTCACGGTCTGAGTATCTGCTAGTACTGGTGTTAAAAAGTATGTATCTTGAATATCAGAAATGTCCTTTATATGATAAACGTCATCTGTATATACACACACACAGCGTGCGCTGTAACATATTTATTGACGACTCTATCACTGTGTCCACTACTGTTTGTGTTGTAGGGTTCCCTTTAATGCTGTCGATGTTGGCTTGAGTTAACGAGAATGTATTAGGTCTCTTCTGCGTGGTAAATAACGGTTTGAAATGGTTTTTACTTATTTTGTACGGTACAAGAGAGCTCCACAACACAGACTGAGGGGTACATAGGGTACGACAGCACGGAACGGATACTCATAGTTTTGTCTTTGTCTTATTTGTGCTGTGTGTTATATAAGCTATGAAGGAAGTCAAGTGTGGACCCAGTCACAGGCTCCCAGGTCAAGTTGGGGGGGAAACCAGCGCTCAAGGCATGATGGGAAATCCATCTCAGACAATCGCTGTCATTTTCTTTGTCATTCTCTACCACTTCAGAAATGAAACAGCATACATACTTTTAAAAGTTGTTTTCTGTCAGTTGAAAGAATATTAAGTCTTTAAAAAGAAACATCTCATAAATGAGGTACAAATTTTCTAAAGCATTTCTATATATAATACCCATGAAGATAGAACCATTCCTAGAAACAAAGTTAGCACGGTGTCTGGGACAGCCGCAGAACTTGTCTTCGCTTCGGCCCAGATATTTCATTCTTCACTCAGTGAGAGGTCTAATTTACGGTACTAAACTAAAACTGTGGGCCCCAGGTGCCGAGCTTCTCAGTCACTATCCTTGGTGGGCTTTCCTCTGCGTTTTTGCATCTACGTCACGTTTCACTGCTGGAATCTCTCTCGAGACACCGTGCCGGCTTAGTTTCACGTCTCTCTCCGTGTGTGTAAATAGACCGAATGATTAACACAGAGGTCAAGAAAAAGGCTGTCAAACTACTCACCGAAAGGCTGGTATCACTTTCTTTCCAAGAGATACCATCTCTGCTGGACCATGTATGTTTTACGTTTAATCTGTGTTTTATATTTTTATAATAAAGATTTAATGAAAAAGAAATTAAGGAAAAAGTCCTCCCAGGGTGATTCTGTGACGGGAAACGAGCATTCCAGCTAAAGAAGCATCTGACTGGGAGGTGTTACGAACAGTGACAGTGATGGTTACACACTCATGCTAGCTAGTGCAGCTACACGTTAGCAGCACACCCCTGCTAAGGCATGAAGAATACAGGAAATACACAAGTGCATCCTCTAGGGAATCCTGTCACACCACCCGGTAAAGGAGGGAAATGAAGCCCATAACGCATTTAGGACCAGTGTGGTGCCCAAACCACTTCAGGTCCGAGTGTCTGCCGAGTGTCAGAAATGGCTGTCACAGACAAGGACCTCTGGTTTCTTGGAAACGTAAAATTGGGCAATAGTAAGGAATGTCATCTTCACTAGAGCTGCTTTATTCTTCCTAATGGCAGAGTTTATGCTAACTGCTCCCAGACCTCTTACGTACGCGTGTGTATGCATACACACAAACATACATATACTGTGCATACACGGGGACACTCCATTAATTTCTTTGGGAAAAAGCCTAATTCCAACACTAACAACCTTAATCTCTACCCAGCCGTAACCTTAACCACGAATATATAACCCTTAACTATAAATAACCAAATAAAATGCAAGATTTTTGGCATTGTTGATGCAGTCTTATACAACTGAATTTCCAAAAATAGTAGTTCCCACAACGCAATTGGCACAAGGTTTTTATTGCATTGTGGGGACCATATACATCACACACACACACATACAGAACTCTCCCAGACACAGTGAATTTAGCCTGACTATGTTAACAGTCCACTTTAACAATTTCACAATTTTTACCTGATGACATCTTTTTGGCAGGACCAACCGTATGACATAGCGAGATGCGGAAATACAGTACAAATATTTAGCTTATATTAGCGTCTGCATAAACTTCTTGAAATCTTCCAATCG
This sequence comes from Brevimyrus niger, assembly GCA_015164015.2. NCBI lineage: Eukaryota > Metazoa > Chordata > Actinopteri > Osteoglossiformes > Mormyridae > Brevimyrus > Brevimyrus niger. The sequence goes on along the minus strand of JAABNY020000063.1, from coordinate 27,556,667 downwards.
GGAGCTCGAGAAACCCAAGAAAAATGCATGCAAAGAAATAACAATCTGATCAAAGTCATTCATTTGGAGGGAGTTTGCTTTTAGAAGACACAGTAGATTTGATTTTTGTTGGCAGTTTTAGTCTGTGAATTAGTACGAAGAGCCGAAAGATGTTCACATTAAAAGCAGCAGCATTCCACAGTCAGAGGTACTTACCATCTGGTTATAGTTCGGATAGAAGGTTTGCTCATTCAGGGGGAATTTCTCTGGACCCAAGGAGTGGAACAGTTGAATCATCTGAGAAAACTGAGGGTGACATAAAAGAAACATGATGAGGACAAACCATTAAGTAAATACTCGCTATTCTAGTCACTGCATGTCATGAGTGGCCTGTACTGTGAATAATTTGGCTGAAATTAAACCTGACCAGATTCATAATCACCCTGAAACTTCATACCACAAACCAGCAGGGGGGAAAACAAATTGTTTCTGCTGGAAACTCCCCCAAGACTTGAAGACAGATGTGTAGAGCATCCCTTAATTGTTTAAATAAATGAATCTGGAACACTTTTAGGGCAGGACATTGTGCTTAGGATACCGTACTCACGTACCACCCAGGGCTTGCTGCAGAAGTTGTAGATGGAGAAGAGGGAGTTCACGCTGGCCACGCCCCCAAACTGGAGACCAATGACCAGGCTCCTGAAGTCATCGCCCGGGGTCATGCTGTAGGCATGCTGACGAATCAGGACAAAGTCCGGCTTGAAAGACCTAAGGGCATATGAAGGTCAGATCAGCTTGGAACAAAGGCTAGAAAAATGGGAAAGACCTTCCTCCTCGATTTACACCCTGACCAGCTGACCACCATTGCCTGCCATAACAGAGGGGTTTACCCAGAACCCCTCTTGACACCCATCTGCAGCATGCAGACTCCCTGTGTTTGACATGAGTGTTGCTAGCATCTCTGGTAATGTTAAACAGCCAGGAAGTCTTGGAACCCCAGTCTTTCTAAATCTCCTGTAACTGCCACAGAATTTTTCCACTCTCTGCTGTCTTCTATCCCGTCACCACTTTTAATACGCTAGTTTTAACTGCTGATGCGGCTGCATTTCTGTTAAACGTTTTGGGGCATGTTAGGAAGGGCACTATATAAGCTAAGGAACTGATAGCAAAATGAATAGAACCAGTACTGAAAACTATACTTATCATTTCCTATAGACCAAGAGGACACTGGAAACGTAGACATTTCAAAAGCAAAATGGCACCTCAGTGATAATTTCCGAGGAATGACCAAGATGCAGGGAGTGACGATTCACCCACCTGCACTCCTGAATGTGCAAAACTGCACAGAGCTGTGTCGTATCCCCACCAGGGTTGTGGGTTCGAATCACACCCTTCGTGTGTGTGGGGGAGTTTGCATGTTCTCTGTGAGTTTGTGAGGGATTCCTCTGGGCACTCTGACTTCCACTGAAGCGCTATTACTTAGCAATAAGAGCTTGTGCCCCTAAATCAACCTGAGAGTGTCTGTGTGCCCTTTGACGGACTGGCATCCAGATCACAGTGTCCCCTGCCTTGTACCCTGTGATTGCTGGGTCTGGCTCCAGGATTGCCATGTTTGGTTCGCATTTGCATACTCTCTTGGATATTTATGTGTTTGAAATGAAAAACAACCAATAGAGAGAAAAAAAAATCAATTTTTTGGAAACACTACTTGCTGCTGCGGGAAAATATTATTTACAGGATTCTTGCTGTTATATAAACAGGTGTCTTGAAAGACACACAAAAACATAACACTTACAAATAATTATATAGATATCTTTACATCCATCTTCTTACAACTAACCCTGGTGATGTTTCATCGCACCCTGCACATCATACTAATTCACAACACAGGGCACATACCGTCACACACTATGGGCAATTTACAGACACCAATAAGCTTGAACTGCATGAACAGGAAGAAACTGGAGTACCCAGAGGTGTTAATATCGACATGGCATTTCACTGCAGCGCTGTGCCCTGGCAGGCTTGTACAGTGTGCGATGTTAATATCGACATGGCATTTCACTGCAGCGCTGTGCCCTGACAGGCTTGTACAGTGTGCGATGTTAATATCGACATGGCATTTCACTGCAGCGCTGTGCCCTGACAGGCTTCTACAGTGTGCGATGTTAATATCGACATAGCATTTCACTGCAGCGCTGTGCCCTGACAGGCTTGTACTTATCTAGTACAGATTTGACAAACCTTTCTGAAGTTATGGCCTTGCTTTTGAACAAGCATTGCATGTGATCTCGTAACCATTTTTGTCTTTGCTCTTAGATTCTTTCATAGACCATGTGACATGTTTGTGAGAAATTAAACAGAAAAAAATGAGTAAAGAGGAGAAAAGCGAGCAAAAACTGGTCAAAAAAAAGACTTGTATTGCATGGAATGGAAATATTTTACATTCCATATGGACAATATTGGCAAAAAGCAAGTGATTTGTCAGCACTGCTTTGTCTGCTGGCACAACTTATTTAACAGACTCTGGTGGTAGACAGTAAGTTCTATTAATAAGCTCTAAATTTCCCAATGTGAACTTTTCCTAGTATCATTCAGCCAAAATCAAAAAGGCACAATACATTAACAAAATATGATTCATATTGATTAGTTATTATGTACCATGTTGTGCAAGGTGGTGCAGCCAAGCGATGGGGCTAACCTTCATTTTAGCAACCTAACAGTTTAGCAACAATTATTTTGAGATACAGCAATCATAATAAGCAAAATGTAATTGAAAGTGATGACAAGGACAGGCTAGGCTATTTAGAGAGGCTAACTGGAATATATCAATGGCTAACCTCGCATTATTGGGTGAGTCTGTCAAACCTGAATGTGTTATTTTAACGTGTATTTGCATTGTAGTTGTGCTGCAGTGATATTTAAGTTCGGCCAGTGCTGGCAGAACTTGGGCCTTGGACGGGGAAAGGCGCACGAATATGGAAAGGAGATCTTCTGCCTTCGCGAGCGCCGCTCTCAGTGCAGAGCAGTGCCCTCAAACTCACCGGCGCTACGCCATCTGTCAAGCCACGGAAACTGTTACCGTCCGCACGCTCGCTCGCACTCGAGTCAGACAACAAACGGCGAGCGAGACCTCCTGACAGGCAGAGATGCCTGAAGTGTCTTATACTTTGCAAAAAACACCGGGTTTTTGTCAAGATGCTGACGGGGGGCGTGGGATGAGAGACAGATGAGGGGCGGATGTGTTTGTTTAGAAACTCAGAGGCCTGTAGACAGCGAGACCCAGAGCACCGACTCATGCCCGAGTCATGCCCAGAGCAGTCCGCCGTTCCGGGGGAGGGGTCCCCTGTTAACTCAGACTGTATGTGTCACCTACTGTACAGAACCCCTGCCCCCCACACACCCCTTACCCCCACATTTTGGGACAGGTACCACCTCACATTGATCCAGAGTGTCAGCCCAGATTGGGGCATAGCAACAAGTTCACTCTTACATAAGGGGCAAAACGTGACCCGTGTCATCCATCAGATCCCCTCCGTTGGGGGGTCGAAAAAAGAAAAGGGTATATTTTGGACCCTAGAGGCAGCTCAGTGTGAGAAGCCAGGCTTGATCGGAACACAGCACAGTACACACTGGTATGCTCAGAGTGAACTCTGGGGACGGGGATGTTTGTTTAAGAAAATATCCAGTTATACTTTGGATAAGAGGGTACCGGTTTAAGCCCAACTGAGCGAGTGAGGTAATCAAAACTGCCACAAATCATTTCTGTTATAACCTGTAGAAAATGCTAGGATGTAACAATTTGCATGTAAATCAGCTATACTGAGACGTATGTAAAGAAAAAACCACAGCATGCATGAAGGGAAATAATACAAAAGGGAGTACAAGTCATATCCGAAAATAGACTATTCCTTGCCGTTTGACTATAATCACACGCTGTGCGATGTTCTGGCTTCACTGTGAATAACAGATGAACGTTTTTGCCTAGCTATTAGTGTCACTTGGTAACAAAGACGGATTGAATGTGTCAGATAGGCCCGGTGACATAAATGGCAGGTCCCTCAGCAAGGACCCACAGCAAGTCTGCAGGCTCACTGCCTCAGAATAAACCTTGTGAGAATCTCAGCCTAGCAGCATGTCACAAATGAGCAAATTCAATTTAGGGAGCCCAGAACAAATTCTTGCAGGCATGGACAAGGACAGCTATAATGAGAACTGTGCTACGAAAAATTCGTACAGGAAAATTTTTATGCTAAAATACAGATATTATGGGCGGCTTATATGCTGCTTTATAGTGGCTGGCTGATCCTGGGGTTGGCAGTGTGGTACCACAATCGCACCTGGGGCACCATCTGACACTGATCTCTCACTTGCACATTACTTTTGCTGAAAGTCTAAATGTCCCGACGGCACAGACGGACTCACCTGCTGACCCGACTGGCTCGTCTGGAGGCCTTTATATCCACCATGCATCCTCTGCTCACGTTGGACACCAGGTTGATCTCGGAGAACTCTGCCTGCAAGACACAAAGTTCTGTCATATCGCTGACCAGACCCCCAGTCGGTACTTTGCTCACACATCACGCTGTACGTTCCAGTTCAGGTTAATTGCTTCCGCAGCAGGAATAACCCCGGCTCTGGGAATTCCTTCATCATCAGTCCAATTCATTAATCCCAGTGGTGCATACAGGTATCCATAACAAAGGCCTTTTTTTCTAACACTTAGAAGTCTGTGTGTATAGACATTGTGTCAACAAATCCCAACATTCCTGTAACGTTGATAAGGTCTTTGTGGTCCAATTGAAAGAAAAAAACGTAAAATAAGCAAAAACAAGCAAACAAGAAAAAATATTTCCTTAATTATGTACAAGTTCTACTTTGTCTTTGGGGGACACATTCCACATTAGGCTTATTGCTTATTTTGAGGACCTTGGGACTGAGTGAAGGAAGAATTGGCTGGTGAAAAGGTGACGGGGGTGTTTAAAATATGTGCCGTAAATCAAAACAATTGAAATTGTTTCCTGTCGGCTTGTGGTTCCACAATAACTGGAGTTTAACTTATTGTGAATTCCCCTGATTTATACGATGCACAATCTGCGTCCCCCCCCCCCCCCCCCCCCCCCCCCCCCCCCCCCCCCCCACCCCACCGACCGCGAAAAGCGCCCCACAATACAAAGCAGGGGGGCGGGGGCGGA
>JAABNY020000063.1:27523147-27551393 GCA_015164015.2 Brevimyrus niger | reverse complement strand
GTTCCCAAAAAACGGGGTTGTAACTTGTGTGAAACGCCCCGCCTGTATCCAGGTCCAAACTGGGTCCCCCCCCCCCCCCCCACCACCACCAAACCATCTCCTGAAGCAAGAGGGAGACAAATGCCTTCAATGAAAATGTGGCCGTGGAGGAATTAAATCTGATACGGCTGTTTTGCCCATTGCAAAAACCGGAACTCAGCTACAGTGATGCTGCATGCGGCGATGAAATATTTTTTTAAAGCGATATAGAGCCCTCTGATGTAATGTGCGTACAGACACGTGACTTTGAAGTTAACCTATGGCCTAAAAAAACTCACAGATGAGCGCAAAGGGGGCAACCAAGGCCCTTAATTACTTTTACAGGGTAACTCAGGGATGAGAAGCCCCCACCCCCTCCCCTGTATGCCACAGGGTTCTGCGACAGGGTTCTTCATGCCCTCTGGGGATACAGGGCCTCGAGAGAAGCTTCTGCATCGGCTGCAGAACAGGCCTCCTCCGAGGAGCTGATGCTCTCCTCTTCCCTTCTCTGCCAGGCCAGCACTCCAGGCTGCCCCTGGCCCGTCTTTGTCGAGATCGCTGGCCCGTTCCTCGATGCACAGGCCTCAGACAGCCAGTGGACGGGCAGCCGGGACTCGGCAGGCTGATGCCGATTGCCATGGCTACCATTTCGATTCGGTCACTTGGATCAGTTCCCGCTTTGAGAAAGCAAACAGGACGCATACAAATGTCCAGCATCGGATCCGTATTTTTTTTTTAAATGGCTGCCAGTCTTACTGAGGCCTAAAAACCACAGATTTCTAAATTCTGCAGGACTGCTGTAAAAATACATCTGTTATCCCAACAGATACTTTTTCCTCCCTCAGTTCTAAGCTTATTTTTGGCCACTTACCCTTAAGTGTGAGAAAAGGACTGCTCCCAAAACTTAGTTTAAATTTGCTGCATCTGTAGCCCAGTAAATTTCTGCTGTTCCGAACGGCATAATATAATGCATGAACATGACCTGTCCTTCAAAGGCACAAGCAAAACAAGTGCAGGGACAATATTTCCATAAATATGAACTTATTTGTTAAAAAACAGTAATTCTTTTCAAATTGCTATGACACTCAGTGTCCTTCAGTGCTGAAATCAACACTACATTAAAAAACAACTATAATGTCTCTACTAAAACACCATCCATCCATGCAGGGGTAGGGGTAGAAGGGGGGGTCTCACAGCAGGGGAGGCTGAAGTCGGGTCCCCGCAGTAAAATTTCTCAACCCAAGGGGATTCTCTTTAAATTATTGCGAAATTTGGGACATGGTAAATTTTACTGAGCCCCAACCCCCCCAATCCATAAATCATCCAAAATCATAGTCAGGATCATGGGGGGGCAGGGAGCAAGTCTTGGGCAGCACAGGACACAATCTGCAATTTGCAGTTTGGCCTGTAGGGGCAGTAGAGGACGAAGGCACGACTTGAACGAAACGTAGCTGTTCTTCAGCTCAAGGCCCAGAAGAGGGGAGAGTGAAAAAGAAATCCAGCAAAAGCCAATCAGATTTACTGCTCTGTAAAGTGTGGAAATAAAATCATACAGCTTCAACTGCAGAGGGGCAGTCTTTCTGTTTTGTTTCCCGTTATTGCTGACCTCCTTGTCCTCCTGGAACGTGACCTGGTGGAGGACGGCACACATCTGCCCCTGGACGACACTGTAGTGTTGGCACTGCCAAACACAAAGGCTACGTCCAAATATGGTGCCAAGCCAGCTAAGCGAGCCCATTCCCCAACACAAAGTCCATCTGGAACCTCTGACTATTTTTAGAGTCTGACTGGATGTGGTGGAGGTTTAGAGCAGGTCCAGCACCAGGAGCGTGTGAGGTCCTCGGCAAGACGGCCCAACTCATGACCTCACATACAGCTGAACCTGCATTAAAACCTCTAACTTGGACCCATAACCTCTTCCACTCATTAAACTATAATGAGCTCACATGATGCAGATTAGTGGCGACTCTCTGCCCTTCCCAGCCTATGAACGGCCTGCTTGCAGGACCTGTAGACTCCACATCTAAATTAAGCTCGTAAAACCGCAGCGTTATTTCAGACGTGCAAACAGGGCAGCGGGGGTCGGCCAAATGAGAAGGTGAGCGGAACGTTTCTGGATGTTGTACAAATCGGGGCAGGCGGGCGTTCGTTTCGCTTAATAACAGGCCTCCTGGCATCATAATGCAGGCCGGCTGGCTTTTAAAAGAACAAACGCTGAGGCATTATGGACCAAAACAAAAGGCACCGAAGAGGATCCTACTGTATGCTGACCCTGTATCCCTTTAATCTTGGCCTAGCTGGTTTTAACACTCTCCGCCGTCCCGTCCCTCAAAACGATGACTGACTATCGCTCGCCTGCTGCCAAGACAAGTTGTCGCTTTCTTCCAAGAAGCCGTACAAAGGGAGTGAAAGCAGCCGTGTTGCTGTGTTTGGTTTGGGAGGAGCTGGTTCTTTTGTCCAAATAATTGTCCCTTCTCGCTTGGAAAGTTCACTTGGGACTGTCCCCTAAGATACATGCTGGCATTAGCGTGTCCCGCTGACATGCTCCACCTACCGCTCCGCTCTGATAGCTTTATAAACGATCTGCTTTGCAAACCTGCGCCAAGTGCGACAAGACTTTCCATCCGTAGGCTTCAGCGGTTCAGGCCGCAAACAAGTAAAACTCACAGAACAAGGATCTCATCAACTGTCACTTAAAATGACTCATAAAATTAGCCTGTTTCTAAAAGGAGCAAAAATATATGAACAATAATGAACAGTTAAAACTGAATATCTGTGTTGGAGATGGCATTCGTGTAACCCTATCTTGTGCCTTATGCTGCTTGAGATAGACTTGAGAGACCCGGCAATCCTCATTAGGTTAAATTGGATAAATCTAAATTTGCTAATTCTGTAACTCAGTGCATATAATTTATTGACTTTAATTGTTTATACAGAAGACAATGACTAGTGTATAACAGAGCTTTTCCAGGCCACATATGAAGATGAGAGGATATTCACACTCATGCTCTGGGTTTTGCAGACCCTCTTCATACTTGTATCTCACTCAAGCTTTGTCTCACTGTTGATTTAACAGGGCAAAGTGTTTGGGAATCAGTACAGAGAACGAACCTATTTCAAACCCCCAGGATGTCCTGCCATGACCCGGAATCCGCTTCCCGTGGAAGATTTTTGCCTTTGCCTTCGTGCCAAGCAAACTTGTGATAAATGACCCGGAATAGGGGGGTGGGCGAGGGGGGGGGGGGCGAACCAACAGGAGCGGCCTAGAGTGGAACGTGGATCAGCTACGTGCCCAAATACCACCGGTCATACAGTTCCCCTCCTAATTCCCCCCCCCCACCAACCACAGCTCCTCAACCTTGCAGGCATCCTCAACCTTGGATGAGCGTGGAGACCAGCAAAGGTTATAAAAACAGGCACTGCAGTTGGCTTCAGCTGTGAAAAACACAGGAGTACTCGAGACGCGCTGATCCCCTCCTCGTGGGGATCACAGGCAGTAGGAGCAGATGTTGTTCTGGACCCACGTGCCAAGGTCCCCTTGCTAGAGTCTCTATCACGCTGCTGTGGCCCAAGCCCAGGATTATCTGCTCCCATTACTGATCTTACCCAGGACTTTTGTCAAAGCAGCTAAAATCCTATGCAACTGCAATATTTTTTAATCATCATTTCAAACCCTTTTATTACACTACGATAAGATGACAGCAATGTATCTGCATGGACCTATTTATAAGCCAATAAAGTGTCTGACGGTTTAAAAGCACATCATTGCTGACCACAAGATATCAGGCTGACAGCGACCATTTAATGAAGTATTGAATTATGTATGCAAATACACAGCAGATATCTGTGAGGATATGGTGTTTGTGCATGGCTTTTTTTGGTCTCCTAATGTAGCAACAGCACATAGGCTGGGGCAAATTGAATGCACATAAATAATTCCTCGTACTATCAGACCCAGACAGATATAATGGTAAAGGCAAGTCATTTTGAAAGAGAAAACAAACTATTCAGCAAATTTTTTATTAGGGTGCCCATCTTAGTCTCCCCGCACTCTCAAAGCAAGAGCTGTTCCAGAGTAGCGTTCAAACGATACACACAGACTATTGCTCTTATGGGACGGAGCAGTCAGCGTTCCCAGCACAAACTGGCCTCCCACAGGACCCCTCCCTGTATTCTGAGCCCTCGCCTACACATGGGGGCCCTCTGAGTAGGATGGGGGTCTGCTCAATTTGACGTGACAAAGCTGCAGCCACCATCTGGTACCTTATTAGGTAGGGGGAACCATGGGTGAAGGCGGGCATGCGAGCCAGAGTTTAGCTACAACCGAGCTGGAAAAATCCAGAGCGCGGAGCAGAACTGCGGCAGAATGGGCCCAGGAGGTAGTGCCATGTCAGTGGGCCACCCCCGTTCTGGGGTGGGGTGCAAACCGATCACGTTACTGGTGCAATATTTGGACGGAAAAGCCTCCTGTGCTCTATGGGCACGCCCAGCAGGGGGAAGGCTTACTGGGTTGAAGGGCTCTGAGGGCAATTAGCTGGTCATTACGGCGATAAAAATAAAAAAGGCTTTGCTAAATGAACAGGAAAGCTCTCCAAGACAGGCAATTTCAGGCAGCTCTGCCTCTACGTTTTTTTCATTCGCTTAAGTCATTTGCTCATTCTTCTCTCCCAAACCGTAACGCTGCCCCATTTTCTTCCTCAATGTCGGCATTTAGGATACAAACATAACCAAAAACATCACATTATAGAAACCTTAAGATAGATATTTTTAAAATCTAACACACCCTTAAAGATCTTTCAGATCGAGCCAATGGAAGAGCTCAGGTTGAGTCATGACCAGCTCCCACCTGAAACTGATGTTTTATCTATACAAACAATAGACTCTAGTCATAGACATCACTCAGTGATGTATACAAAGCATATTTAGTGGGATAATAGGATTGCATAATCCCAAGCGGCTAATCTGTAGGATATTTCTCACTGTTCACAGTTTATAGGATCCAGGGATCACAAACAGTTCTTTGAAAGAGAAAGGTTCTTTCTTCCATATGAACATCAGACTGAAGACTGCAAAGTGCGACAGAAGGATCGCTGCCCATACCCATGTTTGAACCTGAATGGGATGCACCGGGAGCAACCCTCCATTAATTATAATGTCAGTGTAGTCATGTGACACACTGAAACAGAAACGTGGCTCCAACGAGTATGAGGAGAAAGCCATTAGTTTAAAATGTTTTCTCTCTTAATAACAAGACCTAATTTGAAAAAGTACACTTAGAGGTTGTCTGTTTTAAAAGTTTTAAAAAGACGTTAACAAGAATTATGGGCAATGTTATCTTAATAAACACTGCAATAAAGTATTTGCTTTGTCATAAAGAAGTATTAATATTCTTACAAGGACCTGCTTTCAATGTTACATTAATTCCTTTTAAATTCATCGCAGGAGATATTTAAAGGCCTGTGTCGTAACTGAGCACAAGGTCATGTGATGCCACCCTTGGTGGGCCGTTTCCATGGAATCCCGAACAATGAACTCGTGTGAACCTTAAAAAACCATCTGTATCAATGAGAGGCCTCGTTGTGCGCAGTTAAATGTCGTTGCAGCGTCGGCAAAAACTCTGTGCATCTCCAAGCGAGCCCTTTTCCCTTCCCCTCTTATACCCACCTGTTCCACCCGGATCTCACACGTCCCGTTCAGCGTTTTTCCACGGAAATACTTTGCCCTGCAAAGAACACACACACACACACACAAGAAAAAAAAAATGGTCAGGCAAAAGTCAGAATAAGCAAATTAAAATTCCTCTGCTTTAAGTACTGATTACTTAACGTAATGTACTGGCCGTGCATTGGGTTTCACACGAGGACCTGCTGACACACTCATACCAGGAGGGAAAGGTGGAGCACATCCAGCCCGTTTATAAATAACCACAGAAAGGGAGCGCGATGGCTAAGCCTCTTGTCTGGATGACATCACCTCCCAAAAAGCTACTCCTATTGTTTTAGCATTACGGACCACAGCAAACACCAGTGAAGATATAGCAGGCTAAATTAAAATACCCACAGCCTAATGTCTTTTGAGTGTTTTCAAAGGTGGACACTGCATTCCAGATGTTGCGACATCTCAGCTCACTGTGTGACAGGCTCACTGTCGCTCAGGTCACCTGCAGCACCTTGTTCGCTAAAGCTTCCGGCTGTTCCACCAAGACAGGGGCTTCCAAACTGCCTATTCCTCTCAGTTTGACCATGGAGGATCAGTTCAGGTAGCACAAAGAACACTTTCAGTTCTTGACTGACAGAAAAAAATGGTTATAAAACATAGTACAATTCAGTATAAACAGAGTGTTGCTATTGTCACATGATGACAACGCGATCTCGTATAGAACTTTTATGATTTGTTCTGCCCACAATTACAAGTATGATGAGATAGTCTTGAGAATAGGCACTGTAACAGAAAGATTTCAGAAAACAAACATCTGAAGGGTAATCAGAGGTCGTGGGCCTTTTATTTTCACCTGTGCGGAATGTGAAATTGTAGCATAAACAAGACAGAAGCGTCAACAGGAACAGCTATTCTCTGATATGAACAGCCTATGATATTCAGCTCTGGGCAAAGAAATCGACAAGCTTAGAAAAAGTAAATAAGTAAATAAATCCATCACCGTAGCTCGCCGGGGTGGGGAAGGGGGGGGGGGTCTGCAGTGACACTTCATGTCCAGCTAACACAGCGGTGCAGGTCTCGCATAAAGGGACTCAGACCTGCTCCCAGTCCCACCGTCGGAGCGCCAGGGAGAAACAGAGCTGTGGGCCTTCATTGTGTCCCCAGTAGAATAGATGGACATTAGGCCTTAGCTGTGCGAAAAGGCAAGGTTTCCTCAGATACACTCAGTGCTGCTTCTGGAATGCTCTGGGGGGCTTCAAAGCACAAAACAGCCATCCCTACTTTGCTCTTGCCTCTTCATGACCTGGGATAAACATCTTCCACAAGGATTCAAACTGTCAATCCCTGAACTACCCTTAAGTTGCCCTCTTAAAGGCAAACATCCCCCTAAACTAATATCCATACTTTGGTTACACATTAATATAAAAGTGTCACCAGAAAGAGTTTTTGTTATCGTTTCTACCAAGGTCTTTCTTAAACAGAACCTTTTTTTATTACTATTGTTACGGCATGATGCGTGCTTTTCAACACTGTAATATACAGACCAGGTTAATCCCCAAATTAGCTTGATGGGCTGAATGGCCTCCTGTCGTCTGTTTCTTATGTTCGTATTTTTTTTCCTTTCTTGTTTCTATTCATACTTCCCATGAGAGGTCACGAGAAAACTGGGTAGCTATGTGCTCATTTATTTATTTATTTTTTAAATTTTTTTATCGCGCCTTAGGGGTTATCGTTCACAGTGACATAAAACAGAACATAAAAAAGAAACAAAGAAAAATCTGAACTTTCACACACGACACCGAGTCACCGTGAACACCCTTCCTTGCTCACAAAAATGTCAGCAGAGTCCCGGGCGCGGAGAGAACAGAAGCTATGAGCTTCGCACTGAACAAGCACCAAAACCACAACAGCCTGAAGCGTATTCAAAGCAGCAGACCACAGCGCCGAAGCCAGCTCCACTTAGCATGTGTCAGACTTTCCTAAAGGAGGTAACGTAGCTGGGAATTGTGTCCCAATTCATTGCTCTCTTCGGCAAATGACATTATATGTCACTTTGCAATGATATATTTCACTTGGATGCATTCTTCTGTTCTTTATCACCAAAGTTTGTGAAACTGTCATTCAGGAAAGTACGCCGTAGTGTGAGTGTGAAAACGGGGCCTGAGATGACCTGGGCATCCCATGCAGGGTGTGTGATATGCTTCAAGCCCATGACCCTAGGACAGGCTTCAGGACCAACATGATCCTATGCATTATAAGCAAAGATTGATGGATGGATGGATGGATGGATGGATGGAGGGATGATGTAGTGTAGAGTGAATGTGGCGCATTAAAACTTGCTTTTATAAATGTACCCTAATTCCATTCATCTGTATAATCTGACCACAGAGACATTTTTGTTATCATTTGTTTCACATTCTGGTCTTCATTTATAGCTAGACACAAGATCCTTAGAGTCACTCGTCTGACACGATTTTCAAACGATCTATTTTCCCTGAGAACACTATCGGATATTAGGTGATGCTGACACGCAGAGCCGGCTGTGTCACTGCTATGTTGTGGAACAGCGCCCCCTGGTGTCTATCACTCTCATGTGTACTTTTCTGTGGAGACAAATCCACAGTAGCTGTGCATGAACTGCATCTGCCGTCACCATATTTCTAAACTTTTTATTATTAAGCAAGGTCCAGGATTTAACAGAATTCTACTTTTTAGATTATTTGTTATTATTTACACCTAAAAAGCCAAAATAAAAGATATACAAAGTACAATGCAAAGGTACACCATGGATGTGATGCCAATTTGATTGGCACACACACACAACCAGGAAAATAGCATAGCTCATTTTATAGATGCCAATTACAGCTGGAAGAATGGATGGAAAGGTGCAATATATACAGCTCAAAATTAAGAGACCATTCTGTATTTTTGAAAAATCTACATTTTTAAATCCTGGTTTAATCCTGGTTCTGCTGGCAAAAGGATACACTGAGAGGCAGGCTGCTTCCAGACTTCCAGGTTCTAAGACAGCGGTACACAAGAACAAGGTGAACCAGGAAACACTGGCAGTGACCCAAAAAGCAGAAGCAACTTTCTAATGGCAGAGATGACCGTTAACTTATCAGGCGATGCCTCATAAATCAGAGGATGACCTCAAGTGACCTTCAGAAAGAACGGGAAACATCAAGTGGTGTGAAGTGCACTGCTAGGACAGTTCATAACAGGTTCTTAGAAGCAGGACTGAAGACCCATAAAGCAAGGAAGTAGTCCTTCATTAATGAGAAGCAGGGAAGAGCCAGGCTGGAGTTTGCAAAACAAAATGTATATTTCATGTATTTTTTAATTTGACCACTAACACACCTCCTACACTCGATACCTCTCTGAACGTAAAAAAATAAAAAAAACTAGTGAGCTGGTGGTAAAGTTTAGAGAACATATGTAAAAGATGGGGGCAGCATGGTGGTGGTTAGCACACTGTTGCCTCTGGGACCCGGGTTCAAGTTTCTGCTTGGGTCACATGTGTGTGGAGTTTGCATGTTCTCCCTGTGCCGTCGTGGGGTTTCCTCCAGGTACTCCACTTTCCCCTCACAGTCCAAAGACATGCTGAGGCTGATTGGAGTTGCTAAATTGCCCATAGAAGTGCATGGGTGAGTGTATGGTGTGTGAGTGTGCCTTGCAATGGGCTGGCCCCTCACCCAGGGTTGTTCCCTGCCTTGTGCCCATTGCCTCCAGGATAGGCTCCATACCCCCAACAACCCAGTAGGACAAGCAGGTTGGAAGATGGATGTAAAGGATGGGGTTCCTCTGAGGAGAGGTTTGGGAACCAAAGCATCCAGCAAGATATCAGAGCCTTTTAGGAGAACAGAAATTCCTGTGCTGCTCTTAATTTGCATGAGGTATAATGTTTTTTATTCTTAGCGAACAAGCACTTACTCAGATACATGGTTTTAAGTATTTCCTTTAACTGCCAGTATTGAAGACACAGTACAGTATTGTTGCTTCAACACCCCTTTTTCCTGTTACTATTCCAGATATTACCATCCAGTAAATATTTTCATCAAGTAGAACGACATGAGTCTGACTCAGCTTGCTGTAATGGTATAGTAACAACAGAGACTTGTTCCAAAGTCTCATTTCGGGGACAGGTGATTTCATTCCGACTCCTTTGCTGTCACAGACTGTATGAAACACATTCTGGGAAAAAAAAACTCTCATCCTATTTAACGTTTTACTCTGTCATTCAATCATTTCATATCTGAAAAACCCTTCTAGTTCATTACAATTTTAATAAACCACCACTGTCATGTGAGCATTCTCACCCTTTCGTCCGACACCTCCCACAGTATCCCATATAGCGTAGAAATCAAGAGAGGTGAGATTGGGAGAAGGTTGCCTACACTAGACGTAGAATTATTTATAAATGGGGGGAAAAATAATCATGTGACATTATGAATATGAGGTAGCCGATGGGAAATGGTCCCATAAGGCTCGCTAAAGAGATCTGCTAACCCAGTGCCGAAGAATCAGAACAGATACTGAAACGTGGGATTCTGGGTGGATGGACAGGAAGAGGCAGCACAGTTACAGAATCCATCCCAGATTAAATGTATACTAAATTACACAGTGGCCTCTTAAGGGGTGGCACTGTTGCGTCAAATCTCCATGATTAGGGGTTCGACACTCCCTCCCTCCCCATTCTGAGTGTAGCTGGCAAACTAACCAGGATCAACCATCAGCTGGTGCCCTAAGCTGCCTGGCACAAACTTCCAGATCTCACCAACCCTGTACTTGCTAAGTAGTTGGATGGATGGATGGATGGATGGATGGATGGATGCACTGTATACTGATGACAGGAGAATCACTAAAGAGGTAGATGCGAGACAGGTCAATTGGTAGTATCACGTTGGGCTCTCTTACCAATCTGTGTGGAAGTCACCGATAACCAGCAAGACCTTTGGCTTGGGGACCACAGGTAGGGATGGAGTCGGACCAGCGCTGGAGGTTAGGGATGGAGCAGAGGCTGGGGTTGGGCCGTGCACCGACCGTGCCGGCTCTGCCTGCCCCACAGCGGCGGCTGGGCCACTGCGGACCACGCTGGAGAAAGAGCTGAGGAAGTTGGAAGAGGAGGAGGCTGAGGCAGAGGAGGAGGCTGGGGCGGAGCGCTGCTGAGCACGTCTTTCCGTGGCAGGAGACGCCGGCGAGCTGGACGGGCTGGATGGCGCGGCGGGCCGCCGCAGCTCTGTCACGTAGCCGTTGGGCAGGTTGGCCACGAAGCTGCTGTCGGATAGGCGTCGCCGTAGGTAGTTCATGGTGATCCGTGGGCGGGGTCAGGGCTGAAACGTAAGGAGCGTCTGGATTGGTTGGTGAGAAGCAACTGGGTCAGCTGACACAAAGGTATCCAATCACCTTTAAGCATTTTGGTAACAAAGGCTGCAGTTCGTTAGTGTCAAGCTGCTTAAATAAAACCCTTAAAAATCACAGAATATTAATCACATGATTTACATGCACATACAACCACACCCTCCAGAATATGAGCAGCATGGCTAAAAGAAACTTTCAGGCACTTTGATGTCCATCTGTTTCATCAGCATTATCTTGCAATAAATTAGTTTTATATCATTACTGCAGTATAATTACACTGCATTCTTCCATAATAAAGCTAATTTCAGGAAAGGCAATGAGGAACCTTAAGATTTTCCCATCTGATGTGATTTGTTAGAAAGAAGATCTGCAGTTTACTGTAACTGAAAAGTAATTTCAAATTGCCAAATAGTGCTCATCTGAAAAGTAAGGCTTCACCTCACTTTACACCGGAACTGCAGAGCCCTCTTCCAGAATGGCTGAGTACAGCCCACAGAACAGCAAAGTAAACAGCGACCCCTGCTGGTTCACCTGATGTCCAGCAGGGGCGCCCTTGTTACACTGCACTGGCTTACAACATACGGATTCTAAGGCAATCCTGGCATGTTTGACATGAGGAATGTGGCGGGGGGAACAGACACAATACAATAAAAAAAAATGACCCTACCATTAAAAACATGACACATTAAATAAAGATGCAGAGTTTCAGCATGTCAGATCAGAACCTGGGGACTGGAAACGTGAATAAGAGTCTTGTCTGTTTCATTCCACTATGAACCAACCAATAGCCTGGCTCTTGCTTAAGGTGAAGTCCTGGTGACATTAATCAGCCGTCATTTCCTTGAGATATCTCTGGACTCGACTGTCACATTACAAGGCTACAGTTATATAACACACACACACACTTTCTCTCTCTCTCTAACAACACAGCGAATCAGTATGCACTGGTATGAGCCCACAAAATAAGCATCCGTGTGTCACATGCATTATCTAACACATTCAGTATCACTCCAGATTTTTAGATCTTGTATTTAACCTTTAAGATGAAAAATCTGCGCCAAAATGTACAGCTCCAGATATAAATTTTGTGTAAAACATTACATAATGGGATGGAAAGCACCAGGAATGTCACGATAAAGGAGCAGCACATAGTGTTACTAGGGCATTGAGCTACAATGATGGAATGTGATGCCATTCGTCCATGGGGACTCCCTCACTCCGCGTTTCGTTTATGGCGATGGAAAAACGCTCAGGTTTCAGGTACTGCTTCTGAACTGGGCTGAGATTTGGTGCCTGTGACGCATTACTTTGCCCCGATGATGGGGATATTGGCATCCCAAGAGATTGCACAACGGATACAAAATATCAAACATGATAATCATTACTGCACCCTAGCTTCCTCTCCCAGCACCTGACTTCACCCCGAGCAAGGACGTCGACCCCGCCTGCTAATTATATTTAGTCCCGGAAAACGAACACGGCCCCGCAAGAGCTGCGGGAGAAAGCTGCACTGTGGACGGGCCGTTTGGATCGTGTTCTCGTTCTGCTTGCTGGGAACAGTGTGAAAGATGACTCATTACACCAAATCATTCATCTCCAGCTCCTTGGGAGACCACTGCCATGCACAACTTTACCCACAAAGCACCCTTATGCAGTAGATGCAAATAGAGGTTTATCCACCGAAATCTAGCCATGGGATCTCTCACTCTTAAGATCCTAATCAGACAGAAAAGCAGTAATTCTAGAATAATAAATAAGATTTAGCAGCATGTGGTACTGAACGGGCATTTTTCTATATTTTCAGATAAAGACCTTTTATTTGAAATGGTTAGAATCAACTAAAATATCTGTAAAATACATGCATTTTCCACATCACTGTTCTCTCTTAAATAACTGAATGTGATTAACAATTAGATATAATAAACAAGCAAACAAGGAGAACTACTTTAGAATCGGTATATTGCTTCTGGACAGAATTCATAGCTTTCATGCTATGATTAACTGACAAAGGGAGCTGTCCAACACAGTGGTGCTGAAGTAGGTTTTTGGCTTAAAACTTCAAGGCAAAACCTTACTTTAAACCAGCGTTTTCCAGTCCAGTCCCCGGAGACGGCCCACGTTCTTGCCCCTTCCCAGGAAGGAAGTAAAGTTTTGGACTCTCTGACAGGGAGCAGGGAGGGAGCAAAAACGTGGGCTCTCCGCAGGCCCCCGAGGACAGGGCTGGGAGACACTGCTTCAAATTATTCAATTATGTAATGCCCATGGCATCGAGCATCAAGCAGGCCTTTCATCTATGGCCTGAGGCAAGTAAAAGACCCATCCAGCTACCCATCTTCTAAATGCACATATTTATTGGGGGGGGGGGGGGGTGGCTGTGAAGCATAGAGCACAAGTCTGCAATGTAAGCAGAGTACCAGGCATACAGACAATCTTATACTTTTGCAGAGACCAATCAGCCAGTCTGCATGTCTTTGAACTGTGGGAGGGAAACATGAATGATATGGGAAGACAATGCCAACCTATTTGTAGAGACCATGCATTCATTTCTATGGGAAAAAGCCTAATCCCAGCGATGATGACCTTAACCCCTACCCATCCCTAAACTTAACCTTAATCACCAAAAAAATACAAGGCGTTTGGCATTTTTTGTGTTTTGCTTGCAGTCGTGGATTTTTAGTAAATTGAGGATCCTCTTGCGGGAACTGAAAAAGTGGCCCCCACAATTGAAAGAACAGATTTTTTACCATATTGTTGGGACGTTTGGTACCCACAGTTTTATATATACACATAACCCCCCCCCCAACCCACACAGGTCAGGATTTCATCCCCCAGCCACAGCTGTCTGAGTCAACACTGCTACTCCTACTCCTGCTCCCTGAGCAGCCTCGCAGCCAAAGATGTCAGTGAACAGTCCACCATCTTCAAACTGTGGCACACATGCTTGAGCCCACGTACACAGTGATCTCCTACTCAGGGATGTTTTCACCCAGACAAGGGCTAACCCTTGGAGTGCATTCCGGAACCCCAGTCTGCCACAGCCACCCTCAGTTTTAGTATCTCACTGGCTTCTTCTTAAGACTTCACCAAAATTAAAAGACCAACTGTGTGGACTTTATTACTCTATAATCAGGAAAGACATCATTGGGATTTTCTTACACCCAAATGACCACACTTCAAGATAATGTATAATCTTCAAGGGAGCAGGGCTGCAGCAAGCTTTAATGAGGTCTACAAATTATCCATGGCTGCAGATCCAACTCTTTTGTGCTAAAGAAATCTGGGTAATTCCTGTCCCATTTAGCCATCAAGCCTGAAGGGCAATCATTTTCTAAAGCAGGATCAACTAAACTCTGCTCAAACCACCTGTATACTGCTATTTGTTTTGTACACAATATAAAAACCAAAATGGCCGCTGCATTTGCAAATCAAGATTTGTGTGAAACATTTATTTACATCTTTATAGTGCAGAATTAAAAGTACCACTGACATTCCAACAAAGCCAGTCGGCATCATGTGACATCATAATTTAAAACATCCACAGTCCAACACAAACATGATGAAGGCACTGAAGCATCTAGAACAAGGATAGACGAGGACACACAAATATTAGGGAGAATTGGTTCATGAGGCCACACACACATTCCTTTCTTGTCTTAATTCCTTGGCATTGTGGAAATGTCAAAGTCAAAAAGAATACTCAAATATATAACATAAAACACATTACACATTACTGGAAACAAGGCTTACACGGAAACCTAAGCCAAAATACTCCACACTACACCAGAGTTCAAACACTCAAACGGCTTGCTGACCCACATTCTTCAGTATGTCCTTCACTACCTCCAAACTCTCCTGTACTAGCTGCAGCCTACAGTCCCCTCACATAATGTGCAACAAAAGAAAAAAAATCCTCAAAAGGCACATTCATCCACTTTCCTAATTATTTGTAAGTCATAAGGATGCCTTTTATATTAAACATATGATCATGATCAAATTAGCAATATGGTGGAATCCATATGCATATGCCATATGCACTGTAAGTCAAGTCAAGCTTGAGTAAGGACAGAGAGATTCTTTTCAGCACTTCTGATTTCACGGTCTTTCACCATCGTCCATATTAAATGTACAAATCAACATCACTTTATTACCTCGCAGCATGCATTAGCCTGGGACCCCGCTGGGGATGATATTTCACAACAGCTGGCTGGTAGTCCTCATTATCTTTATCTTACCCAGGGCTAATGAATACGGAGCACTACCTCAGCTTCTCTAAGGCTCCAGCACCCAGTGCTGGGGGATCCCGTTATATGGGTCTGGGCATGTCAATATGTCACCACAGGACACCGTCCAATAAACTCTCTGCGGGACACGAACCAGGGAAGTCCAGCCAATAAAACGACAACACGCCATGCAAGACAGAATCAGTCTAATGATCCTCATAACTTAGTTTAATGAAACAAACGTAAAAAAAAACATAAATCTGGCCGCTAAGTTTCATGTGTAAATTACATGTGTAGTTTCCTTTTCAGAGGTAAAACTACTTGTAAATATACAATCTCACAGTTTTGCCTCATGTAATATCTGACTGGTAACTGCTTTTGCAGTTATAGGCGCTTCAGATTTCAGGCTACTCCACTGAACTTCACTCCCATCAATAACACACCCAAACACGTTTACATGCGTAGAGCCCAACCACTGCTCTCTTTTACAGCAAACTAAAATTGGTCTTCCAAAACAATGGCCTGTCTGCTTTTCTGAAGCCACACTGCATCTTTCGCGTCCCAATCGGCATCCTCCAGCGTGACACCAAGCACTGGTCCTCACTCAACCTCAGCTTTTCACTGCTTTAGTGAATTATTGAGACAGAAAATCGCGTCACCTACAATAAACCGCATTGTCTAGAAACAATAATGAACAGGCCTGGGAACACTTGGATTAGATCAACATTTAGTTATTGGATAATTTGTTCATAAGTTTTGCATTATCACCTATGCTATCGGCTGACTTGCAAAGGAGCTCCGTTGATTGATTCACCCCATAGTGTATAGCCGATACAGCACCACATTTAAGTAAGTGGTATCAGATTAAAAGCAAAGTTTTAATTAAACGTTAAGGGTGTATTTCCAAGCGCACGATCGAAATATCCATCGGCAGCCAGGAGACTCGGAGCGCTTCTCCATTTGCAACCGCTGGTCTGTGGCTTCTATCTTAAATGTTCGCTGATGCAAAAGCCCAGCCCAAACCTGGCGATCTTCTCGCACCAAGCAAACGAAAATGCTCAGAATTCAATACAATACATCCACCGGACGATCAATTTTTACAGACACGCAGGTACGAGATAATGAATATTGATGCTTTCACGGGGCATAAAGCATATGAATGATTAATTACTTTAGTCCACCGCTCAAAAAGAGGATGTAGCCGTTACTTTAAGCGTTTAAATAACATTTATGTGTAAATGAGGCTAGAATTACGCAAAATCAAACAAGCTGTTTTTGAGAACTGGTAACAGCTTAGGGAGCGATTCGCACCATACAGTAAATTAGAAATTGTGCGGAAAAACGGCGTCGCAAATAAACCCTTTGTTGTCTACATATGACTGTCTTCACCCACAAAATGAGCAGATTATCAGCCTTTATTCTATTTTTACCTGTGCAACGCTCCGCGTCCTCCGTTGTGATGCTGCCGCACGGCGCTCCAGCCCCTGCAGCGCTCCCCTTCGCAGGGCATGCCGGGAAAACGCGAAGCCCACAGCCTTACCCTGCGCTCCCCTTTCAATGCCATTGCATAAATCACACTGACATTTAAAGGCAGCTGTTGACATTGCTGCGGATAACATATCCATATTCCAAAAAATATTTCTTTGCAATCGCAGGTTACCTGGTTTAAATATATGGTTACATTTGGAAGCGCGTACTATACATGTCATTGCTGATACGTGTGTATAAACTTAAGATACAATTCACAAAAAAATATTAACATTTAAAAAAAAAAAAGCCGAGTATTTAACACTTATCACCCATGATCTTAGTCCGCGGGGTCAGATACATTAAACTGCTGTATTCCTAGTTGAATAGTGAAAAACATGAACATGTTTCAAAGAATGAATATGTTTAGAGATTCGGGGTTGCCAGCTTTGGTGGAACTGAGATTTTCAATTCAAGACAAACCTGCACACATATGCACAAGCATTTACATGTATGTACCAGTTTTATTACCCTTTAAATAGTCTAGGATTTGCAAACTAGCCCAAGGCCCCTATTACCGCTAATATTGATTTGCCATAAGATGTCTTGCGTGAGAGTCTGAAAGTGTGTCACGTCAGATGCGTGAGAGTTGGCAGCCCTATAGAGATTAGTATTACTAACACGCTCGTCCCCTTTGGATACTTACAAGCATCACACCTCGAGGCGGCACCTAACTACCGATGAGGATTTGTGTACAAGAGAATAATATAGAGTTTGTGCCAGTGTTTTCATAGCAGTCAAGAGAAGCAGGGTTAAGGTACTATACGCTTTAGACCAATACGGATAAGTAGTGGCAGCCGTTTTTAAAAATGAACGCGAAACCAGATAGTACGGTGATTATGATATTATCTGTCATGATAATAGTTTTACAGGGTTTGTTCTGGTGTCCTTGTGACGTCACATTATACAACACAGATTTCTATTTAGTACTAGCTAATGAAATGAAGTACAAGCACAGCATTTTCACTTTAAATCAACTTTAATGCCTTAAGGAAATAACGAGGCTGACGTCCATCCATCCATCTTCTGTAACTGCTTGTCATATTCAGGGGTCTGAAGCCAATCCTGGATGGTCCAAGGCAGGGAACATCCCAGGATAGGGCGCCAATTAACCCATCGCACGGAACACTCACACACCATTCCGAGGCTGACGTAGGCTATATTTTTTTTTACAATTAAGTGATCAGTTGGTATCGGCATCAAATAATTAAAAGTAATCAACATTAGGTCTGTACCAGCAATGATGGAAAAAATTGATTTAAAGTTTCTATACTTTATAGACAGTCTCAAGGTTAATAACGTCTGATTTACGGATACCTCGTTTTTAGGGACAGACTAAAATAAAAGATCGACGCTCATGAAAGCATTACGTGGCCGCAGCAGTTTCCAGGTACAATACAGTACTGCTGTATAAAATATTAATAATTATTATTATGTGATCTATTGTTATTTTTCCAACTGATCTTCAAATTCGGCCTACACACAGATTCAGGGCACAAATCTCGTTCATAAGATGAAAAATCGTATTGTAGTGTTTTGGGAAAAGCCATTTAAACAGATAAATATATAAACACTTTCTCTGTTCTGGTCACTACAGTATATGTGGGCAAATATAAAATGACAGTTTAACTGGGGAATAGGACAGGACAGGAATTTAACTTGGTTCAAAGATTCCTAGTGTTTTATGTACATTTCTACTAAATGTTTTGTGTTGTTTGAAAGATGCAAGTTTCACACAATATTTTATGTATTATGTTGTTCACTTTCAAGAATACTGCTACTTCTTAAATCAAGATGCTTCAGATTGACAACATTTTTTTCTGCAATCAAAAGTCTTGAAATATAGTGAAGGCAACTATACTGCTATTGGCATGGAATTTGCAAATGTGAATTTACAGCCAAACATTTACAGAATTATACAGTCTTTCTTTGGTGAAGCATTAGTATAGCGAGGGGTCCTAGCTGGTTGACTTCGAAGTGAGCTTGCCTGATCCCAGGCAGATCCCTGAGATAGATTGATTCTTGAGCCTGCCTGGGCAGATCCTTGAGATAGATTGATTCTTGAGCCTGCCTGGGCAGATCCTTGCATCAGAGAACTTGTAGCTTGGCTGTAATAGGGCTGATTATAGTAGCCACTCTGGGAAAAAAAAGTAGGAATGTTTCAATGAGAAATCACTATAATGTTTATTTAAAGTTCTATGTTGAGTAAGCATGCTTGGTTGAGTGAATTAAACTGACTGAGCAACTGAGCAAATAAAGGTGCCAACTGAGCAAGCCTGAGTGATCGGGTGAGTCAAGGTGCCAGCTGAACTAGCCTGAGCGATTGGATGAGTCAAGGTGCCTGTTGGGCTAGCCTGAGCGATCGGGTGAGTCAAGGTGCCTGTTGGGCTAACTTGAGCACTTAAGCAAATCAATATGCCTATTGGGCTAGCCTGAGATGAATGTGCCTATTGAGCTACTGTAACTCTGAGAACTTGGGTGAATCAAGGGGCGTGTTGAGTAAGGCTGGGCATTACTGGGCAATTAATGAAAACCAAAATTCAGAATTCTAATCAATGTAATCTTGCCCATGTC
The DNA here is from genome assembly GCA_015164015.2 of Brevimyrus niger. Lineage (NCBI taxonomy): Eukaryota > Metazoa > Chordata > Actinopteri > Osteoglossiformes > Mormyridae > Brevimyrus > Brevimyrus niger. The sequence continues at coordinate 27,532,035 of JAABNY020000063.1, read as the reverse complement.
AGTTACTTCATTTGTTTTTTTAAAAATTCTGATATTTTTTTTTTAAATGGTAATACTTTCCCCAGTGTGTGTTCAGGTACTGTCCCCTTACAGACATACTACCGTGTGTGTTGTCATGTAACTCTGCCCTGTCTGCGACATGGAAGGAGCATGGAGGAGAACTAAAACACCAAGCCAACTGAGCAACTCTAGTAGCTTGTACCAAAGAAAAATGCCAGGTCTGGCATTTGGATACATCGTGGCTTTAGTAAAGACAGTATCAATCAAAATAAGGTCAAATGTAAACACTCCAGAAAAACAATTTCAGCTACCAAAAGTAACACCACCAATCAGCTTCAACACTAACAATATTTTAAATGCAGTGGAAAACGCTTGTATTGAACAGGGTTATAGTAATGAACCGCTTATATGGATCAAAAAGTTTAGGGCAGAATCATTCCTGTATCCTACATCAAGTTCCCCGCCTACAGAATTAATGTTGGGTCTTTTTATATATAACAGCATATGTTAAAAAATTAAAAGTACAGTAATTATATTTTTATGTGCCTACTTTGCCTTGCAGTAACCTGTCTGCTTCTGACTAGCTACCTGAGGTTAATGCTGCAAGCACAGAAAACATGAAGGGAAAAATAAAGTAATTTTCTCTCAATTACGAAAGTTTATGATAAACTGCCAAAATCAAGCCAATGAGATGCAGCAAAAAAGCTACAATAAACTATTTATTTTTCACTTTATTAGGTAACTTGCTTTTTATATTAAAACTAAAATATGCCCGTTTTCTTAATACATTTTCATTTCAAGCGATTTGTGCTTTGATTTCAGTTGATCGAAATATTCAATAAATAACCATGAATAGTGTTTCTTTCAATTATATTAGAATCATAAAGATAAGATATACAGTCTGTCATTAGAAAGAAAATCATAGCTTTAATAGTTGAGCATATTTACTGTAAAAATTTAGTCAATAAAATGAGGGTAAAACAACAAACAAACGAAAACAAAATTATTGTTAATTAATCGTAATCTAGGTAAAATGTTCAATTAATTAAGATATTGATTTGAGGTCTGACCCAGCCTTACTGTTGAGCTAACCTGAGTACCTGGGCGAATCAAGGTGCCCACTGAACAAGCCTGAGCAGTTCGGGGATTTAAGGTGCCCATTGAGCTAGCCTGATAAGTTGGGGGAATCAAGGTGCCCACTGAGCTAGCCTGAGCAGTTGGGCGATTCAAGGTGCCCACTGAGCTAGCCTGAGCAGTTCGGGAAATCAAAGTGCCCATTGAGCTAGCCTGAACAGTTCGGGGAACCAAGGTGCCCATTGAGCTAGCCTGAGCAGTTGGGCGAATCAAGGTGCCCACTGAGCTAGCCTGAGCAGTTGGGCGAATCAAGGTGCCTCTTGGGCTAGCCTGAGTAGTTGGACGAATCACTGTACCTGTTGAGCTAGCCTGAGCAGTTGGGTGAATCGAGGTGACTGTTGAACCTGCCTGAGTGGTTGGGTGAATCAAAGTGTGTCTTAGGCTAGCATGAGCAGTTGGGGAAATCAAGGTGCCTATTGAGCTAGCCTGAGCAGTTGGGTAAATCAAGGTGCCTATTGAGCTAGCTTGAGCATTTGGGTGAATCAAACTGACTACTGAACCTGCCTGAGCAGTTGGGCGAATCAAGGTGCCTGTTGGGTTAGCCTGAGTAGTTGGACAAATCATGTTGCCTATTGAGCTAGCCTGAGCAGTTGGCCGAATCAATGTGTTTATTGAGCTAGCCTGAGCAATTGGGTGATTTAAGGTGCCTACTGAGCTAGCCTGAGCGGTTGGGCGAATCAAGGTGCTTATTGAGCTAACCTGAGCAATTGGGCGATTCAAGGTGCTTATTGAGCTAGCCTGAGCAACTGGGCGATTCAAGGTGCCTACTGAGCTAGCCTGAGCTGTTGGGCGAATCAAGGTGCTTATTGAGCTAGCCTGAGCAATTGGGCGATTCAAGGAGCCTACTGAGCTAGCCTGAGCAGCTGGGTGAATCAAGGTGTCTATTGAGCTATCCTGAGCAGTTGGGCGAATCAAGGTGCCTGCTGGGTTAGCCTGAGCAGTTGGGGGAATCAAGGTGCCCAATGAGCTAGCCTGAGCAGTTGGGTGAATCAATGTGCTTATTGAGTTAGCCTGAGCAATTGGGTGATTTAAGGTGCCTACTGAGCTAGCCTGAGCGGTTGGGCGAATCAAGGTGCTTATTGAGCTAGCCTGAGCAGTTGGACGAATCAAGTTGCCTAGTGAGCTAGCCTGAGCAGTTGGGCAAATCACAGTACCTATTTGGTTAGCCTGTGTGCTTGAGTGAATCAAACTGACTGTTGAACCTGCCTGAGTGATTGGGTGAATCAAGGTGCCTCTTGGGCTAGCCTGAGCAGTTGGATGAATCACGGTGCCTATTGGTTTAGCCTGAGCAGTTAGGTGAATCAAGTTGCCTATTGAGCCAGCCTGAGCAGTTGGATAAATCGAGGTGACTATTGGATTAGCCCGAGCAGCTGGGTGAAACAAGGTGCCTATTGGGTTAGCCTGAGCATTTGGGCGATTCAAGGTGCCTATTGGGTTAGCCTGAGCAGTTGGGCGAATCAAGGTGCCTATTGGGTTAGCTTGAGCAGTTGGGCGAATCAAGGTGCCTATTGGGTTAGTCTGAGCAGTTGAGCGAACCAAGGTGCCTATTGAGTTAGTCTGAGCAGTTGAGTGAACCAAGGTGCCTATTGGGTTAGTCTGAGCAGTTGGGTAAATCAAGTTGCTCATTGAGTCAGCCTGAGCGGTTGGGTGAATCAAGGTGACTGTTGAACCTACCTGAGTGGTTGAGCGAGTCAAGGTGCCCTTTGCGCCAGCTTGGTTAGATAAATATGATGCAGTGCTTCCAGAGTATTGAGTAGTGGTGTTGTGTGTGGGGGATGATAATGATTTTGATGAGTTAGGGTTTGTGCTGGAGGAGGACTGTGTTGAATTGGAGGTCCAGTAAAGCTGTGCAGGTATAACATTTACTGATGTCTTGGATGACGAAGAAGCTGGCGTCCCAGTGGAGACTGCAGACCAAGTGGCACTTGATGAAAGAGGATGTTGCAGTTGGTTGGACAATGCAGAGGAAGTGGCACTGGAAGAAGGAGGTGTTTGCAGTTGTTTGGAGAATGCAGAGGAAGTGGCACTGGATAAAGGAGGAGCTTGCAGTTGTTTGGACAATGCAGAGGAAGTGGCACTAGAAGAAGGAGGAGTTTGCAGTTGGTTGGACAATGCAGAGGAAGTGGCACTGGATGAAGGAGGAGCTTGCAGTTGTTTGGACAATGCAGAGGAAGTGGCACTGGATGAAGGAGGAACTTGGACTGGACTGGAGAACACAGAATAGGCTGTACTGGCTGGCACTGAATATTGCGAGAAGGGGGTTGTCTGCACAGTCACTGCAGATGAAGACCACGTATCTTCATCGTATTGAATTAGGTATTCAGGATACACCTGGTACTTTTCAAACACCACAAATATTGAGGGATTTTTGACATCATCCACACAACTGTCATAGAAAATGGTGTCTCCTCCATCCTTTGAGGGCGGGCGGACATAACTTTGGTTTCCTCTAGTATACTCTCCTACTAGCACTCGACAAACAAACATAGTCTTCAGCTCTGAAGAGTTGGTGTAGCTGTGTGAGTATTTGGCATCTCTGGCAAAGTAACTGCCTGAAAGTAATAAAAAAAAAATACAATTTCATATTCAAAATCTCTAAACATTTTCACAATACAACAAAACACAACATTTTTTTATTATTTTAATTTACCAACAGCATCTACTTTTTAGCACAAAAATCAAACTTGCAGTATAGAATGCACCTATAAGCACATAATAAGGATAAATATTATTCTGATGTTCTTACATTACTCCACCTTCTAGTTTGACTTGTGTACTACAAATACAGCTACTGTTAGGACTGGTTCATACTTACTACACGCGCAGACACAACAGCCACACATACAAACATGTTGGAATGGCAGTTGTGTGGCCAAGTACCACTTGAAAATTAAAACAATGTGAATGGTCTATTCTGTGATGCGAATGTGCCTCGACTGTTCATTAGCCAGGAGAACAGTTATCTAAATATCTAAACCCTTTTGCTACCCTGATCAGACTAAAACAAACAGCTAGAGGATTTGAAGGAAGGTTGAATGAGGATGTCTAGAAATACAGATGCTCCTTGGCATACATTGGGGTTGCACTCCAATGAACCCATTGCTAGCTGAACATATCAAAACTAAACGGTGATAAAACACAACATGAAAAATATAAACCTGGGAGTTAAAACATTTTGTGGGCATGAATGTCCTACCTGTGAATGCAAATTTTAAACTTGATGATTTGTATGAGCAAAGTGAAAATTTTGCCCTCAAGTTTTGACATGGGGTCATGTGGTTTTGATAGTTTGAGGGTGGTGTCAAGGCTGTTTCTGATGGCAAGTGCTTTTGGCTGATGGTTCCTGGTTTTGTGATTGGCTTCACATTACAAAAAGCTTCTCCAGAAGACAAAGATCACTGATGAAAGTCATGGGAAGTCAGGCTCTTTGTAGTGAGCCAGATCATTTTAGCCGGATCTTATGGTTATGCTCCTTTCTGAGAGCCGTTCATTTATCTTTTTTTAGGGGGTGAGGGTTATTAGGCTTATTAGTGTAATTGGATCAGACTCAGACTTAGATATCACACCAATGTAATTTCATTCTGCATGAGTGGACTAGGTTTAGCAGTAGTAAACTACTCATTGCCAAACCTAATGTCAATGATCTGCACTGTAAACATTATACAATGTGATATTCAAATGCTGTTCCTGTAAGCTGTCATAATAAATTGAAATTTATTTTGAAATTTTCTTTTTCATAGTAACACGGTTGCCCTATGGATATCCAGAGAAAAGGGGACGTGATGGCACTGCTGTGCTATGAGAGAAAGAATGCCCTATGGCTGTCCTACTACGCAAAGAAATACTTCAAATAAAATTAGGTAATTTTAAAAGCTATTGCTGTTATCTGTGATAATAAATTGTTTTTGAAGGATATCTTTCTTTTTCATAGTGACAGGGTCATCCTATGGATGTCTTATGGACACTGGTAAATTGGGAAATGATGCAGCCACATGAGGGAAGTTGTCCCTTGTCTCTCTCTCTTGCAATAGTGCTAAAATGGTAAATATGAATCATTTCTAAATATGGATATGCATGGGTTTAATGTCCATACTATGCTCTCACAGGCTACGTTCACACTGCCATGCTGAAGTGACTCAAATCGGATTTTTTTGCCTTAATGTGACACAGATCTGATCGTGTCAGGGCTGTGTGGACACGCAAATCTGATTTTTTCAAATCGGATTTGTGTCACTTTCATATGTGGTATTAAATCTGATACATATCCGATTTGGGGCCATGCGACCTGAATGTGACGCTCATATCGGAATTCATGTGGCTTTTTGCTTATACGCATGCGCTTACATCATCAGCCTGCACCGGCAGCGCAGCAAGGTAAAAATGGAGGAAAGCTGGGATAACAGTCAGTGGAAGGATGGAGAAGGCAGGGATTTAATTGATATTTGAGTTCAAGCTAAACTGGAAGGAACTTGTCGTTATAGAGTAGTATTTGAAATAATTGCAAAGAAATGACACAGCGCGGACACAAATGTAGCTACAATGCCAAAAAAAAGTTTAAAGAGGCAAAAAACTGGAATCAGCGCAGCGGTCATGGCCGCACAACGTGCCAATTTTATGACCAGCTTTTCAAAAACGTCTCAATGTGCGCATGGGTGACGTTTTGGAGGAGCGCAGCGTTCACATTATAGTCAGATACAGGTCACTTGTACTTATGAATGTGAACCATTAAGATAGACAAATCCCATCTGAGCAAAAAATCTGAATTGAACGATGTGGCTGGCAGTGTGAAAGTAGCCATAATGTCTATAATTGGTCCAGAGAATGTCCTTCAAGTGTCTATAATACTCTAGACATCCTTAAAACATCCTTTAAATTCATTTTCAAGGTATAAAAAAATAACTTTCTATTTGGATGTCCTAAGAACATCCTTTGAGGACATCATCCAGGACATCCTAAAGACATATTGCCATTTGCTGGGCAGATGGAAACTGACTCCTGTTGTTCACATAAAACAGCCGACTTGATTTGTTCGCAACCAACACATCCCTAGGGGACAAAGTGTCGACAGGTGGGACTGTGGCTTGGTGGATGTTATCGTACAGCATAACACAAGCCTGGGAACAGATGAAAAATCAAGATGCCAGGCGTGTGATGACTAGTGAATATATATCACTACATCACCGTTGTTGAACCACCGTAAAGTGGGGAGACTTGGTACCGGCATTCATGTGATTCCTTGGTACAGGATTATAAAGTTCTACATGGCTACAAACTAAAATGGAATACATGTTCGCAACCGTCAAAGCAGGTGCCAGATGCAAAGGTACTGGTCTGTGACCTTGCATACTGTAAGTACAAAATACACAGTTAAATACATATTTTTAAATTAACATCCGTACCACACTTCATAAACGTGACCTGAGCAGCTTTGTGCACTATTGCACTACCATAGTAAGTATGAACTAGCCTGTAGCAAACATAACCAGTCCCCAAAGTAATGCTTGCAGATAAGCATAATCATGCAGGCACCTTTGCCGTATGCCGTCCCATGTGTTCCACAGATCCTCCAGTCGAAGTTCTGCTGGCAGATGGCATCCACGTGTTTGGAGTCAGTTCCATGGAAAAGGAGTTTCTCTACAGAGTATTTTCCAGTGTTTATTTTTTTCATCTGGTCTCTCTGCCTGAAATGAATACATTCATAATTGTTTAATGTCACTGAGTGTAAAAAGCAAAACACTACAAAATAACAACTCTTTTCCACATTTCTATTGAAACCAGAATTTATTTTTTTTTGAAGCTCTCAAAACCATTTTTAAATCTCAATTATACATTGTACAGTTTTCAGATTATATCATAGCTGACAAATGTTTTTACAAACATTGGATATGCATACCATTGAAACACTTCCCACAGAGATCTATTCTGGATTCTTTCTATGCTATGAATTTTGAAACCATACATCGTTTTCTGAAAAAGATCCAGAATTTTCTGATATTCTTCTGTTGAACTCTGCAGCACAACTTTCTGCAAGGGAAAACAAATAAATGATTAAATGTGCATATTATTCAACTGCATATCTTACACCATTATCCACAGTGGTCTCCATAGTTTACATTTTGATCAGCACTGAACTCTACTGGCGATTTATTAATAGTCTTAACAGAAGGATAACATTCAAGGGTAAACAACATGTTCCGATATCATATGGAAAGGCACAGAAAAAATTAATAACTATTTGTCAGCATAACTTGAATTTTTCAAGTTTCTCCAGATGGTGGCAGTATTTCATTCCCTGGATGACATTATAAAAAACATGTATATATGTATACCTTGTGTCCAGTTTCAGGAATCAAAGACTTATCCCAGTATTTTGGCAGTGCTTTAAAATTCTGGGTGTTGTTGGGTCTTTTGCTGAAGTTAAAAGATAGAAAAGATGTATATATGTATGTTCTTGTAGATCTTTACTATGCAGTCTTATTATTAATATCTGCTTTCAATTGTGCATACTGTATATTTAAACTGTCAATCAAGATAAATACAAAAACTAACATTCAATGCTAAAATCCCAAAAGTAGCAGTTTTTATAAGCAGTATACATTCGAGAAGAACCTTCAGGCTTGGTTCAATCCCAAAGATGCATCTTACACTTAATTTGCAAGCCATGTTTATACCCTCTGTGCTGTATTGTACAGTTTTGTATTATTGGCTAATGTACTGGTATTTTGTGATGTCGCTGGACAACAAATATTTCAGCCTGGGGTTAAATGCCTCTTATCTCCTCTCACTTCATGACATGTGACCAGACCTACCCGGTCCTGATCTTCTGAGCGTCGGCCGATGACACGAACACAGGACGGCGCCTGATTCTCCTTACGGTGCTGTACTTCTCGTTTCTTTGTGACATATCTGTGCAGGGAGAAGCCAAGATGGTCAATGTGTGCCACAGCTCAAATTCACAGCTGGGAATAACCAGCAAGGTGGGTATGACATAAAACTGCACACACTTTTATATACCTTGTTTATGGTTACTTATCTATTATTAATCTACTATTTATGTATTTATTGTTTTTATATTAACTATATTTTTACTGTTATTGTATATCTACTTAATTCTAGTCATATTTCTATTCGTAGCTGGACCAACTGTTATGAAACCAATTTTCCCCCCAGGATTAATAAATCATTCTGATTCTGATACTGACATCAAAGCCCTACATTTCTGACCTCCTGACCTCTTTTCCAGTGATATATGTATTTTTCTAGTTAGATTTGGTAACATCAATGGAATTAAACGATCAAAACATTCCTGGAACCATGTTTTTTGTTGTTGTTTGTGTGACAGCATCTGTGTCAGTATGGCTTGCTGTGTTAGGACTCTATGCCCATAATCAGAAGGCTGCTGGTTCAAATCCCAGGGTTCCCAGATTGATTTCATAGCTGGACCCTTAAGCAAAGCAATGTCTGATCCTGCCTTCTCAATGGCACATCACATTGGATAAGATAATCTGCTACATAATAAGTAAACGCCTGCTCTGTAGTCTCAGCTTCCATTGCTATACCTTTCAGACTGACTTGATATGCTTGATTCCCAGCCGTAAATTTGACCTCTACGCCGTTATCTTCCAGGTACTGCCTCTCCAGATCCTCACTGGTGATGTTTGACAATCTGTGCATTCCCTGCTGGTAAAAAAGATACACGTGTAAAATCAACACTATGCAAATAACAGCGGCTTATTTGAAAAGATTTTCCACAT
>JAABNY020000063.1:27502296-27517060 GCA_015164015.2 Brevimyrus niger | reverse complement strand
GCCCAGGCCGCTCACCCGCAGCCGGCCCAGCCTCCGCCCTGACACCCCACTCCCACCCGCGCGCGGCCCCCCACCCCCCCCCCCTCCCCCCCCCCCCCCCCCCCCACCCACCCCAGCACCCCCCAAACCCCCCCCCCCCCCCCCCCCACTAAATATTCACCTGAAAAAACTTAGGCCAAGTAAAGTTTCACGTAATAATTAAAAGAATAAAAAGCTTATGAAAGGGACAGTATCAGGGCTTATGAAGGGGACAAGACCCACCCTCACCCCCAGGTCCTGAACTTCACTAATTAACAAACCCTGGCTACAGCCCTTCCTGTGTCCCTCCCTGGGTCCAGTCGTCCTGTTTTGGATCCCTCGTGGTTCTGTTTGTTTCCAGACTTTGTTCATTTAGTTCAATAAAGCCCTCGTGGTTCTGTTTGCTTCACCACACCACCTGCCCTCGTCCTTCGTCCCTCAAGTTGTGACGATATGGGAATGTTGGGTGGGCACCTGTGTTTTAATTTGGAAGGGGGTGTGGGTATCATTTTTTAATTGCTCATATATTCAAACTCTTTGACAATAAAGGTTTGCTTTTCTTCTGTTGGACTTTGGTTCCCAGCTAAGAGGAATGGCATGTAAACTAGATACACACCCCTGCAACTTTCTGTGAAAGACAGACAACACTGTGAAATGCTAATAAGTCTTAGACGATAGACGATCACCACATCATTCCCATGACACCACTGATTTTGGTTAACAACATGTTAGGCACCATACAAGACAAGAATGAAAACAAAAACTAATTTCTTTAATAACCAAGTTAATCCATTGTTTTTGTATCCAATTTCTATAATAAACCAATAGCTCTAGTCTCAGGGGCGTGACTATGGGTCGGAAGCGGGGGGGGGTGGGGGGCGCAGTGCTCACCCAAACGTATTGTCTGCTCAACCAGGAAAACCAAATTTAACCAATTAGTAGTAATTTCATAGAATTACTGAATTAATGATGCATTCCATATGAACTCAGGAGTTGGGAGTTCTGAGTTCCTACTCGGGAATTTCAAATGGATCGCCCCCTGAAGTTGGAGGAACCTCTGTGACTCAGGCATTAGAATCTAAGATGGCTGTGCTGCTTATCAACAGAGGTGGAAGCTATACTTATATGCTGTTTAGTAGCAGTTATGTCTTATTTGTGTTTTATTAATTCGGCCATACACACAGTAATGTCCAGCTGCTATGTGTGATAAATGATTATTAACTGATATTGCTAACCAAGGCTAACGATGAACCTGAGGCCTGTTTCATAAAGTAAGTTTTCTTGTTTAGCCGGATAACTTGTTGGATTGCATGGTCCACACAAGACAGGAGCAAACACACACAAGACAATAAGGAAATGCAACTATCAACAACAATAAGGGCTATTTACACTTGCATGCTGGGACATGCACCTTGCCGGCGCTACAATATGCTTTATGCCTCACTAGTATGTAAATTTGGAGAATGACCTACTATATGCAGTTTAGGATGAAATAGGGATGGATGTCATGAAAGAATGGCAGTAGACCAGTCAGCCAAAATACCAAATTCAGTTATACAATTTGAGCATCGTCTTTTTAAGCCTGACGAGAGCCTTTCCAGCATGCCATGGAACAAAATGGCAGAATACTAGTTTTCATTAATTAACATACTGTCTCTTTCTAGTCATCCTTTGTGTTGCCGTGATCCAGCTCCCAGGAAATATGTGAATGTAAGAGACGCAGCTTAATCCTGAACTGGAGGCCAATCCATTGCATAACACTGATGGTCACCTTGAGCCTAGAGGTACCAAAAGCTGTGTGTATGTAAGACACTGCTGGTGTTAAGCCATCTCAAATAATCACACTCATATGACTGTGCTTATCTGTGTTTTAGAGTTAGGGTTAAAGGTGACCTTTAGACCGATACAGAGCAGAACATGAACACAGTGGCCAGAGACATTCACACAATCAATAAACCACAAATGAATACATATCCTGGTGTGCAAGCTTAACATCCCTGCAGCAATTACAGGAACACTGTCTATATTATGTCATTTCCATGGCTTCCTGTTGTGCAAATTGGCTTAGATAAACTGCTCATACTATTGCTATGGCAGTAACCTTAAGTGGAACTGATATTGTTTTGTGAACAGGCAGTGAATGTGAGGGAAGGTTTTTCTGTTGAAGGACAAACTGTACCAGATAAACTCTGAGTCCTTGGCAGGAGGAAGCAGCTTGCCAGATGGAGGACAGTAGTCATGAAGCAAACCAGAATAAGACAAGAAAGTCTGCATCTCAAAACTATACTCCCAAAATTACACTGTTATAGAATCTTCCTGCTCTGAAAAATGCATTATAACATGTCCTGTGGTTTTGACACTGGTTTCTATTTCTAATTGTTTGATATCCAGGAATCTCTTGTGCAATCAGAAATTGGTAAGACTTTAAATGTATGGAACAGATGCAGAAATCTTTAATTCAAGTTACAATGACATTACTTTAGGTTAAATGCTTTATTTATCCTACAGTAAACACAATCAACGCTAATAAGGAAAATATTATATCATTTAGGAAAAAAAACATATATTTTTAAACAACCAACTACCAAGACAGATGATTCAATAAACAGAACAAATTTCCTTCCAGAAAATGAGCAACTCACTTCTTGCCTTAATGACTGCTTCACTGAACCACACAGGATTGGATGGCTTGTGTCTGGCAGGACACTGATGGCATCTCTCTCTTTCTTAAAAACACATGTGAACATGTTGGACTTTTTTTACAGAAAATCTGCATTTCGATTAATCCTAGCTTAAGATGTCCTCCGGAGTGCAATATCCTCCAGTCGTATAGGTTGATTGTTTTAGGAGTTCCCAGCAAAGAGAAATGCATATTCAATTCTAATTCATAGTCAAACAGACATCTTGGTTAATTATCACAAACACAGTCAAACCATTTATCAGTGCTAAAATGATTAAGGTCTCCTTCCATTTTATAAACATGACATCATATTTCCTAAACCATATTAACATGAAAAAAATACCAGAATCAAATCCTATTCTAAAAAGTATCCGTGGCATATTCTAAAGGCACAGTTTTGGTGAAAATGGACATAATTCGATTATGACGTGTTATTTTACCTGCGAGACAATTTTTTTTTTTTATAAAGAAACATACTTTAAAAATAATAAATCCCAGCAGTTTAACATCAGTTTAGTTTTTCACTTTGGCACATGTTTGCTAGACATCTACAGTAGCATTTGGGATGCACAGATTTTTGAAAATCACAACAAATGATATCTTAAAATACTACCAAACTGATTACTTAAATGAAAAAAAAATTGACATACATGGGATTTCCAGTAGGGAATTGGTTAGATCAGGGGTCTCTCACTCCAGTCCTGAAGAGTTACCGTCCAGTAGGTTTTCTATCCAACCTGGCTTCTGATGAGTCACACCTATTCTCAGTTAAATACCAGGAGCAGGTGTGGTTCATCAGAAGCCAAGTGGGGCAGAAAACCTACTGGATAGTAGCTCTCCAGGACTGGAGTTGGAGACCCCAGGGTTAGATCCAGCTTTTCTGTTACACATACAGCTTAAACCCTCATTGCCATTTGATTTTAGTAAGTCTGCACAAAGAGAAGAAGAATCAACTGATGACACAGGAGCTGTTTGAATCAGAGGTGCTTGTAAAGGCACTTGAGTTTATGTTTGAGTATGAAGGAGACGGGCCTACATTGGGGGCTGGCTGGGGAGCCGCTCTTGGCCTCGGTGGTACGTTTGAGTAGTTGCTGTAGGCACCATGTGGATGACACGTGTCCTCATAGTACTGGATGAGGTATTCGGGGTACACCTGGTGTTTCTCAAACACCACGTAGATGGAGGGATCGTTGGTGTCGTCCACGCAACTGTCGTAGAAATGCACGTCACCGCCGTCTTTCGATGGGGGCCGGAGGTAGCTGGAGTTGCCCCTGGTGTACTCCCCCACCAGCACGCGGCACACAAACATTGTCCTGATTCCTGAGGACTTGGTGTAGCCATGTGAATATTTCGCATCCCGGGCAAAGTAGCTGCCTGTGAACAGTAAACAAAGCAATCAAATAAAGTAATTTTAGTTTTTTTTGCAATTTGACACATGTTGCTACAGTATGACCAGCAACCATAAATAAATTTTCCATAACTGCTTATTCATCACAGTGGCATGTTCAGCACAGACCTTCACCAAAAAAGCACAGGGAAATAAAATGATCTTTACACATACCCAATATCTTTCTCTCCTTTACGACTGTACATTTTAACTACTCTCATGTGAACTAAATAATGTGAAAAACATTATATTTGAAGTTCTGGGATATATTAGATGGTAAGCTAACATTCAGTACTCGTAATCGACATGTTGTATGCAAATGAAATGGACAGGGATCCAAGATGTGAGTGGCTGTGACAAGGGCCAAATCATTATGATCAGATGACTGGGTCCCAAGGCTTGGAGGAATGCTGACGGGCTCAACCTGTTGAGACTCGACCATGGAAAAACCATGAACTATCAACAGGGAACAGGGCAGTCAGGACTCGGTGATGGGATGTGACTATAGGTACCTGTCTGGTACAAACCAACAGAAGGACTGCTGTGACACAAATCACACATAATACTGATGATTATCATGGGAGAAATGTGCCACAAGGCAGAGTCCTGCTGTGTATGGGGCTGCATATCTGCAGGTCAGTCACAGTGCCCAGGTCAGTCACAGTGCCCAAACTGGCTCCTGTGCAGTGTTGAAAACGCCTACAATGGTCACACAAGTGTCGGAAAACAGGACCTTGGAGCAACTGAGAAAGGTCGTCTGCTCCGATGAAGCCTGTTTCCAATCGCATCATGTAGAGGGTAGGGTGTGTGCCTAGCATCTGGGCATATGTAGCGTGTAGCACATAGCATGGACGCATATGCAGTAGGGCTCCATGCACTGTATTGCGTATGAACATCAAATATCAGATGACCATACAAAATATCCCAGACATTGACACCCACCAATTTTACAAGACAGTCAACATTATCTGCTTCACATGTGGGTGGTCATAATGCTTTGGCTCATTGCCAGCTTGGGGGTCTGGTGCCCCTGACGCATTTTGTGGGGTTAAAGGCCCAACAAAGATGCGACTATTCTGCCGAGGATGGGACTGAAACCGGTGATCCTCCAATCACAGGCACACTGGCCTAACCTACTGAGCTACAAAGACTGGATCTCAAATCCCCAACATTGTAGGTGTGTTTCAAAATGATCACGAGAAATGTAAACAAGGTAAGATGCTTCGCCTGTTACACTAATGCACACCTTTGCCGTATGCCGTCCCATGTGTTCCACAGATCCTCCAGTCGAAGTTCTGCTGGCAGATGGCATCCACGTGTTTGGAGTCAGTTCCATGGAAAAGGAGTTTCTCACAATCTCTTCCACCATTGTTTTTTCTCATCAGTTCTTTCTGCCTAAAAATGAAATAAGTGTCATTGTGTGCCTTGACATCTGTAGGATATTGCTCATTTATGCTGGACTTTATTCAATAAATAAGAATTTATTTAAAGGGTTTCCAATTCAAATATTAGGTATTACAATCTTGGAAACATATTTCAACAGCCAATGGCTTCTACTGGACACAATCTTGTATGTGCTGTGAGACCATTTTCACCATGACAGTTACGACAGGTAATTCTGTTCATGGGCTTCTGTTGCTTTAGACATTTCCCAATAAATGGCGCCTAAAACAATGCATTTATCCTTAATAGCTTAGTCCACAGAGAAAAGAAGCCTTTGTGCAGTGTGTCTGTGTGGCCAACGCGAATCACATTAAATAATCACAAAATTACAATGTTTCTTGCAGCTAAAGTGTTTCCTTACTCTGCAGATCCAGAACAGCCTCAAGCCTTTACACAGGGGCCACAATGGGATCTGGATCTCAGACAGCATTAGGCTCAACGCTGGAGTACACTTTGCAGGGCACATATACACACATGCACTACAGGCAGCTTAAAGGCATAAATTAGCCTAATTGTGTATCTTTCTACATAGAGAGTAAACCTGTATGACACAGGGAGATGACGAAAACTCCACAGTTAGAGAAGTGGGCTTCAAAACCTTCTGAGATGTCCAGCAGCAGTACTACACAATGAGTCACAGCAGGTTTCAGACAGAGCTAAAACAAATTCCTGGCATTAACAGACTTTTTAATACATATCTGTGTGCCAGACACAGATTCTGTTCCTCATTAGATGTTGCACAGAGAGATAAACCAGAGGGTAGCTGAAATGATGGTTTCAATGACTTCCACGCTGACTATTAACAGGACATCAGAAAAACTCACCACTGGAAAACTTCCCATAAGGCCTTGTTCTGAATCCTTTCAATATTTTTTATACTGAAGCCCAACATGGTTTTCTTGAAGATAGCCAGGATTTCCTTGTACTCACTCGAGGGAGGGAGCAAAGTGACTTTCTACAAAGAGCATAAGAAACCAAAGTGTAAAATAGTTACAGGCAATTCAAAATATTCAAGTGCATTTTCATGACCAACCTTTCCTTTCATAGCTGATACCTACTGTAATACGCCATCACACAAATGAAAACTGTACCTTGTATCCTGTGTCTGTGATCTGGGACTTATCCCAGTGTGCTGGTAAGGCTTTGGAATTGGGTTGCTTGTACAATGTTTTTTTACTGAAATAAAAACAGAGAAACAGAAGCTTAGGAAAAAGGAGTGGAAGGCCAGAGTCATGGAGTACCCAGTAATCGTTTACATTTCAGCTAATGCCCCTCCATGAATCGTCACCTTATCATGGTGGGGGGCTCTATGATCCTCGGAGCTATGCTGTCAGGGGCAATTACCCCAGGTAGGGTCTCCCCAGGCATATTGGTCCTAGATGAGCGGCTAGACTTACAGTAGTGCAATTCGTAAAGACTCCCATGGAAAGTTTCAGCAAGGATAATGTGACCCCACCCAGATTGGGGAAGCTGAGGCGCCGCCCTGGAGGTTGACCGGCTGAAAGCACCAAGGCGAGTGCCCATTGACCAGTTCTTTACCCCCAGGGCCTGGCTGGGTGCAGCCCAAAGGGGTTACAAGGGTCTGCCCTAGATGCACTGATCGTCAGCTACAAATTCTGGCTTTAGGAAAATTAAAGAAATTTCCATCTAACATTTCTACCTACAAATCAGATTAAGTAACATGTAACTCCTTTGCTCTGCATTACCTTGTTTTGATTTTCTGTATATCCGTAGAAGACATAAAAACGGGTCGTCTTTGAACCAGTTTTTTGGTGCCATATCGTTTATTTGTCTGGATCATGTCTGAAAAACATAAGAGATTAAACAAATTTTGACATTAGCATTGTTGTTCCTATTATTATCAGACATCCCATTGTAGTGTAAATCAGGTCAAGAATCCTACACTCGAAAGCCACAGTCTGCCTTTACAGATGGAAATTAGAGACATGAAAATTTCAGTAAAAAACTGAAAATGAGGTCCAGGCTCTTTAAGACAAACAAATGATTACAGAACCCAAACAAACGAGACAAACAAAACCAAAAGAAACTAAAGAAACCCCAGCCTACAAGATAATATGACTAACTGTGAGGACAACATCTCATACAGCTTGTATGAACCATCTGAACCAACAACATACCTTGGAAATTAAGTTGATATGACTGTGAACCTGCAGTAAACTCCACAACAGTAGAGCTGTCCTTCAGATACTCCTGTTCTATGACTTCACTAGTGATCGATGCAGGGTTGTTCCCCCGATTCTGGAACAGAGAGGAAATGCGTGGCAGCCTTTTAATGGTTCCCTACACCTCCATCCAGATTTACCATTAAGCAAGGGAAAGGCAGCCGCCTCGCCCTGGAAAATAAGGGGGCCTATGACAACTGAATTTCCAGAAGTTATGTTTATCTATATAAGATAATATTATCGTTTATATTACAGCAATGTCAGCTGTTTGCGTTTTTACCAACTACTTTCAGTTGTCCCCTCCCCCCTCTGTCACAGCTGAAATGGACTATTCCTACTTTGAGACTTCATGCTGCCCAGCATTCTTTTCACACTGGATTTTGGGGGTAGGTTACTGGTCATTTCACTGCCAAATGAACTGGCACAAACTAACCCAATAGAAGAGCTCAAATCACACACTAACATTACATTTCCCATATCTTTGATACTGTCACGCCAGTGTGGTAGACTCTAAATTGTGATAGACATTGCGAGAGCACAGTTAAAGAACATATGAAAAAATTCAAGAATAATCCTAGACTCAGAAGCACAATAAGCTGTAGACTACAGTAGGCTGCAGCCTAGGGCCACAGCTAAAGAGGGAACGGTTAAACTTCTTAGATCTGGCCGACTGATCCACTGGCACAAAATCCGCTCCCCCTGACTGGTGTTCGGCCAGGTTTAGCACTGGGAGCCTGCGCTTCAATTAGCATGTTATTAATATTCCATCATTTTTAGTTCCCTCTCATTTCTGTTTCTGCTCCAAAAAATAGCTCAGATAGCTCACTTAAGGGGCCCCCTGCCCATGTCAGTCAAAGCTTCCTGGAGATAGTCCAACCTTGCCTCCATCATAAGGTCAGTAAAGGTCAGATCGACAAGGGGCTCACCGACGATGCATACTGGACCCAGTTCTCATACTCGTCCTGCCAGTACCAGGCCCATTCGGTAGTAAAATAGAGGGTGGGTTGTAGCACAGAGGACACAGTAGACAGACGCCTTACTTTGGACAGTCCTTGCGTCATTGTGTCAAAACACACAGGCTCGATCCCCCGACTATAACAGAAGAGGGAACATGGCAAACAGATACGCATTTATCAATCTAATATAACCTTAACTATCCAAGTCACTAACAAGTCAGAAGAAAACAAGTTGATATATATGAGCTGTACTGACACACTCTACTGTAGGGGAAAGGCCTATCTGAAACCCTGTGTGACAGGCAGTAACACCCATACAGTACAAACACCCGTACATGCATCGCTACCTGTACAAACACTAACATGGTACTGTGCAAAAGTCTTAGGCAGGCAAAAGAAATGTTTAAAGCTATTTATCTGGGTAGTTAGTGCACATTTGCTTAGAACAAAACACACAAATGGAAAAAGTGCAAATTAAATGTAACAGAAGTACTAGCAAAAAATTCTGGGAGAGTATAGATGAAACCACTTCAGTTCTAAAACCTCTCCTTGGGGGCATCTCAGCCATTCCATCCATTTCATTATTATTATTATTATTATTACTATTATTATTATTATTGTTATTATTATTATTATTATTATTGTTATTATTTTCCCACCAGCTCACTTAAATAATTAACTTAATTAGTTAACAAAAAATCTATGAGATATTGATTAGCTATATGAGGTGTAGTAGTGGTCGTGTCAAAAAATACATGGGTGTATTGTACTGTATGGTTGCTGCAAATACTGTGGTGATATTAACAGAGGTTCTGAAATGGCTAAGCTAACACACTTTAACAGGCATAATAGCATAGTTTTACACCAACATAAAAAACATTCTTTGGCGAGCTAAGAGTTTTGCCCAGTACTGTACATACAGAAATACCTGCGCATTCAACCTCAAAAATCTGTACAAAGCAGTTCAATCTACACAAACCAATCTTACAATCTTACATACACAAAAATCCAGTCATACATGCACAAATACCTGTGCAAACACTCATACACACAAAAACATTCATACTGTATATCCACAAATACGGTGTAAATGTTTGTGCATGTATGAGTGTTAGTGCAGATGTTTCCTGTAGAATCACACAAATACTCACACGGGCACAAACAACTACACAAGCTCATACATGCAAAAACACCTGCGAATTCATCTGCACATTGGCAAATTAATACTTGCAAATACTGTACAAAAACTAGAGAACACTCACATAATCACTCATGCAGACAGAAATACTTTTACATACATGCAATAAATCTATAAATAATTGTACAAAACCTCATACATGCAAAAAATACCTGCACAGTCAACTGACCACAAAATAAAGTTTATGTTATGGTACAAGAATAAAAATTGACAATTTTTTATTCCTGTACCATAACTGGTATTAAATTGTTGATTTACATATATTTTACTGATTTTTATCATTTGTAGATTTTAAAATATATAAAAATGACAGCTAATAAAATGTCATTCCTCACAAACCTGTATGTTTTGCATGGGTTACAGAAATCTTTCTCAACCTCCTCGTTGTCCAACAGAGTAGACCAGCCTTGAGGAGTCTTTACTTCCCATTTGTATGGCATGTTGAAATGAACTCTTCTGCATTTGTCTTTGGTGCAAAAAAAAAACACAAAGGTAAGAAGCTGTTCATTTATAAGGCTTAATGGGTCAGGGTAGAGAGTATCCCTAAATGACACATTGCATACCATCATTCGTTCATTTTGTAACTGCTTGTCCGATTCAGGGTTGCAGGGGGGTCCAGTGCCTATCCTGGAGGCTATGGGTGCAAGGAAGGGAACAGCCTACCAGAGGGCACACTCGCACACCATTCACACACACGTGCACGCCTACGGGACATTTGGTAACTCCAGTTAACCTCAGCATGTGGGGGGACACTGGAGTACCTGGAGGAAACCCCACGATGACACGGAGGAGAGCATGCAAACTGCACACACGGAGCCGCAGTGGAGACTCCAAGGTGTGAGACAACGGTGCTAAGCACTGCGACGCCCTCTTTTCTGTTGCTTAGTTTCCTTATTTATTCTCATTGTTTACCTGATCTTATTCAGTAGCTGTTGTTAGAGATACAAAAAAAAACTAATAAAATACTTCACTGTATAAAAGCATTATTGTGGTGTAAAGGCTTTTCTTACAGCTCTACCCCCACTACATTTTCACAGAAATTGCAGGCTTACCTCCATGTTTGCAGCTGCCTTTGACAGAGAAGACGCAAATGTCAGTTTTGTCTAAGGAAAAAAGCACAATTTTAATTACTGATAGGACTTCTGTTGGTCACCAGCTTTAGACAAACTATGCCAACAGTAGCTCTGCTAAATATCAATACAGATTTAATGATATCAATATTCCCCATGATCCTGTACTAGATAAGTGGTTTAAAGATTAATGATCTCAATATCGATAACATCCATGCCTCTTCCAAACAGTTATCTTGATCAGGGTTGCTGGGGGCCTAAATCATCTTCCAGACCGCACAGGGCACAAGGCAGATACAACTGAGACAGGATGCCAGCCCATCACAAAGCACATACACAGATAAACTACAGGCAACACAGAGACACCCATTAGTCTGACTGCATGTCTTTCTGGGAGGGAATCCACTCAACACATGTTGTTTAAACCCCCAGTCGTGAAAATGTGAGGCAACTGTACTGCCCACTGACCCTAACACTAATAACACTAATAATAAAAGGCTATATATTATTAAGATAAACAAGCTAAAATTCGAATGAAACACTGGCAGTACCTGGACTGGGGTCATGACCCATTTTTGGATTATTAGCAATTTTCAAGGCTTGTATGTTCTGGTAGACAGACAGCATGGAAGTGATGAGGTGATGGGGTATTCCTCTCCCCTGGAGGGTCTTCAGTGGGTGAGGTTCAAAGATGTCATGTGACCTGGAGCATCCCACCACAGAGCTGCAGGTGCCCTTGACATACTTGTGACAGATGTGCAGCTTCGTACAGCTATCCTGCAGCTTGCAGTTTCCATACTCCCCGCTGCCTTGGTTATACAGATAGCACACCTGGTGACAAAGAAAGAAATGAGCTTGACGCAATGTTATCCAACCACTGATTGGAAAGTGGTGGCTTTTCCTTGCATGGATTAAACATCCAAAAATCGTTTCTCATCATAAAATTAGTCACTCTGAGAAAGGGCAGAATGACAAAAATACAACAGAGCCCAGTCCTTCCGTTTTATTCTATTCAGCAGACCTTCAATAGACCTTTGATGTCCACAGGCAGAGATGCACACTGATTATTTTTGTGTTTCAAGCCCTTTTGGTATGTCTGCTAAATCTTATTAATAAGAACATAAGAAATTGACAGATGAGAGGAGGCCATTTGGCCACTTGCTCAATGTCAATGAGGAGAGACGATCTGTAACAAGATATTGGTTCAGCATTTTGAGCTCATACTCAGTCTTGGTTTTACAGATCACAGGAAAAGTTAAATTAATATTTGAATGTTTCCATGTGCACATGTACATGTTCAGTAGCTGTTGCTCATTTACAGTCACTGATGGCGAATGGACACAGTGTAAATATTAATAAAAATGTATAGAAATACATAATCTGAAACCCGAGTAATGTGCATTGTCCCCCATAGTCCACTGTTTAAACCACTTTGCTGAACATGTCTTAACAACAAACTGTACGTACGCATGTCTGCTGTCAGCGATCTGCTGCATTACTCCTTTCTCCAGTTTTGGTGGCAGCCCCTGTTGCTCTTGGCCATTATTAAACTTTTGAACTTTTCACATTTTCAGTGTTCCAGCCCTATTGTGAGCCACACTTATGCGACTGGCTGATCGTTGCACACGGTACGCTTTTATGTGCACATGCTCCGGAAGTAATCTATTCCAGCAAATAAATCTGGTTTGACACTGACTGCTAATAGTTAGTATTGATGTTGTTTACCTCAGATTGCATTTGTTTGGTGCATTTTGTAAATACATTACAACACACAATTTTGTTTGTTGGTTAAATTAAAAAAAAAATCATTGTTTAACACTGACTTTTGTTAATGTTTGACACTAATGTACACAATGAATTGATTCTCAAAGAACTGTTTTAAAAAGACATTTCGGCAAAATTAAATGAAAATGAATATTAATTTAAAACCGAATCGAAATTGCAATGAATAAAATTTTATCGAGCTGGTCACTTGTGAATCGAAATCAGGTCAAATTGTGAGGGATAGCTCATTCAGAGCTCCTTCCCAGTCATAGAGATATGGTTACTCTGTCGGCCATAGGATTTGAACACACAACCTTCCAAACATGGGAAACCCTTCAGCTACACACCTCCCCATCCATCTATCACTTGTTCAGTACAGACCCTGAATTCAGCCCCTGAATTCTAACCGCAATTTCTTACTCACTCTTTTTATTGAAATAAATAGCTGTATATACACGGTATAAATGCAGATAAGTGTTATCTTACAGGTGGCAGAAGCGTGCCGTCATTCTGAAGCAGCAAGGTGCACAGCTGGGTCCGGTCCAGTCCCTGCAGACTGTGCTCTTGAAGCACTCTGCTGTTGTGCTCCGAGCTCAGGTCATGGCAGAAACGGCACCTTCTCCTGCAGCCATTACACCAACGCAGTCAGACAAACAGAACACACAAAATGAGCACCGTCCCCCCAGGGAGATTTACCGGCTAGCACAATAAGGGGGGGGAGTCGGAGGATTAAGATGGCGAAAGACATAGAGAAGCATTCCTCACAAAACCCTCAACGCAACAGACAGAACAAGTTACACCACAGCATAGATATGGCACCTGGCTTGGAAATGTGACGAGTATCACCGATGATCTAACATGAAGTGAAAAGTAATAAAAAGTGGCTTTACAGTGGAGGCATTAAGTGCGGTTTAGACCACTGAGGGCTGGGGTGTGGTCCGTCTCTGCCTTCGGACACAACATGAAGCACAGTACCCGTGTCTTTACTATATAACAATAACAATAATAGGGTTTTATTATTCTTATAAAGCTTAACTAGACTATAAGTTGTTATTAGAAAGGATCGACGCTCTCTAGTTCGTCTGTTTCCAACAGTGTCTGTGTAATGCTGAAATTATTTTTGATTGGCTCCCTTGTGAATTTTCCGTGCTGACGTGTTACTGTTATTTATATAAAAAAATAAACCTGGCCAATTTATATGAGTATCAAGTACAAGCATCACGTAACACTACGGACTCTTATATAGAGTACATAGTTTTATTAAAAAATATATACTTCTATAAAGTCGAAAGACGCTGCTGCAAAGAGGCATTAGTACGTGTTCTAAAATTCTTCATAATTATTACGTTACTGGATACGGTTTTATATTACACGGAGGCCTACCTTTCTTTAATGTTCTTGCAGTCTCCTAATAGGTAGAATTTGCACAGATGCAAGTTACTGCAGTTATCACACGTCCTCGCTTTGCAGAGTCTGACGTTTGTTTTGGCGATCACTCTCTTTATCCCGTTGAAAACAACAATATGGAAACTGTCGGAAGAGTCATTTAAGACGCAAGTGTTAAATCTGACACTAGCGGGCAAATCATCGTAGTCTATAGCCCCGCCGTGGGCGCAGATCATTCCGGCGATCTGAGCGCTCATTCTCGCTTCGTAACACGGCGCGACCGCAACTGGGTCTATTTTAACTGAGCGTAACAGCAACAGATAATTTCATCTGCTGCTGACGAAACGAAACCGAAACATATTTTTTGTGGCGTTGCTAGACGTCAGCGTCCGTGGGCAAAAGGGTGGATCGCAGGTTGACTGTCGCGTCAAAATGTCTCCCCTCTGCACATCTGACTGTATATAATTTCTCCTTTAAACCTTTTGATTTTGCTGACAACTTTAAGTGTAGCTGCATTTCAGTAATGGCAAAAGTGATCTGTGCCTGCAAAAGTCAAAGTCAGCTTTTATTGTCAATTCTGCCACATGTACAGAACTGAATTGAAATTACATTTCCCACAAACCCTCAAACAGAGAACATAAATACATACATAAATACATATACATACATACATACATAC
>JAABNY020000063.1:27485704-27499010 GCA_015164015.2 Brevimyrus niger | reverse complement strand
AAACGACAAAGAATAATCTTCGGTAGGAGGCTGGGGACAATAGGCCCCCTCTGCCCCTTGCTTCCCTGGATTGGCTCCCCCTCTGCCCCTTGCTTCCCTGGATTGGATCCCCCTCTGCCCCTTGCTTCCCTGGATTGGCTTCCCCTCTGCCTCTTGCTTCCCTGGATTGGCTCCCCCTCTGTCTGTACTTCCCGGGATTGGCTCCCCCTCTGCCTGTGCTTCCTGGGATTGGCTCCCCCTCTGCTCCGTGATTCCTGGAATTGGCTCCCCCTCTGCTCCATGATTCTCGGGATTGGCTCCCCCACTGCCTGTGTTTCCTGGGATTGGCTCCCCCTCTGCCCCGTGATTCCTGGGATTGGCTCCCCCTCTGCCCCGTGATTCCTGGGATTGGCTACCCCTCTGCCTGTACTTCCCGGGATTGGCTCCCCCTCTGCTCCTTGATTCCTGGGATAGGCTCCAGACTAACCCTGTAAACTGGAAAAGTGACCGAAAAACGGATTACTGGACATAAAAGCTAAATATATCGTTTCAATTCTAATAGTACCTGTTATTGCATGTGCATCATCCTGCACTGTAACATAATGATCAAAGCAATTATCTGAAACAGTAATTTGAGACGTCGCCTCAAGGTATAACTGCTGAAAAACATTCAGCCTGTTCAGTTTCTAAATTCCTTCTCTCATATATTTTTTGTTTATCTAAAAATCTAAACTTAAACAAAAATTGCAATCGACACATACATTGTATATGTATGTACTTATATGCATCCTGTTTTCTTACATATGTTTATATTTATGCCTGAAAACGAACGTGATTACCAGACATTGCTCGCGTTAAAGGCAAAGTTGCGTCACGAGCGCTTTAAAAAATTGTCACACCTAGAAAAATTGCGTCCCCATATATACATCGCTACTACAACACGCAGAGGAAGACCCAAAAATAACATGTCAAACCAATTAACACTATTAATTCACTTCAAGTTTAGTAACATAGTATCAGTCGTACACTGCGGAAAACATTTGCTGTAAAATAATGCATTACTGAACCACTGGTGAACAATCCCACCTA
The DNA here is from genome assembly GCA_015164015.2 of Brevimyrus niger. Lineage (NCBI taxonomy): Eukaryota > Metazoa > Chordata > Actinopteri > Osteoglossiformes > Mormyridae > Brevimyrus > Brevimyrus niger. The sequence continues at coordinate 27,497,942 of JAABNY020000063.1, read as the reverse complement.
GAAATTACATTAACTTAAAATTTTGATTGCGTATATAAATACAAATTTGACTGGCTATTCTAGCTGAATAAAATGTAGACTCTGTTAGATGTGACGATCATCTTCCTTGCACACATTTTATCCGGGTTCCTCGTCCAGTTCCTCATTTCCTCAATATACGCCTGAAACATGATCGGCAATTTCCTGGGTTGAGTTCCCCTTTAAGAGGGCAGCGCTCCGGTGCTGGGAATCCGCGTCATTTCGGCACTTCAATACCCAAATCAATGAGCGATGCATTGTCCGCCTCTCAGTTTCAGGCTTCCAGGAAGAAACTAACCTACAACACTGCAAAAAATGCACATCACAACATAGGAGGAAAACAAAGAAGTTGGACACCGCGGGCAGGAAGGCGCGTACGAAACTGCAAGTGTGAATGATACATGTGCATCGGAGTCCGATGAAAACCCGAGCGGAGTGTTTAAGTGGCGTGTGAACAGTTTCTTTTTTTTCTGGGGTATTTCAAGGAAAAAAGGGGAAAGGAAAGTGGGGGAAGAAGGAGAACTTCCTGAATTGAGTAGAACATGTCCGAATCCCCGTTGCGGTCAATAATAAAGGTATTTACGGATTACTTACGGCCGATTAAGTTGTGAGCCGAGGACTCTGTGCTGGATGTGCTTTATGGCATCGTGTCGCTAGGAAAGGCAGCGCTTTTTGCGGGTCTTATCATCTGTTGCGGAGGGAGCGTGTTGTGCGCAGCGCTCGGTAAGTGCCGTGCTGCGTTAACCGACCCCCCTGTGCACCGGGCTGTACACTCCGGGGGCCGATGACCCCCTTACCCAGCCTGGCACACGTGTGCCGATGGATAAACCAAGCGGTAACCCCCCCACCTCCGCATTTACGTGTCATTGAAAGTATCTGGATATTGTAACATGTAATGAGTAAAACGTAATTGCAACAACAAAGTTACTGCGCTCCTGTAAGAGGCGCATACTGTTGAGTTTAGATGTACTTACATACAACATAGTCATATTTAATATTTTGAAAATTTGCACAATGGTTTTACATAAATTGATATTTTGAAAATGCTTACGGTTATTAGTATAAACATTCAGACTGGTTATAAGACTAACGTGGTAGGTAAATCAACGACCGTGTTATTCTTCTACTTCTGGATTTAGAGTTTTGAACTTCAGACTCGGGGAAACTTCAGCTGGCTCCGTAGGTGGAGTTACATTTTATGTTTGTTTATTTTGGTACAATAGTACATTTGTTGCGTGATCTCTTTTAGTGTTACACAGATTGGAAACATGTTTATTTTATGTATTATCTAAATGAAAACATTTAAATTTAATCTTTAATGAAATATAATTTATGGTCTAGTTACCAATGATTAGTTAGCAAGAGGATGCTGTTATTATGAAAAAATAATATGTAGTCTAAGCAAAATGTTGTTAATTGAAACACGCGAATTGCACTTCACATTAAAACTATGAAAGGTAAACTTGGCTGTTTCCACGCATGTCCAATAAGTGACAAGATAAACCCACATGTAATAACAGTAAGTTGAACCTTATTTTTATTATTTTGAGATGAGTTAAATATACAGTCGCACGTATCCGTTTTGCTGCTGGCTGATAAAGGACAAAAAAATGAAAAGATGTGAATGGCGCAGACCTGGCTGGAGAGCAGCGCTATATCTTGGTAATTATTAGTCTGTTAATTAATTTAGACAATTCAGTTTTTTTTACATTTTTTTTTATTTTTATTTTTTACTATATTCATTTCAACCTTTGCTTTTAAGTTTTTAAATAGTTTTTTGGGTCAGCCCAATACATCTTTGCCCAGGGCATTCGATAACCCTGTCTTTTCCTCATGAAGAACTAAGACATTGTATAAAAAGAAAAAAAGGTATTATTTGCAAGAAGAACAATTGGGACATTTAAAAAGCTCAACATGCTGGTATTTTTCTTCTGTTGGCCTGTGAATATTCCTGTTTCCCTGTAGTTTTCCTTCAGGTGGACACTGGCATCTTAGATGTACAGTTGAAATTCTTGGTGCTGATTTTCTTATACAGTCTTACGGTTGGAGGCTTTTATTGTGATGGGGAGGCTGTGCAGTCTGACCGTTTTGCTAACATCCAGCTGTTTGGGAGCTGGTATGGCCAGCTCAGCACAGACACTCAGACCAATAAACTGACCGCAGTCCACTTTCTCTACCTCTTAATAACAAGAAAAGTAGCTGCACAGTGATCAACATTAATGTGCTAGTGAGCACATGACATTCGAACACGTGCTGGGAGAATTAGGAAAGGTAATTGGTTCTCTACATAGCTCTGGGTATTGCTTCCATTTGAGATGCCTAGGACCCCATTTAAGATTCGAAAAGTGCTTCTCTCTGCCGAAAACGCCTCCCGTCTCACTGACTTCTCCCCCCTATGGTTATGATTTTCAGCTTCCCAAGAATCTCAATTTTTGTGATTGTGTTCTTCTTTTTCTTTAAACGCTCTATAGTGGACCAGATGTCTCTTGGCCATTAATGAACATTAATGAAAAGGTCGCACTACCTGCTCTCTCTGTTCCCTACGAGCGGCTCAGGTCCCCTGTGGGGTCTAGTGCATATGCACACCACTGAGGCCATAAGACTGATGCATTTGGAGGGGTTTGGTTGGTTGGACCAAACTCCCCCACACTCATCAATGAACTCACAGTGAACCTGCATCCTTTAAACGATCATAGTATGCAAATGAAGAGCTTCTTTGGAGATATTACTTTGTACTGCTCTTCAGCTGAGGGTGTCTTCACCACCCTAACCGCACTCCACGCTTCACCTCGACCGTCTAACCAGAACTGGCTGAGAAAGTGCAAGTCTCCTCATCAGCAACCTTTTTTCATATGGATAGAAAAATTCCAAATGAATGCGCTAATCTTCTGAACTCCAGTACAATAATGCTGCACTGCGGTGACGTTCTTACAGCAAAACAAATAGTCTGAGGTCATGGGCAGATCTTCAAGTCTTTTATGAGTCTGATAGCTGGGTGAAACGGGCTCTACTGTGGACTGTATTGGGTTTTAAAAAAATCTTCCAGATGGATCCATTAATCGACATTACGTTTGCGCTCCCAACTGATTCAGACAGGAGGATATATTTATTCTCTCATTACGCTTGTGAGTCCATTATATTCTTACAGTGGCTGCACTGTTCGAAAGAGGCACAACTTCCACTTTTTATATGAGTAACAGAAAAATCAACATGCTCCCTGGATACTTTTGACTGGGGGGAAAGTCCACTCAACTGGACAGTTTCCCGTTTGACTAGGACCTGTTGGAGTCTTGATGTTCAATGTTGTAAATATTGAATTTTTAAATACAAGCTTAATCTATTAAGCTAAAATCATTCGCATGTTTTATTGTTCTGTTTGTGTAGAGTAATTCATTTGCCTGCTTAAATTTCACATGTCTCAAAACGAAGGGTGTATTCTGGGTAAGATCCCAGTCGTATGGTACACACACATACAACAGGCAATTTAGTCATTCAGACTCACCAGTCAAGCTGAACAGCATGACTTTGGGTTGTGGGAGGAAACCAGAGTAGCTGAAGGAAAGATATGTATGTCTTTAAAAATAAGTAAATAAATATATTTTTTCCTTGACAGTAATATGGTTGCTGTTTTCTTTTTTTTTTTTGTGATGCCATTTGTTGGGTGTGATCAGTCCGTGGGTTTAAAGATGTGCTTTGTGTTCTGTTTCTATTCATAGCAGGAAAGGGTCCTATTCAGCCCTTCAGAGAGCCCCCTGCCAAACTCCACTTCCTCTCCTCTTCATGTTCCAGCATCTCGACGGGCCAGCAGGATGGAGGAAGAGCCAGCGCGCCTGCCTACACACCTGCGTGAGTGCAGCAAACACGCGCACGCGCACACACACACACACACACACAGACAGACACACGGACACACACACACACACACATGTGCACACGTACGGACACAGACACACCCGCGCACACACACACACACACACACACAGACGCACACACACGGACACACAGACAGACACACGTACGTGCACACACACACAAACACACACACACACACACAGACAGCCGTCGTGGACTTGGCCATACACCTGCACTAGTACACGGAATCGCACATGCAGCGTGGATACAGGACGCACTGAAGCAGAAACACCTCTGTAACCTTTGGTGTAAGTTTGAGTGGTGTCCATGTGCAGATGTGTACCTACGTATTCCCTCCTCGCTTTAAGTGTGTCTGCCTCCTACCTGTGTGTTTTATGGGTTAGGGTAATGGGAGTTAGAGCACTGACACACACGCACACACAAACACACACACACTCATGGACACACAAAGCAGACTTCGAGCTACCGCACCTGCGCATTCTGTACCAGGGGAGCTGGGCTCTCGGAGACGCTCTGAAATGCATACCTACGCACAGAGCTTCAGGGCACAGCAGTAGGGGAGCCCCCAGCGTGAGTGAAGGTCCTCTTTGGGTTTAGGGCTGTCAAACATGTGCCTGACTAAATAATGTGCACGGAGATGGACATGCACTTGCTGTCGTTTGCGTATTTGTTTGTACGTGCAGAGACATACTCAGACACAGTCAGGAATGCTTTCAGGCTGGATGTTGGTGGATTCGTAGGTGTGGCATCTGTCTTGGTATATGTCAGATTGCATTGTGTCCCTATGAGTGGCATTTCCAAGATGCCTAGGGTTGGCATTTGGGTGCGTTGGGTGGGCACCATTGTTTAATTTGTCAGAGGTCTTGGGCGGTCTGGGGGCTGATGTCTTCTCTAAAAGTTGGTGACTAGTGCCGATGCGTAGGTTGGGCAGGCGGTCTGCTTGGCTAAGCATCACTCACTCTCTGCCCACCTGTAGCCAAACCACTGGTTCCAATCCTTTTTCTTAATTATTTCAGGTTCCTCATTCACTTTACAGTCCAGTAGCATGGGTACTATGGGGCTGCTGTAAAGGGGGGAATAGGACGACTCCAGGGGGCCCTGAATGACAGGGGGCCCTAAAAATATAGCATCATAAATGGGATGGTCTTATGTTTTCATGGGGCCCAAAATCTCTATCAGCATCCTTGGAAACCAGAATTAGTAAAGATATCCCCCCTGCCACCCTGAGCTTATCAGTACTGGAAAAAACAGGTTCTCCTATAAAGAGTGTTGAAGAAATTTCTTAATATTTCTCTTTTTGGCCAAACGTATGTCTGATTCATATAAAATGGCCTTCCCCTTTTTGGTTGCTAGCATCATAGGCTCCTGATCATCGCCGCCTGGAGTGTCGCTGTGGCGCGTTTTGCATCCCCAGGCACCGCAAGCCCTTCCGCCCCCACCAGAAACCTTCTCCCGCCGTCATTTACCGAAATTGTCCCATCTGCACGCTCTGTAGTGATGCGCGGAAGACACAAGCTCACCCACACACTGGGATCACTAGGCCAGACGACGGAGTGACCGTCACTGCAACTTTCTAAGCATGCAGTTGAACGGAATGGGTTCTGTCTATCTGGATCATTTAATCTGAGAGTCGAGTGTTAAGAAGTGACTTGCTACCCATGGTGTTCTTATTGAACAGCCCACTCCTTGATCAGCCTGCCTGTTGCCCCCCCCCCCCCCCCCCCTCACTTCAGTTCCCGCCGGGGGGGGCTTGTTCTTTCTTCTTTCTTTAAACAATCCGTAGGTTAGGCGGCCTCATTAAGGACTTCCTGGAACAAGCTGACGGGGGGGGGCATGCCAGTTCACGCCGTCCTGTTCTAGAAAAATGAGCCACGGTTCCATTTTGCCTAAAGGACACTTCAGTGTAACACTGGGAACCAAGTGCTCAGGTGCCTGTTTCCCAAATGGCTGTCTTTGGCCCTTTTGGGTCATACCTGTCATGGAGGTGACCTTCACCCTGTGGGCGAACCTATGGACTCCTGGCCCGGGGGGGGCGCCGTCGCCTACTGGCCTGAAACGCGGCGGTTCTCCCACGCCGTCCGCATCGCTCTTTTGAGCGGCTTGCTGAACTGATTTTTTGGCTCTCACTTCCTTTTTCCCTTGTACACTTCCTGCCACTTGGCAGCGCAAAGCCTCAAATTATCATCAGGAGATTTGAGGAGGAACTCGGAGGTTGGCGTTTCACGTATTAGTGCTGATGAGCACGACTGGGGGCGCGGCAGCGTGTTCAACGTGGGTCTCGGACAGACAGGCTTTTTAGCAAGTGTGCCGTTTGGATTTTGACACAAGGAGTAGGAAACCGAACGAAAGGGAATGACCTAGACTGTCAGCGATGACTCTATATGTCGGCAAATGACTTATGTCATTTATTTGCTTCTGTCCCTTAACTAATAGTGAATCAAAATAAAATGTTTGTCGCTTGTTTTTCCAGTGTGGAAACGACTGACAAAGTTGTAAAATGTTTGAGTATTGGTTTCATTTATCTCTACCATTCGTGTGATATTGTTTAGGTATCGTTTGTACATAGCCTTACACGCGAAGCCAAGGATGAATAGAGGGGCAGGAAATGTGCCGTAATTGGGTCGGGCGTCAAACTGCTTTGTCAGGGTGAAAGAATAAAATCCGGGCAGAAGTCCACGTTCCGTTTTCTCCGTTTCCTGAGGGGGAAGTACAGTTCCTGTAAGGAGGCGCTTTGTCGCGTGGTTTCGGAGTCACCTCTGGCCCCAGGAGCCGTCAGGCGTCCTGCGTCCCGTAAGCGTCATGCTCGGTGCGCGGTGTTCACTTCGGGGCGAGCCTCCGCTAAACAGGCCCGCTGTTTCCTCAGTTTTTCGCGCTGCGTGACTGTCACGAATGCTCGGTCGCCTTAAGCCAAACGTGCCTCGAACTGCACTCCATAAGACACAACAATGATAATTAATCCGGCCTGTCGGCTGGGTGGCTCGACGATCTGAAGGCATTGGGCGTCAGCCTTACCTGACCTGGGAGTGCCAAACCATGATCGTTGGGCTCTTTGCTGTGGATTTCCCATCTGTTCCCCGTGAGGAGGAAACGCAGTGAAACTGCATGTCTGCTACCGAGAACAGGTTTGCTATTTTGAGAACAAAGGAGGAAGACTGGGCAACCATGCTGGTGTCGGTGGAGAGCAACAAACGGAGATTAAAAGGAGCTGTATTTAAGTTTCCCATATATAAACTACCCTATCAGCAATTAAATTAATGGCCTCTCAGTACCTGTTAACACTATTTCTTTGCCTTTGCATTGTGAATGAGTAGGTGGAAAATGACGCGTGATTCTGTTTGGTAAAGTGCATTTCCTGCGGTGTCCTTTTACTCATCCTTAACTCCGGGATGTTTTTGGGTCCGAATCCGTAATGACAGCGCTGTGACTTCTCAGACGATGTGCTGTCTTGAGTTTTGCTTGTTAGGGAAATATGCAGTTATACGACGAGCTCCGGAAGAAGTAGAATCGGGACTTAAAAATAGCCTCCCTGGCACTTGGTGGAACAGCATATTCTGCGTTAATTCCATGAGCTGACACCCTGTGATGGCTTACATAGTCTACACTAGTTACACAGCTGAGAATTACTGTAGTTGTTGGGATTTAAATGGCTGGTTCAAAAATAAAACTGAGGTTTCCCTCCTGGTTTGAGCCTGATATTTTAGATGTATTGAACTCAGTGCTTCCTCCTGGTGCCTCGGGGGGGTTTTCCAATTCACGTGGGGAACAATCTTTCCCCAGAAGGCAGTAGGTTCAGTTCCTCGGTATTTCCTAAACGTTCCACAGAGTACCTATTCTCACGTACTGGGCCTTTGCCACATGTCTTTGGGGCTTACGCTGCATCGAGAACTTCTTTTAGATCTTATCCTTGTCTTTTTATTTATTTTTCTCATCTCTGCCCTTGAGTTGTACATGGTGACCTCAGGTTTCCCAGGAAGACTGAGGCACGGATGCTTCTTCCCCTCTGGCACGGCTCGGTGAGACAGAGGGGTAAATCCCAGCTGATTTACCCCCGTTCCCTGAGAGGAATAAACCTAAGGCTGCCACTGCTACCCAAAGCTACTGTAAGCTACAGGCGAGCTCCACTCTTACATTGTCATCTGGCTGCGCCGTTGGCTTTGTTTCTCAGCACCATTTGCTTCTGTGCTCCTGATTCAGTACAGGGTCGTGTGGTTCAGCCAAATATACAGTGAAAAATCTATAAATGGCTAAAATAAAGTCGCATGGGAAAAGTGCATTAGGTAATTGTGTAAAAATGACAGAGGTGGAAATTTCAGGTCCAGTAAGTAAAAATCCAGACCATGATTTAGTCTCGACCAATCAGTTGAGTTTAAAGAGTCAGAGTCAGAGTGCTCGGCTGGTTGGTTGAAACAAAATCTTGGCCTGGACTTGTACTTTCAGGACCTGAAATTTCTACCTCTGTAAAATGATGATTTATGATGATAATTAGCGTAGCAGGAAGGCTTTATAGATGTGGCTGTCTGGTTCAGTAGGTTCATTTGATAGTGTTTGTTTGTGTGTGTGTGTGTGTGTGTGTGAGTGAGAGAGAGAGAGAGAGAGAGAGAGAGAGAAGGGAAATTTCCTGCCTCTAGAAGCTGCTCTTTTCTTCAGGAATTTCCTGAGTGGGCAGACAGTCCTTCTTGAATAAATGTTTTCTGAAAGGGAAACCATTTGCCCTTTCCAGAAGTGAAGCAGCCTGCAGGAACAGGCACCATGAACTGGGTCTGTGTTGTACCACGGGTTCGCGTGGGGGGAGGGGGGGGGTTTCAACAGACATACGGTAAGCCATTGGCCTCTGTGTCACAGCAGACAGTGAAATGGGTATCTCTGTTGTAGAGGCGTGGTTGATAGACACATTTTATGTGTGATCGACGTACAGGGCAGTTGTGCTGTGTGGATTGGTTAGCTTAATGTTCTGCCTGAGCCTCTGCTGAATCTAGTACAGGGGTGTGTGTGATAAATATTGTTTGAATTATGGGAGCTCCATATCTCTAAGAGCAGATGTCCTAACCCTAAAACAGTTGGGTGGGGGTAGGGCTGTGGGTTTCTCTTTCTGCCTCTGTGGGTGTCTTACACAGCCCACATGCTTAAGAGGAGCAAACCCCACCTCTGACATTTCCTGGGTGAACGGCAAAGCCCTTTTATTTGATCGTCACAGGTGGGTAGTACCACCCTGTTTTGTTTAACTTCAGCCAGACCTGAAGGGGGCGCCATGTTTTGAGGGGAGGGGACTGAATCTCGGCATAGGGCCTGGCCTTTGACCTTCAGTGTGTGGCCCCAGACTTTCAGGTGAGGGGTCATGTGAAATGGCATAGATACGTATGCAGACTGGCAGAGGCTTGCAGAGACTCGTGGAGACGCGCAGAAACGTACGGAGGCGGCAGTTCCGTGCGTCAGGACCGGAGCAGGGTGCGTCACCTTGTGTGGAAATCTCAGCGCTTTCTTGTGTCAGGTGGAGGCAGCCAAAGGCAGCTGGCCTGCAATCTTTGAACCTATATGGAACATATGTGTGCATATAAAATGACGGGGTGTTTGTCCCTGTCGTTGGTTCATAGGGGCTTCCGAACAGATTTAACAAATGAGGAAGTGAGACATGTCACCAGGCACTGAGGGGCTGAAAGATTGTGGGAAATGCCTGCTTAACCAGACCCTTGGCCAGCCCCATGTCAGGCGAGTCCCTCCACTTTACGTGAGTCTGTTAATAAGAAAAGAAATACTGTGAAGAATCTCTGAAAATATCACATCGGTCGCTCATTAGTAGGTCCTGTGTTTGAAAGTGATGAAGATTTGCAACTGGATTACTTCCTAAAACAGCCGGTGTTTCATGAGATGCTGGGGAGGGGGGGAGGGATGGGCCCATGGGTGAAATAAGATAGTTGTGATCTCATCCATCTTCGCCATTCATTGAAATTTCCAACAGGTTGCCGCGGTTACACTGAGGACCTCCTCCGATGTTTTCCTGCACGAGATCTACAAATCTAATGAGCCGTTATACATTTACGGGAGATAAAGCTTTCCTGTTACCCTTCTACTTTTATCTGTTTACCTCACAAGGTAGTACGTAGGTGCTTCTGAGTCTGAGTCTGGAATGGCTTCTGTCTCGAGGCTTCTTTCGGTCTTAGTGATAGTGGCTGTTGGAGGGGAAAAAAAAAACCAGCAACCCGGCATTTCCTGTGCTGTCGGGGGGACGCTGAGGGTGGATGAGGAGGTGGGGCTTCCTGCCAGACGGGGTGGCTTTGGTCGGAAGCCTCCGCACTCCCTTCCTCCCCGCTCAGCAGCTGTGGACCTCGCAGATGGTCCAGGCCAGGCCCCCACAGAGGACTCTGATCTGACTTTCAGCTGCACTGGGGGGGGGGGGCAGGCATTGTCACGACCCGGTGACAAGAGTTCATTTTATGGACAGCTCTGCTAGGTCCTGCCAAGTGCTGTATGGGCAGAATGTCCGCCTTACAATTCACTTGGCATGAAAGCTTGACCTGCTCACTTCAGTATGCAACAGAAGACGAAGTGGAAGGATGGGAAAGATCTTTACATCGTCGTCCTCCTTCTAATGGGGGGAAATGCACTGTGCGGCTGTTTGAGCCTAGTGCATAGAGAAATTGAAATTGTTTGCAAAAAATGAAATTCCTGTAGATCAGGGGTCTCCAACTCCGATCCCGGAGAGCTACTATCCAGTAGGTTTTCTATCCTACCTGGCTTCTGATGAACCACACCAGTTCTCAGGTAAATGGCAGGAGCTGGTGTGACTCATCAGAAGCGAGGTAGGATAGAAAACCTACTGGAGTTGGAGACCTCTGCTATAGGGGAACAGCATGTACATAAATCAGACATTTTTATCCATGGGAATGTGTACTTTTTTGAGAATGAAGAGTCAGGGTCCCTGGAGAAATTGGAGGTTAAAGGCCTCCAATAAAATCCAACAATGAAATCACACTGCCACTGTTGGGATTTGACCCGAGACCTTCTGATCACAGGTATAGGGTCCTAACACACTAAGCCACAAATCACCATCAAGCTGACCATGTTATCATATCCAGCATGAACTACACACACAACTTTTTGTGGTGATTGCATTTAATAAAGAGCATTATGGATTACTCAGACTCTTCAGGATTTCCCTTAATTAAGTTGGTGTTTCCAGCTTTTGTTATTGTGTTTTTTAGTTAAAACAAACTTCTCTAGATGAATCACGGTTCAAAGTAAAGTGACCCAAGCAAAACTAACAATCCACACACTTTGGTCACCAGTCCAGCATCCAACAGTAGACACAGCGCGACAAATAGTTGTATTGTTTTATGGTACGCTTCAACATGGTAGAATGTTTCCTGCATGGTTACAATAGCTCAGGGGGTTAGAGGATGGTGCCTGTGGCCAGTTGTTGGTTCAAATCCCTGCATTGGTGGAGTGATCTCACCTTAGGTTTCCTGAGTGAGACCCTTAACCTCAAATTGTTCCAGGGTACCTGCTTTCCTCAAAACCACATATCATGTTAGATAAGTGTCTGATGAATATATTTAAGATGCCCCTGATGTTCTCCTTGGTATTCCTCTGTCCTTGGAGGTTGAGCTTTTTGATTGAGTCAAACTTTTTTGCTAAACTTCTGATTATTTACCTGGTTCTAAGAGAAGCTCGTGGCCATAGTAAACATGAACAGACTTGACGGCACAATTAACATAATCCTCTCCCTGCCGATACTTTTTACAGAGAAATAAAAGCATCAGGAAGTCGCAGGGTAAGCGTGTGCTTTCCTAGGTCGCTGTGAGAATGACTCTGCCGTTAGCACGTCCCATCCGTGACCGTGTTTGCAGAACCCCCCCTCCCATCCCACTCGGCCGTGATCAGTGACGATCTCCACGAAACAGCTGTGCCGTCCCTCGCTTTCCTTCTAAAGTGTTTGTTCGTTTTCTCTGACTGATATATGTACATGTTCCATTTCCTAATAGAGTGCGTAGAAACCTCAGATGTGATTTTTTTTTTCTTTCTTTGCCTGTGGGGGGGGGGGGATTCTTGTCCTTCCACCCACTTCTTTTTCTCTGCTCAATTCCGTTTGTCTTTCCGTTTTTAAAATGTATTTACTTGTTTTTTCATTCTGCTATCTAAGAGCAGAGCGGGGAAGGCTTTCGGCCGATGCGAGTGCCCCCCTTTGTGCTTCGCTATCGCAGTGGGTCTGAAACCTGACCTGCTGAATTTGGATCGGTTGTGGGGGGGGGGGGGGGGGATGGATGGGTTTTTGCCGGGGGGGAAAATCAAGGGTGGCGGCCTCTGGCTTGGGTTGGCCGGTCTCTCACGCCTGCCTGCGCCCCCGTGTCTT
>JAABNY020000063.1:27466121-27483763 GCA_015164015.2 Brevimyrus niger | reverse complement strand
TTTTCATTAAATGCTCCCCACAAGTAAAAACACACAACCCCCCCCCCCCCCAACACGCACACACGCACACACACACACACACACACACACACACACACACACACACACACACACACACACACAGGATCTTTTATGTAGTAGCTGTTTATCATGTGCTGACCTCTGACCTTTGCATTGATTTGTGGTCGTATTAAGATATAGGAACAGATTCTGTTTAGGCTTTTAACTCTGATGGGGAGAATAAATTAAATACATGCATAACGCCTGCTGCAGCTGAAACCCAGCATAGAGAGGAACATTATTCATAATGAGGCCAGGCTATATCAGCTGAAGGCTGCAGCAGCGCCTCTTACAGGCCTAATGCGTACCTGCATCTTGCCAATCTCCAGCTCGGAGAAGAAATACAACTTTATCGGAGCGGAGTATATCAGATGACCGTTCAGAATGGATATAAAAAAGTAGAATTTCTTATCCAGACACAGTGATGTGCAGCCTGATCTTTACACATTGTCTGAAAAGACTTTCTGTTTTCCATGTTTTCATTACTGGAGCAGAGGCCTTGCTAAGTGGCCGTAGGTCTCTAAAGTGTCGTGTTATGGTTGTGGCAACTTGGGCATATTTGACTCAGTCTGTAGTGACTTTCTTGATTTACTGCACTGAATTCTTATTGCAGGAAGGGTAGGGCTCTGATGGGCAGGGCAGACAGGCAGCCGCGGGGGTGGAGGTGAATTTTCTGCCAAGCAGTCGCCGGGGCAGCCCTGAATCACTTGTGCTCCCCTTTCACGTTCCCGTACAGGTGACGTTCTCTACGAGCTGCTGCAGCATATCCTGAAGCAGAGAAAACCCCACATCTTCTATCCTTCCGCTTTCTTCTCTGGGAATTCCTTCCACTCGCCGGCAGAGGGGGTGTTCCAACAGCATAAACTTGAAGGTGAGATGAGGTTTAAAGGTGAAGCCAAGCTCACATCCCCGGCCTGGTAAACTGCTGACTCACACAGGCCAACAAACCTCAGACTTCTGGTCACTAGCAGCAGCTTTTGGGTATGATAGTGACTTCCCATCCAAATGATGGCTTTCTAAAGTCAATAAGATTCCACGACTTCCTAAAAAGCCGGATCTGTTATCCTTTAGTTGTCGGTGCAGCGCTGTTTTTATACACTGTTCATAAGCTGTAATTTCTCATCCACCCTATGCTGACTGTCATGACACACATCAGGTTGACTCGTCAACTAAAACATCTCAACGTGCCTTAAATCGCTTTGGGAGCGTCAGAATGGATTTTAACGTGTCTGGCCTTGAGTAAATTCTATTGAGAATGCTTCCTGTGGAACAGTCCTGTCAGGGTGGGTGTTTTCCATGCACAAAGTTAGACTTTGGACTCTTGACTACTCGAAAACTGGAATGTTGACCACGAAACCGGTCCTACAAGGAAGCGCGTGTATTTATAAATGCACTGAGGCTAAGCCACTTCCTTATCTTTCCCATTTTTCAAGGTGATTTCCTTTTATTTTAACGATGAGCTCAGAACTTCCCAGTTCTGTTTCAGGTTGCTGTTTAAACTGATATTTAATATGCCTGACGATCAAAGTAATGTTGATAGACGCACCATGTTTAAGACGATTAAGTCTCTTGTGGGGGGTGTCAAAACTTTTGATTTCTCTTGAAAGAACATACAGGAACTGCATTATTAAGAAAGCAGGTGCATTTTATGATTTAACCATTTGAAATACCTTGTGAATTATAGGTAGTAACAACTGTCAAATAACCAGATGACCCTTTTTTTTACAGAGCACCTTTTATTTATTGGTTGCAAGTCATTTATAGATCTTATATGCCTTAGACACTCTGATTTTTTGCCACTTACCAGGAAATGAGGAAATTAACACTTGTTGGTGTGCGGTTGTTACTGGAGTTAGTATTTATGTTCTTTGCATGCACTACATTTCTTGCATAACTCGCACAGCTATTTAAAAAATGCAAAGTGAAATTGATCTCAGCAAGGCACATCCTTAACCCACGACTGGGGCTATCCGTAGAAGTCATGAAATTTTAAGTTAGAGTGCAGCTATAATCTGCTAGCTGACTAATGTGGAATGCAGGATCGTTCCACCTCGAGGGTGGACTTTTTGTTTGGGCTGGATTGCGCCATCTCCTGGTGGAGGTTGGTAGTGTCAGGCAGAGATCTCTTTAATCTGTTTTGCTTATGAAAGGGACTAGGCCAGAATCAGAATCAGCTTTATGGCCAAGTATGCTTCCACATACAAGGAATTTGTCTCTGGTTTTGTCAGTGTTCTCAGTGTACTTACACAGAACAGACATACAGTCAAAACATGTATAGATACAGATATACAGTACTATGTGAAACGTTTAGTAATCGTTTTAAAAACAAAAAGAAACGGTGAGAAAAGATTTCATTCACGTGGTGTCATCTTTGTTTTATGGCTAAACGTAAATGTTATTTTTGAAATGGCTGTTTCTGCAATCGCATCGTTCTGCATCCTAACTCACAGAAACGGTGCGGCGACCCACGCGGAATTCAGAGCCCCTCCCCCAGCACACGCCCACCATCGAGCTGTGCCACCGGCCCCGCTCGCCTCTCCACCTGGGCCGTCCCTCTCCCATCCCCTGTTGCTCCCCCGCTGAGCTGACACACCAGGAGGACCCCCTGCAGGCATCTTCCCAGCTGCCCGACAGCAACCACCACCCCGAAGATCACTACCAGCTGTCGGTGTCACCGGCCAATCGGAGCAACGGGCGCTGTACCACCCCCCACGAGGCAGCTCGGCCGGAGACCCCTGGCCAGGAGAGCCCCCGGGTCATCCAGCTGGTGCCCAGTGCCATTATGAACCCGCTCATGCTCAATGCCCGCGCGGGGGTCGCAGACTTCAAGCTTGCACGTGCCCCCCATGAAGAGGGTGGCGAGGGGAAGGGCTTGCCCGCAGCCCCTGCCCGGGAGGATCTCTTCTACCGTAACCACATCATGTTGCCTATCTCGCCCCCCAAAGAGCAGGCATTGCCCATTGGCCGGATAGCAGGTGAGACTTGGGATGCCAGGGGTCGCCACTGTTGTGCCCTCATCTAGATTACCAGCTGTCATAATGATACATCACATTCCATGACACTTCTGTTTTTTTCTCCTGTGTTGGTCCTATTGCATTTAAGCAATTACAGTAGCTAGACGTAACACTTTTATTGAAGGCTTATTGAAGTCATAACATCTTTCAGGTTATTATGTGAACTTTCAGTAGCTGTCGGGCTTTTGTTTTTAGAGCAGCTAGGGTACGATTGCCGGACCCTTGAGGGTACAGCCCCGATGACAAGTTAAGGTGCCAAACAATACTCTTTTTTTTTTTCTGACAGCCCTCTCTGATCTTTTACGATCAGTAACTTTTAAAAAAGTATTTAAATTCAGCTTGTACTTGTAATTTTTTTTGTAAAAATGAATAATCTGTACATCACAAGTTTAAGTTTTTCCAGTAAAGAAATGTTAAAATATGGGCCATACACAAATTTGGAAATATTTTGGGAAGAAAAACTTCAGTCAATATAATTCAATATATAATCAATTGACATTTTTTTAAACCAGTTTCCCCAAATAGGTAATCAAAATTGAAAGAACCCAAAACTCGATAATTTATTTTTCAGCCTTTCAACTTTATCGCACAATAAAAATCAATTTACATGAACACACACACACACACACACATGTCCATGCGTTTTGTGTGTGTGTGTGTTTTTAACCTCAATTCTTGGATAGACTTTTTTCTCATCTTATTAAATATTGCTGTGGATTTGATGAAATACTTGTTTGTTACAGGAATAAATGGTAATATAACAAAACTAATTAACTGCCCCAGAGGCAAGAGCTGTATAATTTCACTATACAGAGAAAAAATCAGAGAAAATTGATTTTACAGTAATGAGTTTGTGAGAATGAGCCGTATATTGCCCTTTGTGTTAGTTCTACATTTATTTAGGGCTTTAATGTGTAAATATTTAGGATTGTAAGGTTTAATGTAATCACAGAAAATTGTGTAATATTATACATACAATGTAATATGTATTAACATATGTCTAATGTATGAATTTCCATGTGTATTATATGTATTAACCTTAACCTCCAAGGTTTTGCATTTATATAAAGGGACTGTCACAAATTCACATAGTCAAGTAATTTATGAAAGCGATCGGCAAATAAATCTTTTAAAATGTGGTAAACATCTGACAGTTACAGTTCTTCACAGGTAAATGGAACAGTCAGTGGTCATTATTACTGCTATCATTACAGAGCAGGGTGATGACATCATAAGGATCTTTGTACACATGAAGAGAAAGGGGGTTTGTTTACACTGTTTCTGCTTTCAGACTGCAGGTTACTATGGGACTACGTGTATCAGCTTCTGTCCGACAGCCGGTACGAGAACTACATTCGCTGGGAGGACAAAGTCACAAAAGTGTTTCGGATCGTGGACCCCAACGGCCTCGCTCGGTTGTGGGGTAACCACAAGGTAACTAGTCCTTTTGTGGTTTTAGAAGACAGACATACAGAAGACATACATTTATGAAGTACAGTGCATAAGTCATGGCAAAGGATCACTAACTGTGATCACTTCAGTTCTCTTTAATCTTACTCTGCCATGAAATAATAAGCCGATGGAATTCCCCTTTAAACTCTACATTCCAAAGTTTCCAGGCCACCTCCATTTAAAGGGCAATGTGTTCTAGATCCAGTTAAGTTTTGTACTCTGTTGGGTGGCATTCTGAGGTCAAGTCAGCTTCGTTGTGTAAAATTCAGAACAGAACCAACATGACGTATGAGAAGATGTCACGGGCGCTGAGACATTACTACAAGCTGAACATCATCAGAAAGGAGCCGGGCCAGCGATTGCTCTTCAGGTGAGAGGCCTGACCCTGGCCCCACACCAGCCTCCAGAAAGGATGGGGCCTGGACGTTGCCTCGGGCTATAGCACCTTATCGAAACGGGCTGCCGTGTCTCGGTCATCACCAGTCTTCAAGGCAACAATAAAATGTTGACTTAAATTATAAACCCAGATCGGCTGATACAGCTTATATACCCAGGCCGCTTGACCTGGACCAAGCATTTCCTCAGTCTTCTGCCCCCTTATACTCATAACTTTATCTGTTTTATTTGTTTATTTTCAAATTCATTCATTATAAGTCTTGCTAATTCTTATTCTTGCTGATTGTTTATGATCTTTGGAAAATCCATGTTGTGGAGAAAAAAAAATATCCTGATTTCTATAGTTTCTCACTTACATAACGGGCACTAACAGGTAACGGGCACTAACAGGTAACAGACCAGTTTATTCACAAGTCCAGTTAACTAACTCATCCCTGCTCCGCCAACACTCATTTGCATGTTATAATCGATTACGGTTTGTACGAAGTTGCTGACGTGTAGCTAAGGGTGCATCTCGGCTTGTTTAAGGTTTATGAAAACCCCGGATGAAATAATGAGCGGCCAGACCGACAGACTGGAGCACCTGGAATCTGACCTGGATGAACAAATGTACGTCAAGGAGGAATGCTGAAAATACCCAAAGGACTGCCTTAGAAATGGACCAGGCAGCCTGGTGGAACATGGAGCAGGTAATCGCTGGGAAGCCAGGGACTGCGACAAGCACAAGGATTTTGTGATTTCTTGGGTATGGCAAAGGAGCCTGTTACTTGGCCTCAAACCTAAGATTTTGTTAATGTTTATAAGTTTTTTTTCTAAAAAAAGGAAATGCTGGCATAATATCCAAAAGACAATCCACTATGTGTGTAAGAACATTCCAATCGTGCCATAGAAACTGCCAGAACTGTCATTTTTCTTTCGGTGCTTCTGGGTTTTCTGAATATTCCTTATTCATTGTGGTGTTGCTATTCTGTGGAAATATTACTGGGGGCAGAGTTAGAGATTTTCCAGTATATATACAGAAATAAAACTTCAAATTTGGCTGTCACAACGGCAAATCCTTTTTTTATTGTTATTTGTTTGAATTAAGATGAAATTTAGTTGGGTGTATGAGTTCTGTGAGGAGTGTGCGGACTGCTCTTACTCACCGCTTGTCTTCATGGAGTGATACAATCACGGCATGACTGTGAGGAAATAAAAAAAAATGACCTTTGACTTTTGTAGTTCGTTGCATTTTCTTCTTCTTGGGGGTGTGGGGGGGGACACTGGAAACAGAAGTGATGTGGCAAATGTGAGATTCGATCTGGAAAGAAGCCAGTACAAAACCTATCAGTCGAACCTACAGCAGAACCGCCTTGTTTTCGTAAGAGACTCCAACATAAATTCCACGTGTAGCTTCTTGGCATAGGGCTACCCTACAGATCCATGTAGGACAGACCAGCTGATAGCTGTTTATCAGGGGTATATAGCTTAAGGTTTTTAACCTGAATTGCCACAGTTACATACCCATCTGTATAATAAACCAAAGTCAGCTTTAGATAAGATACAATGATTCAACTTAGGATATTTCAGCTTTATGATGCAGTAACAATGCACATATAGTAGTCGACTTTGAATTTTGAACTGTTCCTGGGCTAACTATATGCTGTACGACATGTTCAACTGATGCTGGACTATGACGGCATCCGTTCAGTCGCATTTCCAGTCCCTGTTGCGATCTCAAGTGTAAACATCACATGCACTGGTTAATGTATTGTACAGTGTTGACAGAAGTTTGATCAAATAAACTTGTCATTTACTTACATTTCAATTGCTGGTATTTAGTTAGCTACAGTAATTTATTGATTTTTTCAGTGATGGTAGTTTATTTACTCATATATCGTATCATATCATATTTCATATCATATATCATATATCATATATCATATCATATATCATATCATATATCATATATATCATATCATATATCATATATCATATCATATATCATATCATATATCATATCATATATCATATCTATTCAAATCTGACTTACAGCATATTCCACTTAAAATGGGTTCATTGGAACATAACCCCACTCTCAAATCTGGGAAAACTGGTATAGTCATCTTGGGTTATACAAAAATTCATTTTTAATGTAACATTTTTAAAATACAGGTCTACTTATGACAATGTAAAGCTTCATGAACTTGAGGCATGTTTACTGCTCTCCAGTTCTCCTGGGGTCTTTACTACTCAAATGAAGTTCAGTCCCTTACAGTATTTAGCCTTTGTCGGTGGAGAGTTGCAAAAAATATGGATCATCAGACAGATATCTGCTCAGACAGATATCTCCCACACACTTCTGATATCCAGGCAATAACTTAAACGTTTTTATTGTCAGAATGTTCCGGTTAATCCGTTTTCAATGAGGTTTTGGTACTAGTTTGAAGAAATTTATATTCTCCAGGACTCTGCAATATCGCCTCTGTAAATGTCGTCAGATATCTGTCATTTCTGGGGAAGTGATTCACATGATACAGAAAAAAGAAGAGTGTGATAAAGACAAGCAGGTCTGGAGTGGCAGGTGAGTCACAGGAAGTATCTGTTTCCGCCCCGGGAGGGTTGGGTGGGGGGAGGGAACATAGAGGAGTGCCGTGCTCAACGGATATGTTTGTAGATGTTCATCACGGAGCTGCAGTACCCAAAAACCATCCTCCATGTTGTCCTCAGTTGTGAGCCCTCTGGGTCTCCCAGCATTCTCTCTCTCTCTCTCTGGCTCTCTATCTATCTCTCTCTTTCTTGGTCTCTATCTCTATGTTTCTCTTTGTATTTCTTTCTGTATTTTCTCTAACACGGTCTCTCTCTCTCTCTCTCTCTCTCTCTCTCTCTCTCTCTCGTTTTCTCTGTTTCTCTCTCTCTGTGCCCCCTCTCCACCAGAGCAGGCCCTGCGGCCGGAAATCCTTAACGACCCAGCAGTCCAGCGTGATTTTCTGTGGCACAGCACTCTGCTCCATGTCATCACACCTGACAGCCGTTTATATTCTGCTCCTTGGCCCCAATCCGGCTGCTGCAAGCGGGAAGCCGGCTGGTGAAAAATCACAGAAATCTCCTCAGTACTTCACGCGCTTCCTGCTTTTCTCATTCCTAAGCTGTGGGTCAGAACGATGCGTCACATGAGGCCCCAGACATCTGGTCTTTTAACCCAAACGTGAATATCTAGTCTGTCTCTCTGGTTTGCCTTGTCTTCTCTGTCTGTCTTTTCTGTCAGTCAGGCAATCAGTCAGTCATTAAGTCCACAGCCTAAATATAATGTGCTTTTTTTTAGCCAGACCTTGCCTTACATTTGCAGTTCCTGCTACTGCTGGCACAAGCTCTGCGTGCCAAAGCCCATGGCCTGCCTTTCCCAAAACAGGCTCTGTGTCTTGCGTTCCCCCATTGATTATTTTATCCTTGAGTTTCCTTTGTTCTCAATGGCTTGTCTGAACAGGTCATTGCCAAGGTGTGCCAGTCTCATAAAGCCTACTACCGTTCCCAGAATATTCTCTGAGCAGGAGAGCTGCTTTACAGTCTCCACAGCCAGCGGAAGTGCTGACCTCGTTTCCTCCCAGTAGGTGATGCATTCTGGGTTTTTTTTATGGTTCTTTTCAGTTTGGTGCCCTGCAATGGCATTGGTGCAATGAAAATACAGGTAGTGTCGGATTTTTCCTATTGCAAGTTACAGTGCCTGATGACAGCAGGTAGGAAGGGTCCCCAGTAGCACTTTTTAGCACACCGGTCAAATCAGCCTATGGCTAAATGTGCTCCAGGGAAGCGCCCCCTGGAGTGGAAGGGCAGAATTGTTCATGATGTTGTTGAATTTTGCCATTATCCTCTTTGAAAATGCCTCCGGGGGGGCAGGGTCAGTCCTGTGATGGAGCTGGCCTTCCTGATGGGTTTAATCAGGTATTTAGTGTCACCTAAACTGATGCTGCTTCCCCAGCAGAGCACAGCGAGGCAAACTGCTGGCCACTGTGGGCTGGTATAACATCCTCAGCTGCTTGCTACACACATCAAAAGACATCAACTTCCTCAGAAAGGAGAGTCTGCTCTGGCTTTTCTTCTACAATGTGCTGTTCAGGTGGATCTCCGGGTACTTGTAGCCCTGCACCACCTCCACATCCGCCCACTGGACGGTGTCTGGTCTCAGGGGCTTCCTGATATATCAGAAGTTGATCACCAGCTCTTTATGCAGGGGTTGTTCTCCCTGCACCATAATACGAAGTCCTTTGCTAGTCCTCTGGCTTGTCTCCATTGCTGATGTATCCTTACGACGGAGGAGTCATCAGAGAACTTCTCTAGGTTGCAAGAGCTGGTGTTGTACTGGAAGTCCAACGTGTAGTGCATTAACAGAATGGTTTCTTGAGGTGTTACATTGTCACTCACCACTATCTCACACATGTCCCCGTAGGAAGGCCAGGGAACCTGTCAGGGAAGATAATCAACCTTTTGTTTGATGTAGGTGAGATATTAAACTACAAAAACCTATGTATTTTGTTATATACATCTATCAGAGATGTTCATACTCTTTGTTTTGATGATGAATTATAATTAAATATAATTAATTAGGATTTTTTTCAGTATTTTTTTTTTCCTGTGGAGAATTCCGTGTGCTATATAGAATATCTCAAAAGTTCAAAAGGGGTGAATATTGTAACAAGGTGAGTCAGAGAAATACTCATTATATTTGTAATGTATGTAGCCTTGCTAGCCAACTTGCTACCAACAGAAGGGGTTTCAAACCTTATAAACCTTTTTTAAAAAAAATATATTTAAAGATGTGCAAATAAAGCAAAGAGCTGTTGTACTGTATATTTTTAGCAAATCATAGTTATTTCATTTGAAATTGTGTATGTGGTAATATGTACGGTAAAACAAACATTTTCCATGTTTATGGGTAATCAACTAGCCCATGTCCAGAATCTGTCCAGAAACATGTTTCAGAACAGCAGTCCAAACCCCCTACGATCAATATTGTGAAGATTCTGAGAAGCTTTCTTGGAGAGGAGGTTGAATTTCACTTCTAAAAATATCGAACCCTAGTCTCTGATGATATATAGAGGTAAAATCAGACTTAAAAATAAATAATTGCTAGTGGTGTATGTAGGGATGTCAGAAATTTAACAAGGCTTTATAATTATGAGCTCCTGCTGATATTGGTATTTAAGCACAAGGTTCAATGATACAAAGCTCAATGTAGAGTGATGACTAATACGTACCTGCTGAGTTTTTGGTTACATGTAATGTCCCGTATAAACAAAACCGTAAGTTAAAACAAGGTCATTTCTGTCCTCTATGCTCAGGCACAGAGTGGGGAAGCAGCACAGGAGCCAGGGGAATCGAATGAAAGAGAGATTTTAATTAGAAAAGAACAAGGTCCACTATACACCATAAAAAGGATGGACGTCAATGACCGGACTGGGCAAACAAACTTAATGTGGACATCAGATGAATTAGACATAGCTAGAAATGGCTGGTAACACGGGGATTCCACATGAGGTAGATGAGGGGGTGTGGCACACAGGAGGATTGGGGCATGACAATTTCCATTCCAAGTCCATATCAAAATCGCATTTCAATTTCTTTTTTAGTGTTTTCCTTCCAATATATATAATATTTTACACCAGTAGCATTCATAACCAATAGCATTTATTTATCATACATTTTTATCTAAAGTGAAATTCTTGTGAGAAAGCAGGGTCAAACAGTCCCTGGAGCACTTGTGGTTAAGCTATAGGTGCTGCTCACAGGTCCAGTGGTGAAATCACTCTGCTGACTACAGGATTTTGAACTGTTGGCCTTTCAATCACAGACACACGATCCTTCCCCCCGAGTGACACATCATCTCATTCAACTAAGGATCCAGGGGTCAAGAAATGTGCCACTGGCCCTTGGCAGATCTGCAGAGAAGGGTCTGGAAAAATGATGTATACTGAGTATCCACTTTATTAGAGGCACCTGCTGCTTAACAAAAGTTACAACCTTTTACCCTAAACAGCAAATCATGTGGCTGTAAGTCGGCAGACAGGCTCAACAAGTTCACCAACTGTGAGGCTAAGCATTATAATCACTAAGGTGTGATTACACACCTGATTCTGAAAGTGGCAGGATTGCTAGTACTGGATCCAATGGACCCAGAATCCCAGAAACTGCCCTCCTGCACTGGCAGAAAAAATAAGTATCAATTTTTACAGTAACTTTGATAGTCACTAAGGCTGTACCTTTAAGGGTCTGTCAATCGTACCCTATAGTTGTAGGTAAATGTACCTTTTAGGGTACAAAAAGGGACCAACTCTGAGGAACATCCCCAAGGTACAAACAACACCAATGTACCCCCAATGGTACAAAAATGTTACTCATAGTCAATTTCTGTATCTTATAAGGTACATTTCCCTTTGAGGGTATAGACCCAGTGACAGTAAAGGTACAAACTGGCATTCCTTTTTCCTGACAGTGTGGGACTTTCACACACTATGATGTGTATAATTGATGGAGACTGGTCAGTGCCATCTCTGTGGCCAAAAACGCTCTGCTAATGAGAGAAGTCAGAGAAGAATGATCAGACTAACTAAAACTGACAAGAAGGTAAAAAGTGCAAAAATAAGAGTTCAGAACAACTGTGGTGTGCAGGAAGGCATCTCAATAAGCACAAGCCTAGAAATGATTCTGGAGACAATTAGTTCCTACCTGAGACTGTGTGTGGGTACTTGATAAAGTGGCTGTTAAGCATATCTTTAAGAACAAAGATTAGAAATGTTCAGAGTATGTTTTTTTATATTGTTATATTTGTGAAAAGTGGACAATTAAGAAGCAGGCCACGGAAAGTGTTTGATGCTTTTTGAGATTTGGTGCTGGTGAACACTTTTAAAAATACCTTGGACCTCAAGGATAACAGGGCAATTCTTCATCAAATTCAAATCCAAATGACAAGATTGATGTGGTCTTATTTTCAGTGTATTTTAAGAATAGCTGGTGTATTGGAAAAGGTAATGTGAAAACTTGGAAAAGTTTGGAAGGAAGCGACTAGCAACAGCTGCCAAAATGCAGTGTAATATAAGAAATTAACTGTAATCTTGAACACTGTGCTCAATATTTACACACGATGGCGCTATTGTACTGCTCTTAATTATACATAATTCCTTTTCTTATAGGTCTGCTGACATGTTCACAATCCTGCACTAGGTAGCTCACTATAATATTAAGCATTCATTAATAAGACGTTTTAGTTTTTTTTTTTATTAGCCTGTGTATTCAATTACATCAAGTTATTCTATTGCTTTACTATTAATTTCGTACATACTTTTTGGCAAATCTTACTGGAAGATGCTGAAGTTCAGTATGTAACATAAACAAATATTTCTCTATCTCCTGCCATAAAGAGGGTAAACCCTACATTTTCGGAAAATACACGTGTGTTGAAAAGAATTTCCAGTAACTCGGAAAAACATCACAGTGCGATTCTACTGATTAATGTTACGCTCAGTTCATCTTACACTTTTATAGATCTAATTTAACTGAATTGGACGTTATTCTGGGGTATCGCACAGTTTAAATTAACCAGTGAAGTGCGTAGGTCAGATCAGAAATAGTCATGTGTTAATTATCCATTGTAATGAATTGTGCCTGAGTGAATGCTTTTAATTGCTGGCATGACTGATCTGTCTACAATTGTATATTTGATATTAATTGGAGGCGGCGCTGGCCAACCTCTGGATGCTGTTGATAAGTTGGTGCGCCGGAGACGCGCCACTCAGTCTCCGCTGCCGCGCCGCGGAGAGCTTAGCGCTTTCGCTGTCACCGAAGCTGTCGGGACGGATTGATGTATCTCACCTGTCGCAGTTACCATTTCACTTGGCAAAGTGCCTTCGACATAACCAGTAATTTCACCATTTTCACTTTTTTTCTGGTTCACGTGTGTTGGCACACGGAGGGTTGCCTGGTCGGTTTTGCTGCTTCGAGTTAAGTAGAAAATCATTGAAAAGATATCTCCAGATTAAAAAAAGCATAAATACCATACAATAAGAGAAGAGGGGAGGACTGGGCTCCATCACTACAGATGTTTTGGTGAACAGCCGGATTGCGCCGAGCGGCCGCTTTTTCGTGATTTTTAATTACTCTAAAAAATCGGAGCGTGTCTGTAAAAGGAGCGGATGCTTTCCACTGGGTCCTGGCTTTTAAACATTTGTCTGGGGCTTTTCGATGTCTCAGCCTGATGAAGGGAAAATAGACACAGTGGTTTTCGGGAGAGCAGATGGATTAAGCGTGGCTATTTTCTGAAGTCAAGGTCGAGAGGCGGTAGCGGGGCACCAGGTAAGTAGACGCGACGGGGGCTGGGATTTTACCACGTCTCTCTGATTTGGGTACTGTTTTTAATGAATGACATCCATACAGATCAATCCGATCTACCTGGTGAAGGCGTTAACGCAAAATATCCGAATCAAATGGATAAACCCAGATTAGTATCTCGGAACTTCAAAGGCGTTAAATGTTAAATAATGGGGCGTAACATAAATTATCAAGTTGGTATAAGTACAATTAATTCAAATTAAAATGGATACAATGATATTTGCATTACTACTCTCACTAGTACGCTGTAAACTGAAATAGTAAATGCCTAAATTTTCAGGAAAACGCTTTAACAATTTTTTCTTGTGTTTTTTATTTATTTTTTTACCGATCTCGGCTACAATATCATATATATAATTTTGTGTTCACTTCCACTGCCAGATTATGGATTTGTTATTTATCCCTACATTGTAACGACTTTCTTTTGCTTTATTTCGCACACCGTGACATAATTAAGAAACCCGATTAAAGGTGTATGTAGGTAGTTATTTCAGAAACGCACGTTAACGTTTTTTGAAAAACCGGGCAGTTAAGTAACTTTCAGAAGTTATTTACAGCAAACTGTTTATCTTGAACTCAATGTTACTATCTTTTTTTATGTCAGAGTTGTGTTTGTTGAAGTTACATGGAACAACACGCCTACTGATATACTTTTGTAATTTTATAATTATTACATGCCGGCTACATAAAACAACAAAACGCAATAAAGTTTTCAGTCTTTTTAAAATGTAATACATTTAAATCATAAATACTGACCTGATAGGTCTGTCATTGACAAGTAAATGCTTGCATTATATATTTGACCCTTGACATCGCATTAAACCCCTAAGAATCACCATTTCGTAAAACACCCGACAACGATAAACAAGCAATAAACTTTAAATGCATGTGATTTTCACGCTAGGATTTGCATTGATTACGTTAATTATTTACAAAACAGTAATATGAGATTTTTTTAAAACAGGCCAAATAAATACATGGTGAAATGTGTCTAGAATCGCTGGACACACGTTTTTGGGTGTATTTCCTTTTGGTTTTATTTTGTAACTTGGCGTTCACCAGAAACGTAGTGTCCTCTGAGCCGGACTGAAAACCCCAGAACGCCGAAGCGGAATATTATGCGTCTTAGGTGGTAGTGTGCTGCTGTTTCTTTCTTCAAGATTAATGGATTTTTTTTAGATTAATGTACAGGCAAACCCATATGAAAAGACATAGTAATACACACCAGGACAGCAACCCGGATCACCATACCAGGTGGCTTATGGCATTTCATGAAAATGCATTAAATGCATGTGCATGTTTAGAAATCGGCCCCATGGCTTTTTACTGACGTACTCCAGCTAATGTTTTAAATAGTGTGTCCAGGCCAAATGTTTATCCAACCTCCCCCCAAATTTAACAGTAAAATTACACAAAGATTAAGCTTTGCGGTGCTAATGACATGGTCATAAGTTAAGTCAGGAGCTGACATTCTGTGTTCATACATGCCGCATGTCAAAATTTGGTACAATGGAAAGAAGGAAAATGCAATATAGACCAAAAAGTTCAATTATTCATTATACATAGTGTGGAAAGCAAATGGCTTGGAAATTCTGCCGGGAGTCCATCAGTAGTACAATTTTTGCTTGATTAACCACGGAATTAGTGATGTCTACAAACTTGCCTCATTTTGACAGGTGTGACTTTTGGCACAGAAGAAACAGAAAAAACATTATATCTGTTACACGTGATGATGAGCCATTTTAAAGAAATAGTTGTCTAGGATAATCATAGAAAATATGAAAATGTTTGTCATTAGTTTGAAATGTATTTTTCTTCCTGTTTTTATTGTCGGGGTTGAATAAAATCTCAAAGTATTTTTAGATTAATAACAAAATTCAACATTTAGAATTCTGTGTATTAAAAAATAACTTCTCAGATGGAGTGATTTATAAAAGCATTTTCCTTTAAATACTAGTTTCCTGTGGACAGTTTGAGTATATAGCGAATAAATACAGACCATTATATTGTTACTCATCCGAGTGAGATCCAGAAATACTCTCCCATAGTCGACCTTAACACTAGAAGTCTTTCCCTGTAACGTGCATTCAGGTGCGCGGATGTGTTTATTTACCTGGGTCGGTTCACATCGGCTCTGGTGAGATTTCGCAAACTGGGGCCGGCAAGTAACGCCCTGTTGGTATCAGTGGGACCTACAGACCCACCGATGTCCCAGCTCTGTAACCAAAGCCTCTTTAGACCCGATCTCTGGATTGAGGAGGTCAGCCTTTGGTCCACGAGACGTCGGCATCGTCGATCAAGGCCTGCCGGAGCTGGCAGCCCCACGGCATATGAAGTGAGCGTGCGGTGAGGCAGACCCACCGCTCTGATGATCCCCTGGTTCCTGGGATGGTACCAAACCTCACGTAATTCCTGACAGGAGCAGCAGGCGCAGGTTTCATATAAACTTTGATGCTCAGTTGAAGCTTGGTTTGTAATGTTTGCAGACCTGTAACCAAAGAATACCAACAGCAATACGTATCTTTTATTATGACCATAATAATTAACTTATATATATAATAATAAACTCAAATCATCAAGGCCGTGAAGCTGGGCCAGCCTATTTCAGCTCTGGAATTTCACTCTTTCTTATTATTTTGTTGATGGGGATCGGGCTTTTTATTCAGGCTTATTTAGTAACATCTTGTGAATAGAAGCAGCGATTTATCTTTGTTTTGCTTTCTTTTGCTTTGTTCCCCTCTGTAAATGTAAAGAGAGGGTAGTCGTGCACCATCCCCATAACTATCCAGACCTTGCTACGTTTGACCCTTCATGCAAGCTGCATTTAAAGTCACTTACCCGTTTACTCGCTGTTTAAGATTCTTTGTGCATGCGTTTGAAAGGCCTTAAGCGCACTGTGGGTTGCAGTGTGTCTGTTGGCATTAAGCCTGCTCTGAACGTCACTGCGACATCTGTCCCCCAGTTTGGACGGCGCCCGTGTGAGTGAACCGCCCCCCTCACCAATAGGTCAGTGGAATATGATCTAACTGCATGTAATGGTAACGTATTGATCAGCTGTTTGGGGTTATTGGTACACCTGTTGGCCTACGTGTAGCTATACCTCACACTTTGGGCGTACACCATAGCATATACCTCATACTTTGGGCATACACCATAGCATATACTTCATACACCATAGCATATAAGGCATGCTGAACTGACATAAGCCCTCCATGCTGAAAAAAATGTTTTTTACATATGATGATCATCTTGGAGAATGGCGTGGACAGTTCACAAGTAAGAGAACCACAGTGATCAGGCTTAGTGAAGTACTGTTGTGTTTACAGTGTGATGTCACCATGATTTTTTTTGTCCGTGTTGTTAGGGCTGATCCGAGGCATGGTAATTAGGTTGATAACTGAATGCAATAATAGTGCCCTCTATTACGGCACTGCTTCCCAACCCGGTCCTCGGAGACACACAGACGGCCCATGTTTTCGCTCCCTCCCAGCTCTCCAGTTAAAATGTGGAGGGCACTGGGAGGGAGCGAAAACATGGATCGTGCGTGAGTCCCCTGAGGACCGGATTGGGAAACGCTGCCTTAAGGTTAAGTTTGGATAGATAAACTTCAGCTCCTCGTCATCGTTAATATGTAAGCAAGTTGAGAGTGATCAGAGAGTTTCATCAGACCGATATCCCTGCAGGGCCTGTTTGTCAGCGTTACTATCCTTGTGAGTAGAGGATCTGTACACAGAGACACCGGGGGACAGATACACCCTTAGGCTTTACTACTTACCAATCTGTCCCCATCCCCTCTGGTGAAGCCAGTGCTTCCGCTGCCTGTCCGCCTTCCCAGCATCCGTCTTCTCGCCGTCATCCTCGCCCGACACTCGGCTCTGCACCGGCGCCCCACGGAAGCGGCTGTCACCAATCAGATACCCCTTCCATGTCTTGGCAGCTGCTAATTGGATTTCATAATGCAGAGCATGTGCAGGACCTGCCCATGAGCTGGTGATGTCTGCACTCATTGTGGATGTGATGCGGGGGACTGCCTTTTTATAAACTACCATTTATGTCAGTCACAGATGATATATGGAGAGAATAAATGGTAATTTCTGAACTTACTACTTGTAATCACAGATTATTTTCATGTATATCTGGTAAATTCTTAGGAGCATTAAATACATGATAATGACCCTATACAGCATACAGCAATGACCCTATACATACCCTATACATGCTAGAAGATGATGGATGGATGGATGCATGAATGGATGAATGGTGTGGTACACTGGCTCAGTGAGCAGCATTATAGACTCACACCTCCAGGGTCATGTGATTTCCTAAAGTGCTTGTTGTAGTGCGTGTGTTCTTGTGTGT